>NC_059593.1:1084248-1433387 GCF_020424385.1 Procambarus clarkii
AGTGAAAAGCTCTGTACCTCAGGGTACAGTCCTTGCACCGCTGCTTTTCCTTATTCTCATATCAGATATAGACAAAAATACAAGTCACAGCTTCGTATCATCCTTTGCAGATAACACAAAAATCAGTATGAAAATTACCTCGGCTGAGGACATTGAAAAACTTCAAGATGATATTAATAAAGTTTTCGACTGGGCATCAGAAAATAACATGATGTTTAACAGGGATAACTTCCAGGTACTCAGGTACGGTAAAAATGAGGACCTTAAACATAATACAGAGTACAAAACACAATCAAATGTAACCATAGTAGGAAAACAGCATGTAAAGGATTTGGGAATAATAATGTCTGACGACCTAACGTTTAAGGAGCATAACCAAGCAAATATTGCGACAGCCAGAAAAATGATAGGATGGATTACGAGAACTTTCAAATCCAGGGATCCCATCACAATGGTTGTACTCTTCAAGTCACTTGTGTTGTCCCGTCTTGAGTACTGCTCAGTACTCACTTCCCCCTTCAGAGAAGGAGAGATTGCTGAAATAGAGGGAATACAGAGAACATATACGGCACGCATAGACGCAATAAAGCACCTAAATTATTGGGATCGTCTCAAAGCCCTCCAAATGTACTCGCTAGAAAGAAGACGAGAGAGATGTCAAATAATATACACCTGGAAGATACTGGAGGGCCAAGTACCCTGCCACAGTCAAGGTGCCAGGCTTGAACACCACTCCTGCCACAGTCAAGGTGCCAGGCTTGAACACTCCTGCTCCTGCCAGGCTTGAACACTGCTCCTGCCACAGTCAAGGTGCCAGGCTTGAACACCACTCCTGCCACAGTCAAGGTGCCAGGCTTGAACACCACTCCTGCCACAGTCAAGGTGCCAGGCTTGAACACTGCTCCTGCCACAGTCAAGGTGCCAGGCTTGAACACTGCTCCTGCCACAGTCAAGGTGCCAGGCTTGAACACTGCTCCTGCCACAGTCAAGGTGCCAGGCTTGAACACCACTCCTGCCACAGTCAAGGTGCCAGGCTTGAACACCACTCCTGCCACAGTCAAGGTGCCAGGCTTGAACACCACTCCTGCCACAGTCAAGGTGCCAGGCTTGAACACCACTCCTGCCACAGTCAAGGTGCCAGGCTTGAACACCACTCCTGCCACAGTCAAGGTGCCAGGCTTGAACACTGCTGCTCCTGCCACAGTCAAGGTGCCAGGCTTGAACACCACTCCTGCCACAGTCAAGGTGCCAGGCTTGAACACCACTCCTGCCACAGTCAAGGTGCCAGGCTTGAACACCACTCCTGCCACAGTCAAGGTGCCAGGCTTGAACACCACTCCTGCCACAGTCAAGGTGCCAGGCTTGAACACCACTCCTGCCACAGTCAAGGTGCCAGGCTTGAACACCACTCCTGCCACAGTCAAGGTGCCAGGCTTGAACACCACTCCCAGGCTGCACACAGTCAAGGTGCCAGGCTTGAACACTGCTCCTGCCACAGTCAAGGTGCCAGGCTTGAACACCACTCCTGCCACAGTCCTGCCACAGTCAAGGTGCCAGGCTTGAACACTGCTCCTGCCACAGTCAAGGTGCCAGGCTTGAACACCACTCCTGCCACAGTCAAGGTGCCAGGCTTGAACACCACTCCTGCCACAGTCAAGGTGCCAGGCTTGAACACCACTCCTGCCACAGTCAAGGTGCCAGGCTTGAACACTGCTCCTGCCACAGTCCTGCCACAGTCAAGGTGCCAGCTTGAACACTGCTCCTGCCACAGTCAAGGTGCCAGGCTTGAACACTGCTCCTGCCACAGTCAAGGTGCCAGGCTTGAACACCACTCCTGCCACAGTCAAGGTGCCAGGCTTGAACACTGCCACAGTCAAGGTGCCAGGCTTGAACACCACTCCTGCCACAGTCAAGGTGCCAGGCTTGAACACCACTCCTGCCACAGTCAAGGTGCCAGGCTTGAACACCACTCCTGCCACAGTCAAGGTGCCAGGCTTGAACACCACTCCTGCCACAGTCAAACACTGGCCACAGTCAAGGTGCCAGGCTTGAACACCACTCCTGCCACAGTCAAGGTGCCAGGCTTGAACACCACTCCTGCCACAGTCAAGGTGCCAGGCTTGAACACCAGGCTCCTGCCACAGTCAAGGTGCCAGGCTTGAACACTGCTCCTGCCACAGTCAAGGTGCCAGGCTTGAACACCACTCCTGCCACAGTCAAGGTGCCAGGCTTGAACACCACTCCTGCCACAGTCAAGGTGCCAGGCTTGAACACCACTCCTGCCACAGTCAAGGTGCCAGGCTTGAACACCACTCCTGCCACAGTCAAGGTGCCAGGCTTGAACACCACTCCTGCCACAGTCAAGGTGCCAGGCTTGAACACCACTCCTGCCACAGTCAAGGTGCCAGGCTTGAACACCACTCCTGCCACAGTCAAGGTGCCAGGCTTGAACACCACTCCTGCCACAGTCAAGGTGCCAGGCTTGAACACTGCTCCTGCCACAGTCAAGGTGCCAGGCTTGAACACTGCTCCTGCCACAGTCAAGGTGCCAGGCTTGAACACCACTCCTGCCACAGTCAAGGTGCCAGGCTTGAACACTGCTCCTGCCACAGTCAAGGTGCCAGGCTTGAACACCACTCCTGCCACAGTCAAGGTGCCAGGCTTGAACACTGCTCCTGCCACAGTCAAGGTGCCAGGCTTGAACACTGCTCCTGCCACAGTCAAGGTGCCAGGCTTGAACACTGCTCCTGCCACAGTCAAGGTGCCAGGCTTGAACACCACTCCTGCCACAGTCAAGGTGCCAGGCTTGAACACCACTCCTGCCACAGTCAAGGTGCCAGGCTTGAACACCACTCCTGCCACAGTCAAGGTGCCAGGCTTGAACACCTCTCCTGCCACAGTCAAGGTGCCAGGCTTGAACACTGCTCCTGCCACAGTCAAGGTGCCAGGCTTGAACACCACTCCTGCCACAGTCAAGGTGCCAGGCTTGAACACTGCTCCTGCCACAGTCAAGGTGCCAGGCTTGAACACTGCTCCTGCCACAGTCAAGGTGCCAGGCTTGAACACCACTCCTGCCACAGTCAAGGTGCCAGGCTTGAACACTGCTCCTGCCACAGTCAAGGTGCCAGGCTTGAACACTGCTCCTGCCACAGTCAAGGTGCCAGGCTTGAACACCACTCCTGCCACAGTCAAGGTGCCAGGCTTGAACACCACTCCTGCCACAGTCAAGGTGCCAGGCTTGAACACCACTCCTGCCACAGTCAAGGTGCCAGGCTTGAACACCACTCCTGCCACAGTCAAGGTGCCAGGCTTGAACACTGCTCCTGCCACAGTCAAGGTGCCAGGCTTGAACACCACTCCTGCCACAGTCAAGGTGCCAGGCTTGAACACTGCTCCTGCCACAGTCAAGGTGCCAGGCTTGAACACCACTCCTGCCACAGTCAAGGTGCCAGGCTTGAACACCACTCCTGCCACAGTCAAGGTGCCAGGCTTGAACACTGCTCCTGCCACAGTCAAGGTGCCAGGCTTGAACACCACTCCTGCCACAGTCAAGGTGCCAGGCTTGAACACCACTCCTGCCACAGTCAAGGTGCCAGGCTTGAACACCACTCCTGCCACAGTCAAGGTGCCAGGCTTGAACACCACTCCTGCCACAGTCAAGGTGCCAGGCTTGAACACCACTCCTGCCACAGTCAAGGTGCCAGGCTTGAACACTGCTCCTGCCACAGTCAAGGTGCCAGAACACCACTCCTGCTTGAACACCACTCCTGCCACAGTCAAGGTGCCAGGCTTGAACACCACTCCTGCCACAGTCAAGGTGCCAGGCTTGAACACCACTCCTGCCACAGTCAAGGTGCCAGGCTTGAACACCACTCCTGCCACAGTCAAGGTGCCAGGCTTGAACACCACTCCTGCCACAGTCAAGGTGCCAGGCTTGAACACTGCTCCTGCCACAGTCAAGGTGCCAGGCTTGAACACCACTCCTGCCACAGTCAAGGTGCCAGGCTTGAACACTGCTCCTGCCACAGTCAAGGTGCCAGGCTTGAACACCACTCCTGCCACAGTCAAGGTGCCAGGCTTGAACACCACTCCTGCCACAGTCAAGGTGCCAGGCTTGAACACTGCTCCTGCCACAGTCAAGGTGCCAGGCTTGAACACCACTCCTGCCACAGTCAAGGTGCCAGGCTTGAACACCACTCCTGCCACAGTCAAGGTGCCAGGCTTGAACACCACTCCTGCCACAGTCAAGGTGCCAGGCTTGAACACTGCTCCTGCCACAGTCAAGGTGCCAGGCTTGAACACTGCTCCTGCCACAGTCAAGGTGCCAGGCTTGAACACCACTCCTGCCACAGTCAAGGTGCCAGGCTTGAACACTGCTCCTGCCACAGTCAAGGTGCCAGGCTTGAACACCACTCCTGCCACAGTCAAGGTGCCAGGCTTGAACACCACTCCTGCCACAGTCAAGGTGCCAGGCTTGAACACCACTCCTGCCACAGTCAAGGTGCCAGGCTTGAACACCACTCCTGCCACAGTCAAGGTGCCAGGCTTGAACACCACTCCTGCCACAGTCAAGGTGCCAGGCTTGAACACCACTCCTGCCACAGTCAAGGTGCCAGGCTTGAACACTGCCACAGTCAAGGTGCCTTGAACACACAGTCAAGGTGCCAGGCTTGAACACCACTCCTGCCACAGTCAAGGTGCCAGGCTTGAACACCACTCCTGCCACAGTCAAGGTGCCAGGCTTGAACACCACTCCTGCCACAGTCAAGGTGCCAGGCTTGAACACCACTCCTGCCACAGTCAAGGTGCCAGGCTTGAACACCACTCCTGCCACAGTCAAGGTGCCAGGCTTGAACACCACTCCTGCCACAGTCAAGGTGCCAGGCTTGAACACCACTCCTGCCACAGTCAAGGTGCCAGGCTTGAACACTGCTCCTGCCACAGTCAAGGTGCCAGGCTTGAACACTGCTCCTGCCACAGTCAAGGTGCCAGGCTTGAACACCACTCCTGCCACAGTCAAGGTGCCAGGCTTGAACACCACTCCTGCCACAGTCAAGGTGCCAGGCTTGAACACTGCTCCTGCCACAGTCAAGGTGCCAGGCTTGAACACCACTCCTGCCACAGTCAAGGTGCCAGGCTTGAACACCACTCCTGCCACAGTCAAGGTGCCAGCTTGAACACCACTCCTGCCACAGTCAAGGTGCCAGGCTTGAACACTCCTGCCACAGTCAAGGTGCCAGGCTTGAACACCACTCCTGCCACAGTCAAGGTGCCAGGCTTGAACACTCCTGCCACTCCTGCCACAGTCAAGGTGCCAGGCTTGAACACCACTCCTGCCACAGTCAAGGTGCCAGGCTTGAACACCACTCCTGCCACAGTCAAGGTGCCAGGCTTGAACACTGCTCCTGCCACAGTCAAGGTGCCAGGCTTGAACACTGCTCCTGCTCAAGGTGCCAGGCTTGCTGCCACAGTCAAGGTGCCAGGCTTGAACACTGCTCCTGCCACAGTCAAGGTGCCAGGCTTGAACACTGCTCCTGCCACAGTCAAGGTGCCAGGCTTGAACACCACTCCTGCCACAGTCAAGGTGCCAGGCTTGAACACTGCTCCTGCCACAGTCAAGGTGCCAGGCTTGAACACCACTCCTGCCACAGTCAAGGTGCCAGGCTTGAACACCACTCCTGCCACAGTCAAGGTGCCAGGCTTGAACACCACTCCTGCCACAGTCAAGGTGCCAGGCTTGAACACTGCTCCTGCCACAGTCAAGGTGCCAGGCTTGAACACCACTCCTGCCACAGTCAAGGTGCCAGGCTTGAACACCACTCCTGCCACAGTCAAGGTGCCAGGCTTGAACACCACTCCTGCCACAGTCAAGGTGCCAGGCTTGAACACCACTCCTGCCACAGTCAAGGTGCCAGGCTTGAACACCACTCCTGCCACAGTCAAGGTGCCAGGCTTGAACACCACTCCTGCCACAGTCAAGGTGCCAGGCTTGAACACCACTCCTGCCACAGTCAAGGTGCCAGGCTTGCCACACAAGGTGCCAGGCTTGAACACCACTCCTGCCACAGTCAAGGTGCCAGGCTTGAACACCACTCCTGCCACAGTCAAGGTGCCAGGCTTGAACACCACTCCTGCCACAGTCAAGGTGCCAGGCTTGAACACCACTCCTGCCACAGTCAAGGTGCCAGGCTTGAACACTGCTCCTGCCACAGTCAAGGTGCCAGGCTTGAACACTGCTCCTGCCACAGTCAAGGTGCCAGGCTTGAACACTGCTCCTGCCACAGTCAAGGTGCCAGGCTTGAACACTGCTCCTGCCACAGTCAAGGTGCCAGGCTTGAACACTGCTCCTGCCACAGTCAAGGTGCCAGGCTTGAACACTGCTCCTGCCACAGTCAAGGTGCCAGGCTTGAACACCACTCCTGCCACAGTCAAGGTGCCAGGCTTGAACACTGCTCCTGCCACAGTCAAGGTGCCAGGCTTGAACACTGCTCCTGCCACAGTCAAGGTGCCAGGCTTGAACACTGCTCCTGCCACAGTCAAGGTGCCAGGCTTGAACACTGCTCCTGCCACAGTCAAGGTCCTTGAACCACAGTCAAGGTGCCAGGCTTGAACACCACTCCTGCCACAGTCAAGGTGCCAGGCTTGAACACCACTCCTGCCACAGTCAAGGTGCCAGGCTTGAACACCACTCCTGCCACAGTCAAGGTGCCAGGCTTGAACACTGCTCCTGCCACAGTCAAGGTGCCAGGCTTGAACACTGCTCCTGCCACAGTCAAGGTGCCAGGCTTGAACACTCCTGCTCCTGCCACAGTCAAGGTGCCAGGCTTGAACACCACTCCTGCCACAGTCAAGGTGCCAGGCTTGAACACCACTCCTGCCACAGTCAAGGTGCCAGGCTTGAACACCACTCCTGCCACAGTCAAGGTGCCAGGCTCACTGCTCCTGCCACAGTCAAGGTGCCAGGCTTGAACACCACTCCTGCCACAGTCAAGGTGCCAGGCTTGAACACCACTCCTGCCACAGTCAAGGTGCCAGGCTTGAACACCACTCCTGCCACAGTCAAGGTGCCAGGCTTGAACACCACTCCTGCCACAGTCAAGGTGCCAGGCTTGAACACTGCTCCTGCCACAGTCAAGGTGCCAGGCTTGAACACCACTCCTGCCACAGTCAAGGTGCCAGGCTTGAACACCACTCCTGCCACAGTCAAGGTGCCAGGCTTGAACACCAGGCTGAACACTCCTGCCACAGTCAAGGTGCCAGGCTTGAACACCACTCCTGCCACAGTCAAGGTGCCAGGCTTGAACACTGCTCCTGCCACAGTCAAGGTGCCAGGCTTGAACACCACTCCTGCCACAGTCAAGGTGCCAGGCTTGAACACCACTCCTGCCACAGTCAAGGTGCCAGGCTTGAACACTGCTCCTGCCACAGTCAAGGTGCCAGGCTTGAACACTGCTCCTGCCACAGTCAAGGTGCCAGGCTTGAACACTGCTCCTGCCACAGTCAAGGTGCCAGGCTTGAACAGTCAAGGTGCCACTCCTGCCACAGTCAAGGTGCCAGGCTTGAACACTGCTCCTGCCACAGTCAAGGTGCCAGGCTTGAACACCACTCCTGCCACAGTCAAGGTTCCAGGCTTGAACACCACTCCTGCCACAGTCAAGGTGCCAGGCTTGAACACAGCGCCGGCCACAGTCAATGTGCCAGGCTTGAACACTGCTCCTGCCACAGTCAAGGTGCCAGGCTTGAACACCACTCCTGCCACAGTCAAGGTGCCAGGCTTGAACACTGCTCCTGCCACAGTCAAGGTGCCAGGCTTGAACACCACTCCTGCCACAGTCAAGGTGCCAGGCTTGAACACTGCTCCTGCCACAGTCAAGGTGCCAGGCTTGAACACTGCTCCTGCCACAGTCAAGGTGCCAGGCTTGAACACCACTCCTGCCACAGTCAAGGTGCCAGGCTTGAACACCCCTCCTGCCACAGTCAAGGTGCCAGGCTTGAACACCTCTCCACAGTGCCACAGTCAAGGTGCCAGGCTTGAACACCACTCCTGCCACAGTCAAGGTGCCAGGCTTGAACACCACTCCTGCCACAGTCAAGGTGCCAGGCTTGAACACTGCTCCTGCCACAGTCAAGGTGCCAGGCTTGAACACTCCTGCCACAGTCAAGGTGCTCCTGCCACAGTCAAGGTGCCAGGCTTGAACACTCACTCCTGCCACAGTCAAGGTGCCAGGCTTGAACACTGCTCCTGCCACAGTCAAGGTGCCAGGCTTGAACACCACTCCTGCCACAGTCAAGGTGCCAGGCTTGAACACTCCTGCTCCTGCCACAGTCAAGGTGCCAGGCTTGAACACCACTCCTGCCACAGTCAAGGTGCCAGGCTTGAACACCACTCCTGCCACAGTCAAGGTTCCAGGCTTGAACACCACTCCTGCCACAGTCAAGGAGCCAGGCTTGAACACCACTCCTGCCACAGTCAAGGTGCCAGGCTTGAACACTGCTCCTGCCACAGTCAAGGTGCCAGGCTTGAACACTGCTCGTGCCACAGTCAAGATGCCAGGCTTGAACACCACTCCTGCCACAGTCAAGGTGCCAGGCTTGAACACCACTCCTGCCACAGTCAAGGTGCCAGGCTTGAACACCACTCCTGCCTCAGTCAAGGTGCCAGGCTTGAACACCACTCCTGCCACAGTCAAGGTGCCAGGCTTGAACACCACTCCTGCCACAGTCAAAGTGTGCCAGGCTTGAACACAAGGTGCCACTCCTGCCACAGTCAAGGTGCCAGGCTTGAACACCACTCCTTCCACAGTCAAGGTGCCAGGCTTGAACACTGCTCCTGCCACAGTCAAGGTGCCAGGCTTGAACACACTCCTGCCACAGTCAAGGTGCCAGGCTTGAACACTGCTCCTGCCACAGTCAAGGTGCCAGGCTTGAACACCACTCCTGCCACAGTCAAGGTGCCAGGCTTGAACACAGCTCCTGCCACAGTCAAGGTGCCAGGCTTGAACACAGTCAAGGTGCCAGGCTTGAACACCACTCCTGCCACAGTCAAGGTGCCAGGCTTGAACACTGCTCCTGCCACAGTCAAGGTGCCAGGCTTGAACACCACTCCTGCCACAGTCAAGGTGCCAGGCTTGAACACCACTCCTGCCACAGTCAAGGTGCCAGGCTTGAACACCACTCCTGCCACAGTCAAGGTGCCAGGCTTGAACACCTCCTGCCACTCCTGCCACAGTCAAGGTGCCAGGCTTGAACACTGCTCCTGCCAGTCAAGGTGCCAGGCTTGAACACCAGGCTCCTGCCACAGTCAAGGTGCTAGGCTTGAACACTGCTCCTGCCACGGTCAAGGTGCCAGGCTTGAACACCACTCCTGCCAGAGTCAAGGTGCCAGGCTTGAACACCACTCCTGCCACAGTCAAGGTGCCAGGCTTGAACACCACTCCTGCCACAGTCAAGGTGCCAGGCTTGAACACCACTCCTGCCACAGTCAAGGTGCCAGGCTTGAACACTGCTCCTGCCACAGTCAAGGTGCCAGGCTTGAACACTGCTCCTGCCACAGTCAAGGTGCCAGGCTTGAACACCACTCCTGCCACAGTCAAGGTGCCAGGCTTGAACACCACTCCTGCCACAGTCAAGGTGCCAGGCTTGAACACCACTCCTGCCACAGTCAAGGTGCCAGGCTTGAACACCACTCCTGCCACAGTCAAGGTGCCAGGCTTGAACACCTTGAACACTGCTCCTGCCACAGTCAAGGTGCCAGGCTTGAACCAGTCACAGTCAAGGTGCCAGGCTTGAACACCACTCCTGCCACAGTCAAGGTGCCAGGCTTGAACACCACTCCTGCCACAGTCAAGGTGCCAGGCTTGAACACCACTCCTGCCACAGTCAAGGTGCCAGGCTTGAACACTGCTCCTGCCACAGTCAAGGTGCCAGGCTTGAACACCACTCCTGCCACAGTCAAGGTGCCAGGCTTGAACACTGCTCCTGCCACAGTCAAGGTGCCAGGCTTGAACACCACTCCTGCCACAGTCAAGGTGCCAGGCTTGAACACTGCTCCTGCCACAGTCAAGGTGCCAGGCTTGAACACCACTCCTGCCACAGTCAAGGTGCCAGGCTTGAACACCACTCCTGCCACAGTCAAGGTGCCAGGCTTGAACACTGCTCCTGCCACAGTCAAGGTGCCAGGCTTGAACACCACTCTTGAACACCACTGTCAAGGTGCCAGGCTTGAACACTGCTCCTGCCACAGTCAAGGTGCCAGGCTTGAACACTGCTCCTGCCACAGTCAAGGTGCCAGGCTTGAACACCACTCCTGCCACAGTCAAGGTGCCAGGCTTGAACACTGAAGTCAAGGTGCCAGGCTTGAACTCCTGCCACAGTCAAGGTGCCAGGCTTGAACACCACTCCTGCCACAGTCAAGGTGCCAGGCTTGAACACCACTCCTGCCACAGTCAAGGTGCCAGGCTTGAACACCACTCCTGCCACAGTCAAGGTGCCAGGCTTGAACACCACTCCTGCCACAGTCAAGGTGCCAGGCTTGAACACCACTCCTGCCACAGTCAAGGTGCCAGGCTTGAACACCACTCCTGCCACAGTCAAGGTGCCAGGCTTGAACACTGCTCCTGCCACAGTCAAGGTGCCAGGCTTGAACACCACTCCTGCCACAGTCAAGGTGCCAGGCTTGAACACCACTCCTGCCACAGTCAAGGTGCCAGGCTTGAACACTGCTCCTGCCACAGTCAAGGTGCCAGGCTTGAACACTGCTCCTGCCACAGTCAAGGTGCCAGGCTTGAACACCACTCCTGCCACAGTCAAGGTGCCAGGCTTGAACACCACTCCTGCCACAGTCAAGGTGCCAGGCTTGAACACCACTCCTGCCACAGTCAAGGTGCCAGGCTTGAACACCACTCCTGCCACAGTCAAGGTGCCAGGCTTGAACACCACTCCTGCCACAGTCAAGGTGCCAGGCTTGAACACTGCTCCTGCCACAGTCAAGGTGCCAGGCTTGAACACTGCTCCTGCCACAGTCAAGGTGCCAGGCTTGAACACCACTCCTGCCACAGTCAAGGTGCCAGGCTTGAACACTGCTCCTGCCACAGTCAAGGTGCCAGGCTTGAACACCACTCCTGCCACAGTCAAGGTGCCAGGCTTGAACACCACTCCTGCCACAGTCAAGGTGCCAGGCTTGAACACCACTCCTGCCACAGTCAAGGTGCCAGGCTTGAACACCACTCCTGCCACAGTCAAGGTGCCAGGCTTGAACACCACTCCTGCCACAGTCAAGGTGCCAGGCTTGAACACCACTCCTGCCACAGTCAAGGTGCCAGGCTTGAACACTGCTCCTGCCACAGTCAAGGTGCCAGGCTTGAACACCACTCCTGCCACAGTCAAGGTGCCAGGCTTGAACACCACTCCTGCCACAGTCAAGGTGCCAGGCTTGAACACTGCTCCTGCCACAGTCAAGGTGCCAGGCTTGAACACCACTCCTGCCACAGTCAAGGTGCCAGGCTTGAACACCACTCCTGCCACAGTCAAGGTGCCAGGCTTGAACACCACTCCTGCCACAGTCAAGGTGCCACAACAAGGTGCCAGGCTTGAACACTCTCCTGCCACAGTCAAGGTGCCAGGCTTGAACACTGCTCCTGCCACAGTCAAGGTGCCAGGCTTGAACACCACTCCTGCCACAGTCAAGGTGCCAGGCTTGAACACAGCCACAGTCTGCCAGGCTGAACACTGCTCCTGCCACAGTCAAGGTGCCAGGCTTGAACACCACTCCTGCCACAGTCAAGGTGCACACAGTCAAGGTGCCAGGCTTGAACACTGCTCCTGCCACAGTCAAGGTGCCAGGCTTGAACACCACTCCTGCCACAGTCAAGGTGCCAGGCTTGAACACCACTCCTGCTGCCACAGTCAAGGTGCCAGGCTTGAACACCACTCCTGCCACAGTCAAGGTGCCAGGCTTGAACACCACTCCTGCCACAGTCAAGGTGCCAGGCTTGAACACCACTCCTGCCACAGTCAAGGTGCCAGGCTTGAACACTGCTCCTGCCACAGTCAAGGTGCCAGGCTTGAACACTGCTCCTGCCACAGTCAAGGTGCCAGGCTTGAACACTGCTCCTGCCACAGTCAAGGTGCCAGGCTTGAACACCACTCCTGCCACAGTCAAGGTGCCAGGCTTGAACACCACTCCTGCCACAGTCAAGGTGCCAGGCTTGAACACCACTCCTGCCACAGTCAAGGTGCCAGGCTTGAACACTGCTCCTGCCACAGTCAAGGTGCCAGGCTTGAACACCACTCCTGCCACAGTCAAGGTGCCAGGCTTGAACACTGCTCCTGCCACAGTCAAGGTGCCAGGCTTGAACACTGCTCCTGCCACAGTCAAGGTGCCAGGCTTGAACACCACTCCTGCCACAGTCAAGGTGCCAGGCTTGAACACCACTCCTGCCACAGTCAAGGTGCCAGGCTTGAACACTGCTCCTGCCACAGTCAAGGTGCCAGGCTTGAACACTGCTCCTGCCACAGTCAAGGTGCCAGGCTGCACACAGTCAAGGTGCCAGGCTTGAACACCCACAGTCAAGGTGCCACTTGAACACCACTCCTGCCACAGTCAAGTGCCAGGCTTGAACACCACTCCTGCCACAGTCAAGGTGCCAGGCTTGAACACCACTCCTGCCACAGTCAATGTGCCAGGCTTGAACACCACTCCTGCCACAGTCAAGGTGCCAGGCTTGAACACTGCTCCTGCCACAGTCAAGGTGCCAGGCTTGAACACCACTCCTGCCACAGTCAAGGTGCCAGGCTTGAACACCACTCCTGCCACAGTCAAGGTGCCAGGCTTGAACACCACTCCTGCCACAGTCAAGGTGCCAGGCTTGAACACCACTCCTGCCACAGTCAAGGTGCCAGGCTTGAACACCACTCCTGCCACAGTCAAGGAGCCAGGCTTGAACACCACTCCTGCCACAGTCAAGGTGCCAGGCTTGAACACCACTCCTGCCACACAAGGTGCTCACTGCCACAGTCAAGGTGCCAGGCTTGAACACCACTCCTGCCACAGTCAAGGTGCCAGGCTTGAACACCACTCCTGCCACAGTCAAGGTGCCAGGCTTGAACACCACTCCTGCCACAGTCAAGGTGCCAGGTTTGAACACCACTCCTGCCACAGTCAAGGTGCCAGGCTTGAACACTTCTCCTGCCACAGTCAAGGTGCCAGGCTTGAACACTGCTCCTGCCACAGTCAAGGTGCCAGGCTTGAACACTGCTCCTGTCACAGTCAAGGTGCCAGGCTTGAACACTGCTCCTGCCACAGTCAAGGTGCCAGGCTTGAACACTGCTCCTGCCACAGTCAAGGTGCCAGGCTTGAACACTGCTCCTGCCACAGTCAAGGTGCCAGGCTTGAACACTGCTCCTGCCACAGTCAAGGTGCCAGGCTTGAACACTGCTCCTGCCACAGTCAAGGGGGCAGGGTTGAACACTGCTCCTGCCACAGTCAAGGTGCCAGGCTTGAACACTGCTCCTGCCACAGTCAAGGTGCCAGGCTTGAACACTGCTCCTGCCACAGTCAAGGTGCCAGGCTTGAACACCACTCCTGCCACAGTCAAGGTTCCAGGCTTGAACACTGCTCCTGCCACAGTCAAGGTGCCAGGCTTGAACACTGCTCCTGCCACAGTCAAGGTGCCAGGCTTGAACACTGCTCCTGCCACAGTCAAGGTGCCAGGCTTGAACACTCCTGCTCCTGCACACTCCTGCCAGTCAAGGTGCCAGGCTTGAACACTGCTCCTGCCACAGTCAAGGTGCCAGGCTTGAACACTGCTCCTGCCACAGTCAAGGTGCCAGGCTTGAACACTGCTCCTGCCACAGTCAAGGTGCCAGGCTTGAACACTGCTCCTGCCACAGTCAAGGTGCCAGGCTTGAACACAGTCAAGGTGCTCCTGCCACAGTCAAGGTGCCAGGCTTGAACACTGCTCCTGCCACAGTCAAGGTGCCAGGCTTGAACACTGCTCCTGCCACAGTCAAGGTGCCAGGCTTGAACACCACTCCTGCCACAGTCAAGGTGCCAGGCTTGAACACTGCTCCTGCCACAGTCAAGGTGCTGCCACAGTCAAGGTGCCAGGCTTGAACACTGCTCCTGCCACAGTCAAGGTGCCAGGCTTGAACACTGCTCCTGCCACAGTCAAGGTGCCAGGCTTGAACACTGCTCCTGCCACAGTCAAGGTGCCAGGCTTGAACACCACTCCTGCCACAGTCAAGGTGCCAGGCTTGAACACTGCTCCTGCCACAGTCAAGGTGCCAGGCTTGAACACTGCTCCTGCCACAGTCAAGGTGCCAGGCTTGAACACCACTCCTGCCACAGTCAAGGTGCCAGGCTTGAACACCACTCCTGCCACAGTCAAGGTGCCAGGCTTGAACACCACTCCTGCCACAGTCAAGGTGCCAGGCTTGAACACTGCTCCTGCCACAGTCAAGGTGCCAGGCTTGAACACTGCTCCTGCCACAGTCAAGGTGCCAGGCTTGAACACTTCTCCTGCCACAGTCAAGGTGCCAGGCTTGAACACCACTCCTGCCACAGTCAAGGTGCCAGGCTTGAACACCACTCCTGCCACAGTCAAGGTGCCAGGCTTGAACACCACTCCTGCCACAGTCAAGGTGCCAGGCTTGAACACTGCTCCTGCCACAGTCAAGGTGCCAGGCTTGAACACTGCTCCTGCCACAGTCAAGGTGCCAGGCTTGAACACTGCTCCTGCCACAGTCAAGGTGCCAGGCTTGAACACTGCTCCTGCCACAGTCAAGGTGCCAGGCTTGAACACTGCTCCTGCCACAGTCAAGGTGCCAGGCTTGAACACTGCTCCTGCCACAGTCAAGGTGCCAGGCTTGAACACCACTCCTGCCACAGTCAAGGTGCCAGGCTTGAACACTGCTCCTGCCACAGTCAAGGTGCCAGGCTTGAACACTGCTCCTGCCACAGTCAAGGTGCCAGGCTTGAACACCACTCCTGCCACAGTCAAGGTGCCAGGCTTGAACACTGCTCCTGCCACAGTCAAGGTGCCAGGCTTGAACACTGCTCCTGCCACAGTCAAGGTGCCAGGCTTGAACACCACTCCTGCCACAGTCAAGGTGCCAGGCTTGAACACTGCTCCTGCCACAGTCAAGGTGCCAGGCTTGAACACTGCTCCTGCCACAGTCAAGGTGCCAGGCTTGAACACTGCTCCTGCCACAGTCAAGGTGCCAGGCTTGAACACCACTCCTGCCACAGTCAAGGTGCCAGGCTTGAACACTGCTCCTGCCACAGTCAAGGTGCCAGGCTTGAACACTGCTCCTGCCACAGTCAAGGTGCCAGGCTTGAACACTGCTCCTGCCACAGTCAAGGTGCCAGGCTTGAACACCTGCCACTCCTGCCACAGTCAAGGTGCCAGGCTTGAACACTGCTCCTGCCACAGTCAAGGTGCCAGGCTTGAACACTGCTCCTGCCACAGTCAAGGTGCCAGGCTTGAACACTGCTCCTGCCACAGTCAAGGTGCCAGCTTGAACACTGCTCCTGCCACAGTCAAGGTGCCAGGCTTGAACACTGCCACAGTCAAGGTGCCAGGCTTGAACACCACTCCTGCCACAGTCAAGGTGCCAGGCTTGAACACTGCTCCTACCACAGTCAAGGTGCCAGGCTTGAACACTGCTCCTGCCACAGTCAAGGTGCCAGGCTTGAACACTGCTCCTGCCACAGTCAAGGTGCCAGGCTTGAACACTGCTCCTGCCACAGTCAAGGTGCCAGGCTTGAACACTGCTCCTGCCACAGTCAAGGTGCCAGGCTTGAACACTGCTCCTGCCACAGTCAAGGTGCCAGGCTTGAACACTGCTCCTGCCACAGTCAAGGTGCCAGGCTTGAACACTGCTCCTGCCACAGTCAAGGTGCCAGGCTTGAACACTGCTCCTGCCACAGTCAAGGTGCCAGGCTTGAACACCACTCCTGCCACAGTCAAGGTGCCAGTGAACACAGGCTCCTGCCACAGTCAAGGTGCCAGGCTTGAACACAAGGTGCCAGGCTCCTGCCACAGTCAAGGTGCCAGGCTTGAACACTGCTCCTGCCACAGTCAAGGTGCCAGGCTTGAACACTGCTCCTGCCACAGTCCTGCCACAGTCAAGGTGCCAGGCTTGAACACTGCTCCTGCCACAGTCAAGGTGCCAGGCTTGAACACTGCTCCTGCCACAGTCAAGGTGCCAGGCTTGAACACTGCTCCTGCCACAGTCAAGGTGCCAGGCTTGAACACTGCTCCTGCCACAGTCAAGGTGCCAGGCTTGAACACTGCTCCTGCCACAGTCAAGGTGCCAGGCTTGAACACTGCTCCTGCCACAGTCAAGGTGCCAGGCTTGAACACTGCTCCTGCCACAGTCAAGGTGCCAGGCTTGAACACTGCTCCTGCCACAGTCAAGTCAAGGTGCCAGCCACAGCTGCCAGGCTTGAACACTGCTCCTACCACAGTCAAGGTGCCAGTCTTGAACACTGCTCCTGCCACAGTCAAGGTGCCAGGCTTGAACACTGCTTCTGCCACAGTCAAGGTGCCAGGCTTGAACACCACTCCTGCCACAGTCAAGGTGCCAGGCTTGAACACTGCTCCTGCCACAGTCAAGGTGCCAGGCTTGAACACCACTCCTGCCACAGTCAAGGTGCCAGGCTTGAACACTGCTCCTACCACAGTCAAGGTGCCAGGCTTGAACACTGCTCCTGCCACAGTCAAGGTGCCAGGCTTGAACACTGCTCCTGCCACAGTCAAGGTGCCAGGCTTGAACACTGCTCCTGCCACAGTCAAGGTGCCAGGCTTGAACACCACTCCTGCCACAGTCAAGGTGCCAGTCTTGAACACCACTCCGGCTACAGTCAAGGTGCCAGGCTTGAAGACCACTCCTGCCACAGTCAAGGTTCCAGGCTTGAACACCACTCCTGCCACAGTCAAGGTGCCAGGCTTGAACACTGTTCCTGCCACAGTCAAGGTGCCATTCTTGAACACTGCTCCTGCCACAGTCAAGGTGCCAGGCTTGAACAGTGCTCCTACCACAGTCAAGGTGCCAGGCTTGAACACTGCTCCTGCCACAGTCAAGGTGCCAGGCTTGCCACTGCTCCTGCCAGTCAAGGTGCCAGGCTTGAACACTGCTCCTGCCACAGTCAAGGTGCCAGGCTTGAACACCACTCCTGCCACAGTCAAGGTGCCAGGCTTGAACACCAGCCACAGTCAAGGTGCCAGGCTTGAACACCACTCCTGCCACAGTCAAGGTGCCAGGCTTGAACACCAGTCTCCTGCCACAGTCAAGGTGCCAGGCTTGAACACTGCTCCTGCCACAGTCAAGGTGCCAGGCTTGAACACCCCTCCTGCCAGAGTCAAGGTTCCAGGCTTGAACACCACTCCTGCCACAGTCAAGGTGCCAGGCATGAACAATGCTCCTGCCACAGTCAAGGTGCCAGGCTTGAACACTGCTCCTGCCACAGTCAAGGTGCCAGGCTTGAACACTGCTCCTGCCACAGTCAAGGTGCCAGGCTTGAACACTGCTCCTGCCACAGTCAAGGTGCCAGGCTTGAACACTGCTCCTGCCACAGTCAAGGTGCCAGGCTTGAACACTGCTCCTGCCACAGTCAAGGTGCCAGGCTTGAACACTGCTCCTGCCACAGTCAAGGTGCCACAGTCAAGGTGCTTGAACACCACTCCTGCCACAGTCAAGGTGCCAGGCTTGAACACCACTCCTGCCACAGTCAAGGTGCCAGGCTTGAACACCACTCCTGCCACAGTCAAGGTGCCAGGCTTGAACACCACTCCTGCCACAGTCAAGGTTCCAGGCTTGAACACCACTCCTGCCACAGTCAAGGTGCCAGGCTTGAACACTGCTCCTGCCACAGTCAAGGTGCCAGGCTTGAACACCACTCCTGCCACAGTCAAGGTGCCAGGCTTGAACAGTGCTCCTGCCACAGTCAAGGTGCCAGGCTTGAACACTGCTCCGGCCACAGTCAAGGTGCCAGGCTTGAACACTGCTCCTGCCACAGTCAAGGTGCCAGGCTTGAACACACAGTCAAGGTGCCAGGCTTGAACACTGCTCCTGCCACAGTCAAGGTGCCAGGCTTGAACACTGCTCCTGCCACAGTCAAGGTGCCAGGCTTGAACACTGCTCCTGCCACAGTCAAGGTGCCAGGCTTGAACACTGCTCCTGCCACAGTCAAGGTGCCAGGCTTGAACACTGCTCCTGCCACAGTCAAGGTGCCAGGCTTGAACACTGCTCCTGCCACAGTCAAGGTGCCAGGCTTGAACACTGCTCCTGCCACAGTCAAGGTGCCAGGCTTGAACACTGCTCCTGCCACAGTCAAGGTGCCAGGCTTGAACACTGCTCCTGCCACAGTCAAGGTGCCAGGCTTGAACACTGCTCCTGCCACAGTCAAGGTGCCAGGCTTGAACACTGCTCCTGCCACAGTCAAGGTGCCAGGCTTGAACACTGCTCCTGCCACAGTCAAGGTGCCAGGCTTGAACACTGCTCCTGCCACAGTCAAGGTGCCAGGCTTGAACACTGCTCCTGCCACAGTCAAGGTGCCAGGCTTGAACACTCCTGCCACAGTCAAGGTGCCAGGCTTGAACACTCAAGGTGCCAGGCTTGAACACCACTCCTGCCACAGTCAAGGTGCCAGCCACAGTCAAGGTGCCAGGCTTGAACACTGCTCCTGCCACAGTCAAGGTGCCAGGCTTGAACACCACTCCTGCCACAGTCAAGGTGCCAGGCTTGAACACTGCTCCTGCCACAGTCAAGGTGCCAGGCTTGAACACTGCTCCTGCCACAGTCAAGGTGCCAGGCTTGAACACTGCTCCTGCCACAGTCAAGGTGCCAGGCTTGAACAGTGCTCCTACCACAGTCAAGGTGCCAGGCTTGAACACTGCTCCTGCCACAGTCAAGGTGCCAGGCTTGAACACTGCTCCTGCCACAGTCAAGGTGCCAGGCTTGAACACAGCTCCTGCCACAGTCAAGGTGCCAGGCTTGAACACTGCTCCTGCCACAGTCAAGGTGCCAGGCTTGAACACCACTCCTGCCACAGTCAAGGTGCCAGGCTTGAACACTGCTCCTGCCACAGTCAAGGTGCCAGGCTTGAACACTGCTCCTGCCACAGTCAAGGTGCCAGGCTTGAACACTGCTCCTGCCACAGTCAAGGTGCCAGGCTTGAACACTGCTCCTGCCACAGTCAAGGTGCCAGGCTTGAACACCACTCCTGCCACAGTCAAGGTGCCAGGCTTGAACACTGCTCCTGCCACAGTCAAGGTGCCAGGCTTGAACACTGCTCCTGCCACAGTCAAGGTGCCAGGCTTGAACACTGCTCCTGCCACAGTCAAGGTGCCAGGCTTGAACACTGCTCCTGCCACAGTCAAGGTGCCAGGCTTGAACACCACTCCTGCCACAGTCAAGGTGCCAGGCTTGAACACCACTCCTGCCACAGTCAAGGTGCCAGGCTTGAACACTGCTCCTGCCACAGTCAAGGTGCCAGGCTTGAACACCACTCCTGCCACAGTCAAGGTGCCAGGCTTGAACACCACTCCTGCCACAGTCAAGGTGCCAGGCTTGAACACTGCTCCTGCCACAGTCAAGGTGCCAGGCTTGAACACCACTCCTGCCACAGTCAAGGTGCCAGGCTTGAACACCACTCCTGCCACAGTCAAGGTGCCAGGCTTGAACACTGCTCCTGCCACAGTCAAGGTGCCAGGCTTGAACACCACTCCTGCCACAGTCAAGGTGCCAGGCTTGAACACCACTCCTGCCACAGTCAAGGTGCCAGGCTTGAACACCACTCCTGCCACAGTCAAGGTGCCAGGCTTGAACACCACTCCTGCCACAGTCAAGGTGCCAGGCTTGAACACCACTCCTGCCACAGTCAAGGTGCCAGGCTTGAACACCACTCCTGCCACAGTCAAGGTGCCAGGCTTGAACACCACTCCTGCCACAGTCAAGGTGCCAGGCTTGAACACCACTCCTGCCACAGTCAAGGTGCCAGGCTTGAACACCACTCCTGCCACAGTCAAGGTGCCAGGCTTGAACACCACTCCTGCCACAGTCAAGGTGCCAGGCTTGAACACCACTCCTGCCACAGTCAAGGTGCCAGGCTTGAACACCACTCCTGCCACAGTCAAGGTGCCAGGCTTGAACACCACTCTCTGCCACAGTCAAGGTGCCAGGCTTGAACACCACTCGCTGCCACAGTCAAGGTGCCAGGCTTGAACACCACTCCTGCCACAGTCAAGGTGCCAGGCTTGAACACCACTCCTGCCACAGTCAAGGTGCCAGGCTTGAACACTCCTGCCACAGTCAAGGTGCCAGGCTTGAACACACACAGTCAAGGTGCCAGGCTTGAACACACAGTCAAGGTGCCAGGCTTGAACACCACTCCTGCCACAGTCAAGGTGCCAGGCTTGAACACCACTCCTGCCACAGTCAAGGTGCCAGGCTTGAACACCACTCCTGCCACAGTCAAGGTGCCAGGCTTGAACACCACTCCTGCCACAGTCAAGGTGCCAGGCTTGAACACACCTCCTGCCACAGTCAAGGTGCCAGGCTTGAACACCACTCCTGCCACAGTCAAGGTGCCAGGCTTGAACACCACTCCTGCCACAGTCAAGGTGCCAGGCTTGAACACCACTCCTGCCACAGTCAAGGTGCCAGGCTTGAACACCACTCCTGCCACAGTCAAGGTGCCAGGCTTGAACACCACTCCTGCCACAGTCAAGGTGCCAGGCTTGAACACCACTCCTGCCACAGTCAAGGTGCCAGGCTTGAACACCACTCCTGCCACAGTCAAGGTGCCAGGCTTGAACACCACTCCTGCCACAGTCAAGGTGCCAGGCTTGAACACCGCTCCTGCCACAGTTTATGCATTTTTCACTTACTGGGTGACGTTCCTTTATGAGTTTAAGACACACCTCAGATTTATGTGGTTCACCACACACGGCATAAAAATAGTTTTGGTTGTGCAGTACCTGGCCACGTGACGTCCCCATCGTTGACACTTATAACACCCACGAGGGGGAGGGTTGTAGAGGGCAATGTTATAGTGCCGACCTAAAGCTGCTCTAGAGTAAATTCTGTTCGGTATAGGCGTGGCACCTTTCCATGTGGCAGCTATGAGGCCATTTCTCGGACGTTAAGGGTTTACAACATTTTCATCACAGAGATATACAGGCTTAATGAGTTTATTAACATTGAATATGACAATGGTTACTTTTGGACACCTTGGTACTGCATTTTTCATCTTAATGCCTGCATACTCTGTGTTTAGCAACACATTTACAAAAGCACTGTCGTTTGTAACGAAGACATACTCACTTTCATCTCTAGGTAACTTAATGACCATGTCATTATATGTCGCAGAGGCTTCACAACCACTGCACTTTTCCCTCTACTGTGGTTCCCAGAGAAAAATCTAGCCGTAAATGTTTGGCAGCAGCCGAATTGGGTTGGCTAGATCGTGCCGTTCTCGAATGCTTACGGCGCTGACTTTTACTCATTTGCACCTTGTAACCTTTATCATATGCACCGCCCTCTGATGTGTCGTGGGTCATCACTGAGGAGATCGCACCATCATTAGAGAACAATTGAGCATACGATGGTCCCCAAAGTCACTATCTGGCAACGGTGATGTGCTGCCCGGCATCTCGCCCAGGACAGTTGCCATGACGTCAAAGACACAACACCTATATGCAGGGTATTACGGTACACTCGCTCCACAGTGAACCACAAAGCAGCACACCAGTAGATGGCCTATTCACAGGGTGGAAGGGGCCGCGAACCATCAAACAAGATCAGCAGAAATAAATCGGCCAGCCTGCATATATGAGGCTCCACTATTTTCAAGGTCACAGCGTACTTGCAGATCGGCGAACTAAATTTTAAGTTAGTGACATACGCATAAATACCTGGAGTCTGCTCAATACTCACAACAAAATTGAAATACACAGTCAACAAACCGTAGTTCTTGAGAGCTGGTGGAGAGACATGCAATAAGCATGTTGATCATGAAGGCGTTCCTGGCACCATATCCTCCTTTCCTGGCCGGGCGAGGAGCTAGGCCTAACAAAGCTATAGTTGATGCCACACCAATGCCCAATATTCCAACAGCTCCTTTGTTAATCCACAAAGTTTTTGTAATTAAAGTTTCTAACCCCCCTCAATCGTCAGAGCACTACTTCACATCAACTAATGTAGAAGTGGGAGAGTTAAGGCATCACTCAAAGTATCTACACTGAAAAGAGGCTGCATTGTTTCATGGTCACTAGCGTCTCCGATCAAAGAAAAAGGCAATCACGGCTCAGCGGTTGTATGGCGCAAGAGCTATCTTCGGGTACCTGACATGTTTGGTTTAGGCCCAATAGGTGTGTGAGGAGGAGAGGCGTCCCTTCGCAGGCCAGCAACAAGGCTACAAATGTCACTTTTAATTTACTAGTGCAGGTGATAACCAAGTTTCAGACCCACCTGGTGTGTGTGTGTGTGTGTGTCCCATATTGGCTATTAAGCTTCGTAAATGCAGCAAGTCCAATTACACCACCGACAACGAGCGCAAGCGCAGGGGAGGACCCCACAAACGTTCATCCCCTACGCAGCCTAAGCCTACACTGTCTCAGTAGAAAAAAGAAAGATCCTGAACCGACGCCCACCCAGACGGGGTGGGGCTGTCCGCAAGATGCAGCTGCAAGATGGCTCTCTACTCGACTATGTAACCAGATACAAATTCCTTGGTCTTGAGGTCCCACTGTACAGCAGTGTTGTAGCCAGACTGGGTCGCCAATGTAGAGAGAGGCTCTGTGCTCTCAAGGATGTGGCAGGCTACCATCCAAGGTATGGCACAATTGTGAGAATTGGCAAAATGATGTATCTCTCATATGTTAGATCTCCAATCGATTATGCTGCACCTATGCTTGCACTAGTGTCTGAGAAAATGCTTGGAGGGTTGGAAAAGATGCAAAACGAAGCCATGAGGATTATCCTCGGATGCCCCCATACAACTATATCACTAAACACAAGGAAGGAACTGGATATTTCATATGTAAGTGATCGTATCACTGAAATTAATGCTTTAATTGGTATCAAGATGCTTAGGCTAACCCACCCTAACCCCTGCACTGAAGCCCTCCAAGCCTTCTTTCTTGAAGGGCAGCATTCCTCCAAATGAATTGCAAAAACCGCCACTGTTCTCAGAATGTATTATATTCATCACTTCTACCAAGATTGACAACAACGACACTTTCCTGTCCCATGGGAGATTACACCTTTCCAAATTACGGGGTCCCCTCTTTTCCACCCAAGAAGCTGATTAAAGAACAAGCCTTGCTTCGATAAGAAGCAAAGTTCAATGCCTTAAGCCAAATTGATGCTTTAGTCAGTGAGTGCTCCCATTCCCAAATTATTTACACTGATGGCTCCTTGCAACAGTCCCATGATGCAGCTGGAAGTGAAGTTGTTGTGACAGGGAGAGATGGTTCCTTCTCCCATGAGTGTGGAGCGCGACTAAGTAACTGGGCCTCCACTCTTCAAACAGAATTGGTTGGCATAATCCTTGCACTCGAGCGCGTATATGAATCCAAAGTTGACACGCTAATTGTAAGTGACTCCTTGTCATCCTTGACTGCCTTCAGCTCCCCAAGGCATAACTGTGACGTGCATATCTCTGAAGCTAGACACAGATATGGTGAAATAATCAATGATGGAGTCAGAGTTTGTCTCCTGTGGATTCCTTCCCAAATTGGTCTCCGAATGCATGATAGAACTAATGCGTTAGCCAAGACTTTCACTCATAACAAGGAATTGATTACAATCTTGGACTGCCTTTGAGCAGCCTGAGGGCAGTAATATTCCGGGAACATCAACAAGATCTCGTAGACTTGATGTAAAAATAAAATTCACACCAGTTACTCCATCTGTCATCATTCAATTATGCAGGAAGTACCGCACGTCCATGGATCATCCAATAAGGTTAGCAGACCTCTAGATGTTACCACTGCTAGGCTTAGGCTCGGCTATAAGTACCACTGGGAGTTTGTAACATCTGCAGATGTAGATTTGACTAAATGTAAACTCTGTCAGCAGAACTACTCGCATACATTGCGTCATTATATAATGGAATGAAAAAAATGCGAAATTCAGAGATAACACCATCAATGGAGTCCAAGAAATTTGTAAGTATTTCATTCATAATGATGTACTGCTGGGAATCTAAGCGAAGTATCCAAAATTTGCTTACTATAGGTGATGTATGCACATGACTGTAAAGCTGCCGCCCAGTTGGGTGGGAGTGGAGCAAGACTAGTAACTGTGTGACTCACCATAGATGTAAATTGTTTTGTATAGTGACTGTTGTGAACCTCTTGTTGAATCACTTGTGATATTAAAAGATTATCGGTGTGTGTATATGTATTTGTGTAAATGATATATATATATATATATATATATATATATATATATATATATGGTAGCCAAAAAAAGCTAGGTTAGGTTAGGTTAGGTAGGTTAGGTAGACGAAAAAACATTAATTCATGAAAACTTGGCTTATTAGGCAAATTGGGCCTTGAATAGTAGGCTGAGAAGTGCGTTCTGGCTATTAGGTACGACATATATATATATATATATATATATATATATATATATATATATATATATATATATATATATTACATATATATATATGTTACAGTCACTAATGACTAACATATATATATAAAATAATATATGCTCTATATAGCCACTTTGAAGAAAGTGGCTCTATAGAGCAAAATAAAAACGAGGGGGGTGAACGAAACACTATTTCCTTCACCAATGTATTTATTATATTATCACCGTTAAAAGTAAATATGTAGCAAAATAAATAGACTTACTACACGAATATTTACAATAGTGTCGCTTTCGCACAGGACACTCAAAACACACACAATGCAGTGTTCGTTAAGCCCAGTGTTTCCCCCCACACTCGGTACCTTTTTCCAATTGTACTGAGTAGCACTGGCGACGTTTCATCTTGTACGTGGATCGATCCACAGACAGTGTCACGAGGTGCCTCTACCCCACTATAGCTCTCCAACTGCACGCTGGCAGAGGACTTCAACCACACGCTGCACAGGGTCACGCCACTATGTACACTGGTAGTTATCCCCTGGCAGGAGTCCCTAGCGGCAGGCTAGCAGCACATCACGATAGGCACCTCCTTGTCGTCAGGTACTCCCCCAAGACAATTCTCGGGTACTGTGGGAACCGACCTGTGAGATTTATATTTACGTTAATTTATATACTTCGATAGCAATTTGTATAATGATAAGTGGACTGTATTTCTGCAATAATCTCATAATCTCACAAATCGATCCTCTACACATTAGGGGGGGTTTATTAGTTTATATATATATGCAGCCAATCAAACTACAGAAATAGCTACATACATTGATGAGGTTCCTTATCTTATAGTACAGCAGGTTAGTCCACCAGGTATAACTAGGGTGTAGACACCAAATTATCCTCTTTGAGGTAGCTTCCATATCACCCAGTAACTGGTGCACAAAATCTTGCATCCTCGTCTTGACCTGTCAAAAGGGCGCTAACTGTGAAGCCAGAATCCTATATATGACAAGTTATATCAGAGAAAACACTATACAGTACATGGAACATTAAAGACCTGGCTTAATTACCTTTAGTTTGAGGCGATTTCGCGTTCTAACCGGCTAACCCTATATCCTGACATTAATGGCCATAAATGAATGATAAACGGGTTTCGGATAGACACTTAACTTGATTTGTTGACAGCGTGTTGACAGATGGTACACCTTTGGTATCCATAACACTACGTCCAAGTAAAATTAACAGGAGCCGAATTTGCTCCCGTGTGAGCCTCTGGTCTCGTATAACAACAAAGGCTGCCCTCCTTCCTCCACTCTGACGCCTGGCTTACATTGTCCAGATTTCAGAACGTGATAGAAGGGTCACATTTACTCTACTTTAATATTAATAATTAAGTTAATTTATATAAGATGTTTTTGTGATGGTAAAGTCCAAAGACTAATGTATTTAAGAATAATTCCCACCATAATAGGTGGAGAATATAATAGTATGTGGTGATGATATCCCGTTTTCTTTAGACGGTAATTCCACTACAAGTTACGTTTTCTATGGGTAACTTGTTGGTAATACAGTTATTATCTGTATGATTATTAAATGGTGTCGGATTTTCCGACATAATTCCCCAGGGGGCTGCTCACGGGTCGAAGTCCTGTTTAGAACAGACGAACACCGATACTCCTCCTTCGAATTATTACATTAATTTGATGTTAGTAGTTAGTAATCACACATTTGTGTGTCTGTTCGTACAGGACGGATGTCCCGTACTAGAGTTGCAAGGGTTAGAAGTCTAATGCGACTTCATTTCCCTGTCAACTCTTGAAAGGCTAATATTCAAGCCTTATTACATATTATTTAACCCAGAAGACTGAATGTGATCAAGTACTACAGTCAAGTATGATTCAGGGACTGCAGTGAGATCAGTGACATTAGATATAACTTGAAGTTTCTTCAGGTAACTGGTCACTGATATATAAACACTGAGGCCCATGGAATACATCTTGATTAAATAATAAATGTATCAAATCAGTCATCAGATTTATTGGGGTTTAATTTAGTTAATTGATTCAGAAGATTGAATAGCTCATCAATAAAGTAAAGTATGGTTCTGAGACTGCAGTGGGTTCAGTGACATTGGTCGCAGTGACTTGTAGCTGTTTTAGGCTACTGTTCACTGATTTGCCACTGAGGCCTCACGAACTCATCTTCAGCTTCAAATGATGATACTAACATCAACCTCTGTTACTATAGTCAGCTGTAATCTCCTTAGTATAATGCTACTGGAGAAATATAATCAGCTGACAAATTTAGATTTCTACTGGTATTGTTTATCTGCAGGCATAGGTCTCCTCAGGCTTGATACTGGGCCTGAGAGTAATTTACCTCCTGCAGAGTTTAACATGGTTATACCCTGATATTTAGTAGGGCTACCGATGAATCGATGGCAATAGTCTGTCCCTACAAGGAGACCGAAGTCGGTGAGGTGATCAGACTTAATATTATCTGCCAATTTTATTCCTCTATTTCTCAGGAATTTGGCTGTTGCTCTCAGACCTTGAACTTGTAGGTCTACTGGTATTTTGTCCACCACAATGGCTTGTACTCGACAGACGTACCTGCCTAAGCGTACTGATGGTTGTACCACCTGGTAGACTTGAGGTCCTGCATCTGTTACAAACCCTGAGATGTTGAATGACATCTGGGCTACAGGCCTTAATTGTAGTTCATCTGCCAACTTTTTAGTGATATATGTTCTCTGGGATCCTTGGTCAAACAACCCACGGGTATGGACCTTGGCCCTCTTATTCAGGATGGTAATTTGGGCAGTAGGCAAAGTCGTATTACCTTTAGACTTTGCCGAATGGACACTCTTTGTTTGTTGCACCTTGCAGTACTGTACTATGGTGGGAATGCTATCTTCCACCTTGGGTCTTGGAGACGTTGTTTTGGTGTCTCTGCACAATGCTGCATGGTGCTGACCTTTGTTACACCTATTACAGGTGTGTAATTGGGTATCACAGTCGTTGATGTTATGTTTCCTGAGGCACCTCGTGCAATGTTGCAAATCTTTGAGTCGCTCAACACGGGCGTCACTATCAGGAAAATTAGGGCAGTGGTACATTGAATGTTTCTCATTGCAGAACAAACATGTTCCATAGCTTCCAGTACCCTTTGGTGTCACGTTCTTGGGTGACACAGTAACTATAGGCTTGGAGGGTCCCACTGCATATACGCCCACACTGCCACTGTTCCACTTTGGTGTTGAATTATATTGTCTAGATTGATTTGGAGTACCTTTGGTACTCTGTGGTTTGCTATTATTGGTTTCTGAGGGTTTACTTGGTGGTTTTAATTTGTCATGTGTTCGTAATTGATGTACTACTGACTTTAAACCTTCAGATATTTCATTCATAGATAAGATGCTTTTATTGTAATGAGCACTCATTTGCCTCAATATGTCCCTAGGTATTTTCTCCTGGACAATTATTTTCAAGACCCACTCAGCCCCGTTTGTATCTGCTGTCAGGCTGAGGGCATTGATCAATGATTCTATCTCCAGCTTGAAGACTTGGAGTGAATCAGCTGAAGCCTCCGGTGGGGGTAAATGCAACAGCTCATGAACTAAATGTGATGTTCTTACTTCTGGATCAGCATAATTATCCTTGAGGAGTTTTACTGCCAGATCATAGCCGTCATTAGTTAATCTCAGATGGGATACTACTGTTTTAGCCTCACCTGATAATTGGCCTTGCAAATAAGAGAATTTACTACTCTTTGGTAAAGATTGTTTTGAGTCTACAAGGTCAACGAATTTGTTCCAAAATTCGTCCCAATCTTCCTCATCTTTTCCTGAGAAAGTGGGTAAATTAATTGGAGGGAGTCGAGCTTCTGCTTGACTCGTATTAGATGCAACTGTTGTTATTGTTGCTGTTGCCTTGTTCTGGGCAATTAATTTGACATAAGGCTGTAACGTGGCCTGAGTGTGATCTTCATAATTCGCAAGATCAACCATAATGTCGTCTATTTCTGTTTCTGATAAATTGGTGTTGGCAAGTTCAGCCACATATGTTGCTATTTGACATTTGATTTGCTCAAATTTACCTGCAGCTGCTTGATAATAGCTTTCCAGGTCAGCATAATCAACTGTTGATTGTTGTGACAAATCTTCACATTTCTTGATCTGTCTTGTTAAGTGGCCTTTAAGACCTGCAAGGGTTCTTTTCATTCTCCCTGCATTATCCATACTGGCTCGTTGGTGAAGCCTTGTGGGACTTGTACTTGGGCTGCTCATAATACTGAACAAACACTAATGGTAGCCTAGGGTAAATTCTGCACTCACTAGGCAATAATCCTACCTCTACTAGAGGTTAGCACTTAAAATTAATACACATTATATATATACAATCATCCACACTAATGATTTGAGTGATAAACCAGTGTCACTGGAAGTACCTTTAGGTTAGCTCTTCTATATCACCCTAGGATGGTAGAGACACTAATTAATCACTCAAAGGTGTAATGATCATAAGTAAATTATTATATATACAACTCAACTCGAGTTGATAAAAATTACACCCAAAATAGGGTCTGGACCAATCATTAATGGTGCTAGGTTAATCAATATAGTACAACTGACTATGGTAATAATGGGACTAGGATGAACAATAATAGTTCAACTAGTCATATCCTACCCTGTTGTGGGTTTGCAATTAGTAAATATTATACTGTGATCACTAGTGCAATATATATTAAATAATTCTCTATCTTGGAGAAATAATATACACAATTATTGATAATAGCCTCTTAATTAGCCTCTATGAAACTTCTAATATTATCTAGAAGTATTAAATGTTATTAGTGACCTCGCGAAATAAAGTCCACAAAATTCGTGGATAATCTCTCGCGAAATGTAACACCACGAAATCCGTGAACAATCTCGCGAAGACACAGTCACTAATTTGGCTGGATTCTATATTAGCGCTGTCATTTCACGAAATAACACGCCACCAAATTTCTGTGGGTGTGCATGAAACCGCTGACTAAGGCTGATCTGAACTGAGGGAGGCTCCTGAGCTCCCTCGAGGCTACGCTTCCGTCTTTGACTGGCTGGCCTTTGTTTAAATAACACTGCACTAGTATATTTAATGAATCCACTGGATAACTGGTTCATCCGGTACTAAGATGACCAAATGTGGGTTCAAAGGATCAAATAATCCGTCATCCGGTTCGAAGATGACCAAATAATGTGGGAACCGACCTGTGAGATTTATATTTACGTTAATTTATATACTTCGATAGCAATTTGTATAATGATAAGTGGACTGTATTTCTGCAATAATCTCATAATCTCACAAATCGATCCTCTACACATTAGGGGGGGTTTATTAGTTTATATATATATGCAGCCAATCAAACTACAGAAATAGCTACATACATTGATGAGGTTCCTTATCTTATAGTACAGCAGGTTAGTCCACCAGGTATAACTAGGGTGTAGACACCAAATTATCCTCTTTGAGGTAGCTTCCATATCACCCAGTAACTGGTGCACAAAATCTTGCATCCTCGTCTTGACCTGTCAAAAGGGCGCTAACTGTGAAGCCAGAATCCTATATATGACAAGTTATATCAGAGAAAACACTATACAGTACATGGAACATTAAAGACCTGGCTTAATTACCTTTAGTTTGAGGCGATTTCGCGTTCTAACCGGCTAACCCTATATCCTGACATTAATGGCCATAAATGAATGATAAACGGGTTTCGGATAGACACTTAACTTGATTTGTTGACAGCGTGTTGACAGATGGTACACCTTTGGTATCCATAACACTACGTCCAAGTAAAATTAACAGGAGCCGAATTTGCTCCCGTGTGAGCCTCTGGTCTCGTATAACAACAAAGGCTGCCCTCCTTCCTCCACTCTGACGCCTGGCTTACATTGTCCAGATTTCAGAACGTGATAGAAGGGTCACATTTACTCTACTTTAATATTAATAATTAAGTTAATTTATATAAGATGTTTTTGTGATGGTAAAGTCCAAAGACTAATGTATTTAAGAATAATTCCCACCATAATAGGTGGAGAATATAATAGTATGTGGTGATGATATCCCGTTTTCTTTAGACGGTAATTCCACTACAAGTTACGTTTTCTATGGGTAACTTGTTGGTAATACAGTTATTATCTGTATGATTATTAAATGGTGTCGGATTTTCCGACAGGTACGCCGGTCTCTATCCACACTGCGAAATCCAACAGCCAACACACTGCTAAGATCAGCGGCGGCTTCCGGGGTCTTCTTCTAGGACCAAGCGGAGAGTACTAGGATCACCCAAGGTAAATTGCCATCCTCAGAACCACTGCTGCCCCACGTCACTTCTATGGACACAGACACATCATCAGTTAAATGGAAGGTACTGGTGAAACCAGGAAGTAATACTTACTCACTGGGGAATTGACATCGTGCTCCGTAGCACAACAGATGGCGCTGGTCTGGAGCCGCCACCTCACCAGAGGTCATCCACAGCGACCTCTGTCTGACCAAGGCAGGAATCTTGAGCCACTTGTTACGATCACTCCACCACCAAAAGATGGCGTTGCCTACATTGCGTCCAATATCAGGGAAGTTCGGGAGTGGACTCGTAGATGGCGCTGGAACTGCTACTCTACCCCACCCCCCCTGACAAGGGTGACGAGTCCGTAACAATATATATATTGTTACGGATGCATGTGTAATCACCTATTTGTGCTTGTGGGAGTTGAGCTCTGGCTCTTTGGTCCCGCCTCTCAACTGTCAATCAACTGATGTACAGGTTCCTGAGCCTACTGGGCTCTATCATATCTTCACTTGAAACTGTGTATGGAGTCTGCTTCCATCACTTCACTTCCTAATGCATTCCATTTGTCAACCACTCTGACACTAAAAATGTTCTTTCTAACGTCTCAATGGCTCATTTGGGCACTCAGTTTCCACCTGTGTCCCCTAGTGCATGTGCCCCTTGTATTAAATAGTCATTCTTTATCTACCAATTTAATTCCTCTGAGAATCTTGTATGTGGTGATTATGTCCCCTCTAACTTGCCCTGTCTCCCAGTGACGTGAGGTTTAATTCCCGTAGTCACTCCTCGTTGCTCATACCCCTCAGTTCGGGTACTAGTCTGGTGTCAAACCTTTGAACCTTTTCCAGTTTAGTCAAATGCTTGACTAGATTTGGACGCCGTGCTGGAGCTGCATACTCCAGGATTGGTCTGACATATGCGGTTTACAAAGTTCTGAAAGATTCCTTACACAAGTTTCAAAAGGGCGTTATTATGCTAGCCAACTTGGCATGTGCCGCTGTGTATGTACTCACCTATTTGTGCTTGCGGGTGTGTACTCACCTATTTGTGCTTGTGGGAGTTGAGCTCTGGCTCTTTGGTCCCGCCTCCCAACTGTCAATCAACTGGTGTACAGGTTCCTGAGCCTACTGGGCTCTATCATATCTTCACTTGAAACTGTGTATGGAGTCTGCTTCCATCACTTCACTTCCTAATGCATTCCATTTGTCAACCACTCTGACACTAAAAATGTTCTTTCTAACGTCTCAATGGTTCATTTGGGCACTCAGTTTCCACCTGTGTCCCCTAGTGCGTGTGCCCCTTGTATTAAATAGTCATTCTTTATCTACCCTTTTAATTCCTCTGAGAATCTTATATGTGGTGATTATGTCCCCTCTAACTTGTCCTGTCTCCCAGTGACGTGAGGTTTAATTCCCGTAGTCTCTCCTCGTAGCTCATACCCCTCAGTTCGGGTACTAGTCTGGTGGCAAACCTTTGAACCTTTTCCAGTTTAGTCATATGCTTGACTAGATTTGGACGCCGTGCTGGAGCTGCATACTCCAGGATTGGTCTGACATATGCGGTTTACAAAGTTCTGAAAGATTCCTTACACAAGTTTCAAAAGGCCGTTATTATGCTAGCCAACTTGGCATATGCCGCTGTGTATGTACTCACCTATTTGTGCTTGCGGGTGTTGAGCTTTCACAAATAGGTGAATACTCACACAGCAGCATATGCCAGGTTGGCTAACATAAGAACGGTGTGTGTGTGTGTGTGTGTGTGTGTGTGTGTGTGTGTGTGTGTGTGTGTGTGTGTGTGTCACCTAGTTGTACTCACCTAGTTGTACTCACCTAGTTGGGGGGGGTTGAGCTCTGGCTCTTTGGTCCCGCCTCTCAACCGTCAATCAACAGGCGTACAGATTCCTGAGCCTATCGGGCTCTATCATATCTACACTTGAAACTGTGTATGGAGTCAGCCTCCACCACATCACTTCCTAATGCATTCCATTTGTCAACCACTCTGACACTAAAAAAGTTCTTTCTAATATCTCTGTGGCTCATTTGGGCACTCAGTTTCCACCTGTGTCCCCTTGTGCGTGTTCCCCTTGTGGTAAATAGACTGTCGTTATCTACCCTATCAATTCCCTTCAGAATCTTGAATGTGGTGATCATGTCCCCCCTAACTCTTCTGTCTTCCAGCGAAGTGAGGTTTAATTCCCGTAGTCTCTCCTCGTAGCTCATACCTCTCAACTCGGGTACTAGTCTGGTGGTAAACCTTTGAACCTTTTCCAGTTTAGTCTTATCCTTGACTAGATATGGACTCCATGCTGGGGCTGCATACTCCAGGATTGGCCTGACATATGTGGTATACAAAGTTCTGAATGATTCTTTACACCAGTTTCTGAATGCCGTTCGTATGTTGGCCAGCCTGGCATATGCCGCTGATGTTATCCGCTTGATATGTGCTGCAGGAGACAGGTCTGGCGTGATATCAACCCCCAAGTCTTTTTCCTTCTCTGACTCCTGAAGAATTTCCTCTCCCAGATGATACCTTGTATCTGGCCTCCTGCTCCCTACACCTATCTTCATTACATTACATTTGGTTGGGTTAAACTCTAACAACCATTTGTTCGACCATTCCTTCAGCTTGTCTAGGTCTTCTTGAAGCCTCAAACAGTCCTCTTCTGTTTCAATCCTTCTCATAATTTTAGCATCATCCGCAAACATTGAGAGAAATGAATCGATACCCTCTGGGAGATCATTTACATATATCAGAAACAAGATAGGACCGAGTACAGAGCCCTGTGGGACTCCACTGGTGACTTCACGCCAATCGGAGGTCTCACCCCTCACCGTAACTCTCTGCTTCCTATTGCTTAGATACTCCCTTATCCATTGGAGCACCTTACCAGCTACACCTGCCTGTCTCTCCAGCTTATGTACCAGCCTCATATGCGGTACTGTGTCAAAGGCTTTCCGACAATCCAAGAAAATGCAGTCCGCCCAGCCCTCTCTTTCTTGCTTAATCTTTGTCACCTGATCGTAGAATTCTATCAAGCCTGTAGGGCAAGATTTACCCTCCTTGAACCCATGTTGGCGATTTGTCACGAAGTCCCTTCTCTCCAGATGTGTTACCAGGTTTTTTCTCACGATCTTCTTCATCACCTTGCATGGTATACAAGTCAAGGACACTGGCCTGTAGTTCAGTGCCTCTTGCCTGTCGCCCTTTTTGTATATTGGGACCACATTCGCCGTCTTCCATATTTCTGGTAGGTCTCCCGTGTCCAGTGACTTACTATACACTATGGAGAGTGGCAAGCAAAGTGCCTCTGCACACTCTTTCAGTATCCATGGTGAGATCCCATCTGGACCAACAGCCTTTCTTTTGTGTGTGTGTGTGTTTACTAGTTGTGTTTACTAGTTGTGTTTTTACGGGGGTTGAGCTTTGCTCTTTCGGCCCGCCTCTCAACTGTCAATCAACTGTTTACTAACTACTTTTTTTTTTTTTTTTTTTTTTTTTTTCACACCACACACACACACACCCCAGGAAGCAGCCCGTGACAGCTGACTAACTCCCAGGTACCTATTTACTGCTAGGTAACAGGGGCATTCAGGGTGAAAGAAACTTTGCCCATTTGTGTGCGGGAATCGAACCCGCGCCACAGAATTACGAATCCTGCGCGCTATCCACCAGGCTACGAGGCCCCCCAATGTGTGTGTGTGTGTGTGTGTGTGTGTGTGTGTGTGTGTGTGTGTGTGTGTGTATGGGATACCCTTGGTAAGTGAGAGTGGCAGATAACCATAGACGTTGTGTGGTCAACGTGTGTGTGTGTGTGCGGGGGGGGGGGGGATTATTGTCAAACCCACCCTCCAACATTTGGGCTGACCATCACCTCAATCATCAACACTCCCCCAGCCTCCAGCTGGTGCTTGTAGATGCCCCATCTAACACATGTCTCGCATAAGCCTACAGTTCCTGAGATATTTAAACTCCTCAAGAAGCACCTCCAGGTAACCTCATGACAGTGGCGTCGCACCAATATAAACTGTATTGGATTTTATCTCGAAATAACAATATACTGACTAGATGTATATGTATGTATGTATGTATGTATGTATGTATGTATGTATGTACTATGTATGTATGTATGTATGTATGTATGTATGTATTTATGTATGTATGTATGTATGTATGTATGTATGTATGTATGTATGTATGTATGTATGTATGTATGTATGTATGTATGTATGTATGTATGTATGTATGTATGTATGTATGTATGTATGTATGTATGTATGTATGTATGTATGTATGTATGTATGTATGTATGTATGTATATGTATGTATGTATGTATGTATGTATGTATGTATGTATGTATGTATGTATGTATGTATGTATATATGTATGTATGTATGCATGAATGTATTCCTAATCACGCCAAAGACTGCCTCTCTATCATCTAGTTTAAGATAAAAACAACTAAGTACTACATAATCAACTCCATGTAACCTACCTTACCTACTAAGTGTCAACCTATTTAATTTAAATTCATGCTGTTGATCTCAGTTAGCCTTGTCTTAGTTTTTACGTATTTCCTGAACCTGTCTTCTTACAGATTACGTTTGAATTTGACCGTTTGCCCGTATGGCCGAAAATGGACGTAATTTGAAAATGAAAAATAATTGAAAATGAATTTTGGAGTTTTTTCTTCCAAAACAGCAAGTTAAGGGTCCTCTGGAAGGTTAATAGGGCAGGAAGTTCTCCTAAGGTTTCAAAACGTCATGAAAACCGTCAATTGAAAGTTTCCTCTCCTAACCTTACCGAGTAAGCAGGAGGACTAACAACAGAAAACGTGATAGTACTTCACTTTCGTGAGCCAATTTAATGTCAAATTACGTTCATTTTGGCCATAGCGCGCATACGGGTGTAGAGCCACGTAATTTTATGAGGACAGGTTGGCCGCCAAAGGTGTGGGTATTAGTGACTTTAAGGATAGTATATACTAGCTCTATCTAGAAATCAAGCATGCTAATTGTAACACAATATGTTTGTATGTACTTTTATCTACAGAAACTATTTATTTATTTATATTATTCTATGCATGTACCTGACATGGGTGATGGAGCCATCACCCATGACCTAAATGGATGTCATGGCGAAGGAAACCATTTAGGACCCCAACCCATGAGCTATAGTTGACCCCATACTCCAACCCGTGAGCTGTAGTTGACCCCATACCCCAACCCGTGAGCTGTAGTTGACCCCATACCCCAACCCGTGATCTGTAGTTGACCCCATACCCCAACCCATGAGCTGTAGCTGACCCCATACCCCAACCTGTGAGCTGTAGTTGACCCCATACCCCAACCCGTGAGCTGTAGTTGACCCCATACCCCAACCCGTGAGCTGTAGTTGACCCCATACCCCAACCCATGAGCTGTAGTTGACCCCATACCCCAACCCATGATCTGTAGCTGACCCCATACTCCAACTCATGAGCTGTAGCTGACCCCAACCCATGAGTTATAGTTGGCCCCATACCCCAACCCATGAGCTGTAGTGGGACCAATATCCATTCTATGCGTTGTAGTGGACGCCATACCCATCCTGTACTCACCTAATTGTGCTTGCAGGAGTTGAGCTTGGGCTCTTTGGTCCCGCCCAGAGTACCGGACGCCATAGGCAGTACCGGATGGCTATGGGGGAGTACCGCACCCCGTAGCCATCTTCTGGGCGGTATTTGTGGGAAAATCCTAGCAGACATTTATTTATTTTTATTATATTTTTCGTTAACTTCAGTATTGAATTATGATTTTAAACTGACTGTATATTTTGATTCAGCCTGCCAGAATTTATCTGCACATAGTTTGAAGGGATATATGTACAACTTATACCACAATATGTGGATATATATTAAGTTGTAAATATTTACCTCTAACTTTATATAAATTATACCACCTACGGTGGTAATTAGACTACATTGGTTAGTATTACTGTAATCTTATAATTATATTAATATACAATTTATAATGTCTCAGCTGTGTGGTTGATATAGCCTGGTAGGCAGTGTTATAGTTGTTGCCTCCAACTTCTGTTAGGGTGTGGCACATGTGCTTCAGAGTGCCATGTAATGGCGGCCTAGCACTGTGGCGTCTGTGGACCAACAAGGGCAGCAAGACACTTCACAGTTTATGTGGGCCAGCTCACCTTCTAATTATTCCAGATCACGAATTACCTGCCGAAGGAATGGCTCCATCAACATATAAAGTACAGGTGTGACATGAAATATTTGTGTGTTGCTGAGGAACACTACTCACTGTGTTTGGGTTTTCGTATGCTAATAACCGGCAACCTATCCAATATTTAATGGTGATCACTACCAATAAAAGAATATAAGGCAGTCAGGAACTTTGCTGCTGTAGGGGTTACAATGGCAGTTTCTTGGTTGATGACTCATATTTTGGGAGTCTTTGACGAGTTATGCATGCTGTGAGGAGCCCTCTCTGTTTCTCTCTCTCTCTGAGACAATAACTTGCCTCCCCTCCCTTGAGGGGGTGTTCCAACAATGTTTTGTTCCAATACTCTGCTGGTTCCTACTCTGTCTTAAGGGCTAGGGAGGCAAGCTATATTTTCTGGTGTATGGTATAATTATTCAGTCCTAGTGAATACTATTTTATTAAGTTTAAACACTAGACTCTGTTTAAAGGAATAATTAGAGTTTAATATATACATGTTGTGAATATACGTCTTGTTGTGATGACGTCACGGAATCTCCCATTTTTCCAAAAAATCTTAATGGGTAACTATAGTATGTTAACATATGTATCAGGTTTCCGAGAGTACTTGACTGGGCAGTACTTGATCCTGTAGGCAGTAGTGGACCCAATAAACATCTACAGGTGGTAGTGGACACCTTGGGTCCCATTCCATGGGCGGTACAGGACCCATACCAATCCTGTAGGCGGTAGTGGACCATACACCCATTTTCTAGGCGGTAATCGACCCAATACCCATCCTGATGGGAGCAGTGGACCCCATACCCATCCTGTGGGCAGAGGTGGACCATACACTCATTTTCTGACCAGTAGTGGACCCTATACTCATCCTGTGGTTGTAGTGGACCCCATACCTATCGTATACGTGGTAGTGGATCCCCTACTCATCCTGTGGATGGTAGTGAACCCCATACCTATCCAGTGGGTGATAGTGGACCCCATACTCATCCTTTGGGTGGCAGTGGACCCCATACTCATCCTGTTGGCGCTAGTGGACCCCATACCCATCCTGTGGGCGGTAGTGAACTCCAGCCTCATCCTGTAGGTGGTAGTTGACCCCATACACAACCAACAGGTGGCAGTGGACCCCATACCCATCCTACGGGTGATAGTGGACCCCATACACATCGTGTGACTAGTTGTGAACCCTATATCCATCCTGCGAGTGGTAGTGGACCCCATATCCTTCCTGTGGATGATAGTCCAATCCCGTGGGCAGTAGTGGACCCCGCATACTCATCCTGTGGGTGGTAGTGCACCCCATACTTATCCTGTGTATGTAAGAATGTGTACAAGAATGTAAGAACTCTTGTATTAAAAAAAATATGGGCAGTACTGGGCCACATACCCATCCTGTGGGTGGTTGTGACCCCCATACTCATCCTGAAGGAGGAGGCGGACCCAAACACTCATCCTCTGGGCGGTAGTGGACCGCATACCCATCCTTTGGGGTAGTGGACCTCATACCCATCCTGTGGACGGAAGTGGACCCCATAGCCTTCCTGTTGGCGGTAGTGGACCCCATGCCCATGCTGTGGGCAGTAATGCACCTCATACCAAGCATGGGGCGGTAATGGACCCCATACCCATCCTATTGGTGGTAATGGACCCATACCCAACCTACAGGTGGTAGTGGAACCCATACCTATCCTTTTAGGTGGTAGTGGACTCCATAAACATCGTGTGATTTGTTGTGGACCCAAGATCTATCCGGTTTTCAGTAGTGTACCCCATAGACATTTCAACTTAACATCGTTTTCTTATGACGTTCCTGCAATTCACTCTCTTCAGATTTTCAAAGCACAAACTATTGTATACAAAAATTATTTGAGAGAACCCCACAATTACATGTAATAATTTATAGTGCTTATTATAATTTACTTAGAACTACCAAGATTTCTCAAAACAAAACTACGAGCCTTCAATTGGATGTAGCGTATCCATGATACTTGAATAACATGGAAAATAGTACGTAAATTTCACATCAGAAGTTTCACTGGAAAAATACAATTATCATTTAAAATAGGAGCAAACGGACCCTTATGCTCTCTACAGTGATGTGACGGGTACTATGAGACAGACTATGGTTCGTGAGGAAGGGTTGGTGCCTGGTGATAGGGAAATAACTGGAAATCTACCACAGATAAACTATGAACATTAGCAGCTTAGGAACTATGAGCCTTTGACCACAATGGTACTATGTTATTGCGAGAGCGGGTTGCACTAACATAGAGGGAGCACAGAGCACACACAGCTGGCCCAGTGGTGTGTGATAGATATCTCCACAGCTGGCCCAGTGGTGTGTGATAGATATCTCCACAGCTGGCCCAGTGGTGTGTGATAGATATCTCCACAGCTGGCCCAGTAGTGTGTGATAGATATCACAGCTGGCCCAGTAGTGTGTGATAGATATCTCCACAGCTGGCCCAGTAGTGTGTGATAGATATCTCCACAGCTGGCCCAGTGGCCCAGTAGTGTGTGATAGATATCTCCACAGCTGGCCCAGTAGTGTGTGATAGATATCTCCACAGCTGGCCCAGTAGTGTGTGATAGATATCTCCACAGCTGGCCCAGTAGTGTGTGATAGATATCTCCACAGCTGGCCCAGTAGTGTGTGATAGATATCTCCACAGCTGGCCCAGTAGTGTGTGATAGATATCTCCACAGCTGGCCCAGTAGTGTGTGATAGATATCTCCACAGCTGGCCCAGTAGTGTGTGATAGATATCTCCACAGCTGGCCCAGTAGTGTGTGATAGATATCTCCACAGCTGGCCCAGTAGTGTGTGATAGATATCACAGCACACAGCTGGCCCAGTAGTGTGTGATAGATATCACCAGTAGTACACACAGCTGGCCCAGTAGTGTGTGATAGATATCACAGCTGGCCCAGTAGTGTGTGATAGATGTCATCACAGCTGGTCCAGTAGTGTGTGATAGATATCACCAGTAACATAGAGGGAGCACAGAGTACACACAGACCCGTCGTGTGTGATAAATATCACCAGTAACATAGCAGAGAGCACAGACCACACAGCTGTGCTATTAGTGTGTAAGATAATCTAGAAAGGAAAGTTACATTTTTGTCACTGGTATCGCTTTTTGTCGCTCAACGTTCCGTCCACCTCGATATGGATACTGCGTAGCGGTGACATGTTTGCCCTTATCTGGTGTCACCGTTGACGCCAGTGTAGTTGTGAGTAGTGTACTGTTAACAGTTCTCGTGTGTAGTGAAGTGTCTTGCTTTGCTTTGGGGTTTACCAGCATTTATTGATTTTATCTCTTGCAAACACTGTACCTGGTGTCCTGAAGGTACTGACCACAGTGTGACCACAGGGCCTTGTCCTGAGTGTGTCAGTTGGTTACATTGAGAGTGTGGCCTGGTGTGCTGTGATAAGTAATTAGAGACAAACTATCCTTAGTAACTCTCCAGCCTACAGCTTTTGGTAAACCAGTGAGCCATAAGGTTTTGGTAAAACAAGCAGCAAATAGCTCTTGGTGTAACAGCCAGTTTAGCGCTAGTGGTACATCAAACATCATCCGGTTATTGTCGTCTAACAAAAGGTCTGTGATAATCTTAATTGTTGTTATTTCTTACACAAATTATTATAAAAGTTCAACATAAGATTAATAGTTTTTCAAGTGAAAGTATATATTCAATATGTAACTATTCTGCTGAGAATTTTCATGTGCCAGTCCATAGGTAATGTCTTTAACGTCAGCCAAAGGGGACAAAGGTGTTCCTACACTCATTTGTAGACGTCGGCCACAGATATATAGTCTCCGCCACAATAGTGTCCAGGGTTTTTCATATATTACAACTACTGCTGTTCTCTGTAAGTGATGTTGAACTTCCGACATTTCACACAATTATTAACCACATGTCTAACCCTACTTTGGCGTTGTAACAACTACAACCACAACGCCAGTGTAAACTACCACAAAGATCAACACTCCAGCACCACCACAAGGTTCACCACACCACCATACATGACCACAAGGTTCACCACACCACCATACATGACCACAAGGTTCACCACACCACCATACATGACCACAAGGTTCACCACACCAGCATACATGACCACAAGGTTCACCACACCACCATACATGACCACAAGGTTCACCACACCACCATACATGACCACAAGGTTCACCACACCACCATACATGACCACAAGGTTCACCACACCACCATACATGACCACAAGGTTCACCACACCACCATACATGACCACAAGGTTCACCACACCAGCATACATGACCACAAGGTACATGACCACAAGGTTCACCACACCACCATACATGACCACAAGGTTCACCACACCACCATACATGACCACAAGGTTCACCACACCACCATACATGACCACAAGGTTCACCACACCACCATACATGACCACAAGGTTCACCACACCACCATACATGACCACAAGGTTCACCACACCACCATACATGACCACAAGGTTCACCACACCACCATACATGACCACAAGGTTCACCACACCACCATACATGACCACAAGGTTCACCACACCACCATACATGACCACAAGGTTCACCACACCACCATACATGACCACAAGGTTCACCACACCACCATACATGACCACAAGGTTCACCACACCACCATACATGACCACAAGGTTCACCACACCACCATACATGACCACAAGGTTCACCACACCACCATACATGACCACAAGGTTCACCACACCACTATACAACCCGCTCTCGCACAAGACGGCACATATATGACTTATTGCTAATAGTTAATATTTTCCTTATGAATTAGTACATATGTGGTATATTCCCAGTTATATTTTTTTCAAGGCCCAAACTCTTCCTCACGTACCAATTTACGTCTCACAGTACCCGTCCATCGCCGTAGACAGCAGAATTAGTCGTGATTGGTTCAATTATAATGAAAATTGTAGTTTTCAGGTCCCACATGGGTTGTGAAATTGACCTACTATTGTCCATGCTCTTAGAATATTACAGATCAGCTACATCCTATTGAAGGCTCGTAGTTTTGTTATGAGAAATATTAGTTGTTCTTAGTAAATTATAATAAGCACTATAATTCATTACATAAAATAAAAGTGCTTCAACAATCATTATTATTTACACTAGTTTGTGCTTTAAAAATCTTTAAAGAAAGTATTGTAGAATCGTGAACAGAAAACGATGTTACGTTGGAATGTTTATGGGGTAAACTACTGCAAACAGGATGGTATTGTGTCTACTACCTACTGTAGGATGGGTATAGGGTCCACTACGACCTGTTAGGTGGGTAAGGGGCCCATACCACTTGTAGGATAGGTCTGGGCCCATGAACTGCCCATAGGATGGGTATGGGACCACTATGGGCAACAGCTATGAAAGCAGCTACCTCACAGGAAGCTGCAAAATGCACTGAGCAAATGCTGGAAAGGAAACGAACAATTATAGTTGTAGGAGTACAGGAACCAGAGGGATCCAATCGGGAGGAGTGGAGGAGGAGGGACCGAGCAACCATGACAGAGATCTTGGAGGGACTGGATATGGAGGAGGCAAATAGCAACACAGAGAAGGTTTTCAGGCTGGGCATCTACAAGAAGGAAAGGAAACGATTGATAAAGGTAGCGCTCATGAACGAGGCAACAAAGGAGAAAATCCTATCCAGGAAGAGCAGACTTGTGAGGTTAGGGGGATACGAGGACGTCTTTCTGCAAAGGGACATGACAAGGGAGGAGAGAAGGAAGGCTGCAGAAGCAAGGAGGAGACGCAGAGAAAGGAGTGGGGATATGGGAGCCACAGGTCTCAGCTCAGTGTCTCGAGGAACCTCAGAGGGGAGTGGGAATCCCCCCACCAGTAGGCCAGTACCCATAGGGAGAATTGTAACAGAAGCCTCCCACCAACCAACCCCTCAACCATCTCACACCAATTACTTGCACCTCCCCAGACAGTAAAGTCCCCCTTCAGATCATGCCCACATGTTCCCTGACCCCAGATCCCCCCATGCCCTTTTTCTTCCCCAACCCCTACCCCAGACCCTCACTGTTCCTGCACCCCATGCCCTTCCCTGTTTCTCCAGCCTGTGCCCTTCCCATTAACCCCACCCCAACCTCTCCTCCCTACCCCACCCCCCTCCCTCATGGCCCCCCCTCCCCAGGCACCCCTCCCCTCCCCAACCCCTGACCACCCTGTTAACTCACCCCAGTCTACCCTGCACACTCCAACCCATGACCTTCCACCACACCACCACATGCCCCTCCAGCTCCCCCATCCCTTGCCCCAACTAACCCCGCAACCCTGGATCCCCTCAGCCGCGTCACGTCAGACCCCATAGCCCCCTGTTCCAGATCCTCCCAGCCCCTTCACACCCCAGACTCCCCAGGCTCTCCTTCCTAGGTTCACCCATCCCAGGCATCCCTTACCCCCCAACTCCAGTGGAATCAACAGAAACTGAGAATGGACAGAAGAGAGTCAGGTTATGTACTCGAACATAGATGGGATTAAAAACAAGGCAAGAAGTAAACCCAGATGTAATTGGACTTACAGAAACAAAACTCTCAGGAATCATAACGAATGCGGTGTTTCCCCAGGACTACACTGTAATAAGGAAAGAGAGGGAAGGAAGGGGAGGAGGCGGAGTGGCTCTACTGATGAGAAAGGAATGGAGTTTCGAGGAGATGGTTATTCCGGGCTGCGAAGTGTTCTGAGACTTCATAACAGGCACCATGACGATGGGAGGACGAAGAGTAGTAGTAGCAGTGATATATAACCCACCACAAAATGAAAGAAGACCCAGGCAAGAGTATGACAGAAACAACATGGCAGTTAACATTATCATTGAGAGAGCAGCCGCTGCTGCCTGTAGAAATCGATCCCATCTGCTCATCATGGGGGACTTTAATCATGGAAGGATAGACTGGGAAAACAGAGAACCACATGGAGGTGAGGAAACATGGGGAGCGAAACTGCTAGAGGTGACGACTAGAAACTTTTTAAGTCAGCATGTCAAGGGTCCCACGAGAATGAGAGGCAATGATGAACCAGCAAGACTCGACCTAGTATTCACTCTGAACGATTCAGACATAAGGGAAATCGGTCTGGAAGCCCCCGTGGGTATGAGTGATCACAGTGTACTGTTGTTTGAATATTTGGTCGAAGAAGGGTTAATGTACTCAAGGAAGGGACCAGAAAACAAGAGGCCGGCATTCCGGAAGAGAAACTATGAGATGAGAAAATTCCTAACTGAAATAGCTTGGGAAACAGAGCTCAGAGGAAAAACGGTTCAAGACATGATGGACTACATTACACAGAAGTGTAAGGCGGCAGCAGACAAGTTCGTCCCAGTCCAAAAGGAAAAAAATGAAATAGAGATGAAAAGCCCATGGTTTAATCAGAGTTGCAAGCTAGCAAAGCAGTTAAGTAAAAGGGCGTGAAGAAACTATAAAAACAACAGAACACTAGAGAGCAGAGAAAGATACCAGAGCGCCAGCAATGAATACGTCAGGGTGAGAAGAGAGGTAGAGAGGCAATATGAAAATGACACAGCGAGCAAGGCAAAGACTCAACCCAAACTGCTGCATAGCCACATCAGGAGGAAAACAACAGTGAAGGAACAGGTGATGAAACTGAGGATAGGGGCAGAAAGATTCACTAAAAAGGACAAGGAAGTGTGCGAGGAACTCAATAAGAAATTCCAGGAAGTCTTCACCTCAGAGCAAGGAGAAGTCCCCGAGATAAGGGAAGGAACATCAACCCAGACACCACTAGAGGAGTTTGTGATTACCAGTGGGGAGATGAGGAAGCATCTGCTAGATTTGGATGTGACAAAGGCTATAGGCCCGGATGGAATCTCACCATGGATTCTAAAGGAAGGAGCAGATGCTCTGTGCCTACCACTCTCCATGGTGTACAAGAAGTCACTGGTAACAGGTGAACTGCCAAAAATTTGGAAGACGGCCAATGTAGTCCCAATATACAAGAAGGGTGATAGGCAGGAGGCACTGAACTACAGGCCAGTGTCCATAACTTGCATTCCATGCAAGATGATAGAAAAGATTGTGCGAAAAAAGCAAGTGGAACATCTGGAGCAAAAGAACATGAAACACAACATCAGCATGGGTTCAGAGATTGCAAATCATGCCTAACTGGATTGAGTTCTATGACCAGACAACAAAAATCAGGCAAGAGAGAGAGAGGGCTGGGCAGACTGCATATTTCTGGACTGCCAGAAAACTTTTGACACAGTACCACATAAGAGACTAGTGCACAAACTGGAGATGCAGGCAGGAGTGAAAGGAAAGGTACTCCACTGGATAAGAGAGTACCTAAGCAACAGGAGACAGCGAGTTACCGTGAGGGGTGAGGTCTCGGAATTGCGGGGAGTCACCAGTGGAGTCCCACAGTGATCAGTCCCTGGAACTATACGGTTTCTGATATACGTAAATGATCTCCCAGAAGGAATTGACTCGTTCCTCTCGATGTTTGCTGATGATGCAAAAATTATGAGGAGGATCAGGACAGAGGAGGATAGTATGAGGCTACAAGATGACCTAGACAAACTGAAGGAATGGTCCGACAAATGGCTACTAAAGTTCAACCCAAGTAAATGTAAGGTAATGAAACTAGGAGGAGGAACTAGGAGGCCAGTCACTGGATACCGAATGGGAGATGAAGTCCTTCACGAAACGGACAGAGAGAAAGATCTGGGAGTTGATATCACGCCGAACATGTCTCCTGAAGCCCACATCAAAAGAATAACATCAGCGGCCTATGCGAGGCTGGCTAGCATCAGAACTGCTTTCAGAAACCTGTGTAAGGAATCCTTCAGAACCTTGTATACCACATATGTAAGGCCAATCCTGGAGTATGCAGCCCCAGCATGGAACCCGTATCTAGTCAAGCACAAGACGAAGCTGGAAAAAGTTCAGAGGTATGCCACTAGACAAGTCCTAGAACTAAGAGGCATGAGTAATGAGGACAGACTACGTGACCTGCATCTCACGTCGCTGGAAGACAGAAGAGCTAGTGGAGACATGATCACCACATACAAAATTCTCAGGGGAATTGACAGGGGTGGACAAGGATGGATTATTTAACACGGGTGGCACACGCACATGGGGACACAGGTGGAAGCTGAGTACCCAAATCAGCCGCAGAGACATTAGAAAAAACTTTTTCAGTGTCAGAGTAGATAGTAAATGGAATGCACTAGGAAGTGATGTGGTGGAGGCTGACTCCATACACAGTTTCAAATATAGATATGATAGAGCCCAGTAGGCTCAGGAATCTGTACATCAGTTGATTGACGGTTGAGAGGCGGGACCAAAGAGCCAGAGCCCAATCCCCGCAAGCACAATTAGGTGAGTACTATCATCTACAGGATGGGTGGGTATGGGGGACCACTACTGCCTACTGGATGGGTACATGGTCCTCTACCACCCACAGGATGAGTATGGCGTCCACTACCGCCTGCAGGATGGTTATGGGGTTTTTATTAGTCGAGTGTGAAGAACATTTGCATAACAATAATAATGTGTGGGGGTGTAACGAAAAGACAGTGTTAACCATAACAACTTAGTTTATTCAATAAAGTACTAACTACTACAACAAAACAAAAAGAAATATCAATGACGTTACTCGAAATCCTTCCTGTGACACTATCAATGACAGCTAGACACCAGCCCCTCGGACTGCATAATGAACTAACTCGAACATAAGTGTGACCACAGAGGAATCAACAAGAAACAAGAACTAACAGATCTATAATCACAATTACAACAAATGACACAGTAGGTTCTGAAACACGTCTCCAGTAACCTCCTAACTGTTCTACGCCTCAGTGCAGTCTACACCTGCAATGGCGGTTGCAATGCAATCAAATCAGTAGTCTTTCAATGACAAAAATAACTAATGGGTTCACCGGCAACTCCAGCATCCTTCCTCAAATTAATCCTTACGTTAACACTCCGTCCCACGGACAATCAACAATCAATAACAATTGATTTACGTTAATAACACAATAACATTTATATTAAATTAAAAACTCCTACAACTGTCACTAGTAACGTGGAAGTTACACAACACTCTACCCGTCGAGCATTCAGTGAGAAAATCCCATTAATCCCTGTACTACCAGACAGCTGATTAATCTCTTTACTAGTTACGTTAATTTACGTTAATCGGTTACTAATCACTCAGCGATGGTAAACTCTGATTTACAATGTCCAAAGTGCTAAGAGAACGGTAATCACTCGTGATTACCTTTAGAGTAATTAATTACTATCCTCAAGATCAATAATTAAACAATTAAAATACGCAATCTTTCACACTGGCTCAGCAATTTACATTACGGTATGAATTCCATCTGAGCCTTCCATACTCAGACCAATTCAGGTGGCTAATACAGTAATTAGCACCACGTTTACGTTATTCTAAAATGACATTACTCCTCCCACGAGTCAATCAAGTGCCGGTACTTCCGGGCAGATCAATAACGACGTTACGTTAATGGAACAATGTAGCCTTCGTGTGAGTCGATCAAACAAGGATCGAGGTTAATTACTCGGACTTCTTGAAACACGTCAATTACCCGGCCCACTGACCGTTAATTGCGACAGACAATACTCTAATTCTTATCTGGCTGATGGCTAGGCTCCTCGAGACTACCGTAGCTGCTTGCAGGAAAGTAAATTAACCCAAACGTATTCTACGTTACTCAAATTGTCAAAGAACAAATTCTCTTAAAGCAATGGGCGTTCCCTTGGTTACGTTATATTAATTGCCTCGCAATCACCTCACTAAATACTGGACTTCGATGTCCTACCAGATAACCAGGAGAATATATGTGTACCCAAGTACTCGTCTACAGCCGAGTTCACCCACGACAATGACAAATCACACTAACAAATCACAGTAATTTATGTTACAATCCGGTTGAAATGAAAATACTGCAGAACCTAGTAAAATAACATACCGGACATGAACCCTCTAGAACACTGCCCCACAATGACTTTACTGAACTGCAATCACATACGGTGATGCTCAACACTAGCAACAATCACCATCAAATAACAACCCCTTTGCAATAACACACACGGCAAGTACTCTAATTTCCATGTATTAGAATACTGCACACACTTACTTACTTACTGTTGCAAATGACCCCAGTGCTCTCAATAACCCCTAGAACATAGGTCAAAATATTGCAATCACCACACAGTAAATAACACAATAACACTGGGCACCGTGACACTACGATTATATATATATATATATTGACCAGACCACACACTAGACGCTGAAGGGACTACGACGTTTCGGTCCGTCCTGGACCATTCTCAAGTCGATTGTGATGAGGAGGTAGGGACAGGCAATAAATAGGCAAGAGAGAGCTGAGGAGGAATGTAAGGTGTAGGGGATAGTAGTAATAATGAGAACTGCAGAAGGCCCATTGGCCCATACGAGGCAGCTCCCATTATAACCACCGAAGGAGATAGTAATAGGAATAGGAAGAGGATAGCAAGGGAGCGTAAGAGAAGACAATGAACAGAAAAAAGGAGAAGAGAGAAAGAAAAGGAAAGAGAAAGAAAGATAAATGGAAGGGGTAAGCTTATGTTAAGTCACGTTTGTTAGAAAGATTAGAGCATTTGAGTATATACTGTGAAAGGGAAGAGTCCACAGCAACAAAGCAAGGACTCAAGTTCATGTTGGGTACATTGTGTATAAGAGCCGATTCTATAAGACGGCGACTGTGTAGAGTAGAGGCAGGAAAGATTATTTTGGAGGAAGACCAATCAATGGGATGATTAGAATCCCTCACATGGCAGAAGAGAGCATTGTTAGTGTCTGCAGACTTAACACTTCTCTTGTGTTCTTTAAGTCTGTCATTCAGTGTACGGCCAGTTTTGCCAAAGTATTGGAGAGGACAAGATGAACAGGAAATAGAGTAGACACCAGCAGCATTAGAAGCAGGAGGAGCAGTGTGAACTAGATTGCTACGAAGTGTGTTAGTTTGTCGAAAGGCGAGTTTAATGTCAAGAGGACGAAAGGTATTGGTAAAAGTTTTGAGTTCAGATATGAAGGGAAGACATAGTACAGTGCTACTAGTGTTGGAAGCAGGTTTAGGATGAAAGAAATTTCGTTTAGCTTGAGAGTGGGCACAGTTGATGAAATGCAAAGGATAACCAAGGCGAGAGAATGATTTGTAGATAAAGGCAATTTCAGAATCAAGAAACTGAGGGTCGCTGATGCCTAGAGCGCGGAGGAAGAGAGAGACGAGGACACTTTTCTTAACAGAAGGAGGATGGTAGGAAAAGAAGTGAATGTACATGCCACTATGCATGGGTTTACGGTAGACAGAGAAAGAGAACCCAGACACAGAGCTGTGAACATGAACATCAAGAAAAGGAAGGAGGGAATTAGATTCCCACTCAACTTTGAAATGGATAGAAGGAGCCAGATTGTTAAGAGAGGCGAGGAAAGGCTGGAAAAGATTAAGGTCATGAGGCCATAAAGCAAAAATGTCATCAACATAGCGAAGCCAGGGAGAGGGACGAGTATCAATAGAAGGAAGAAGAACAGTTTCGAAGTATTCCATGTAGAAATTAGCAAGAACAGGGGAGAGAGAGGAACCCATAGCGACACCGAAAGTTTGAGTGTAATATTTACCGTTGAAAGAGAAAGAGTTAGATTCAACACAGAGTCTAATGAGATCGAGGAAAACGTCAGTGGGAAGTGGGAGAGGAAGGAGGCCCTCTGACGCCTTCTGTCTAAGGAAAGAGAGAACGTCATCGAGCGAAACATTAGTGAACAGAGAGTCGACATCAAGACTAAGCATCTTACAAGAGGGTTGCAAGCGCAGTCTTTCTACGAAGTCCTGAGAGTGACGAAGGTGGGTAGGGGAAAAAGTGCCAAGGTAAGGTGTCAGGGTTTTAGCGAGCCAGGAGGCAAGAGGATAGCTGACAGAGCCCCGTGAAGAATTGATAGGACGAAGAGTAACACCAGGTTTATGAGTCTTAGGAAGACCATAGAAATAAGGAAGAGAAGGGCAGATGACACGGAAACGTTTAATGAGATCAAAGTTAGGAGGGCAAAGACTAGAGAGCTGTCTTAGTTTGCGATTAAAGGAAGTTTTGAGGCGATCCAAAGGGTTAGAAGTCAGAGGAGCATAAGTGCGAGAGTCAGAGAGCAAGACATCTGCTTTTCGGAGGTAGTCCTCACAGTCAAGGACAACCACCGAATTGCTTTTGTCGGAAGGAAGGATATGAATAGAGTTGTTAGATTTCAGGGAGGCAATGGCAAGCTGGAAGCGACGAGGAAGGTGGTGATTTTTAGAAAACAAGCTGTCAAGAACGGGGATAAGGGCCCCTCTAAAGGCAGACAGGTCCGAAAGAGTACTAGAGTTAGAATTGACAAACCTGTCAAAGGAACTAATGAGATCAATGCCACAGCGTGGGCCAGGGGAAGTAGCAAAAGACAGATCAAGACCAAGAAGTTCTTGCTGGTGCTTAGAAAGAGAGTAGGACGAAAGGTTGGTAACACAGTCAGAGAGAGAGTTTTTGGCCCAAGGACTGTTGGAGATCAGGCGTTGAAGTTTGTTGTGTAGTGTGGAGGAGTGGTGGGAAGAGGAGACGTGAGCAGTGTCAAATGCAATTGGAAAAATGATATTGCATAGATCACTGGGAAGAGAAGAGGACAGAAAGCGTTGCTGTTGACGAACAGCAAGAAAAGCCTCGTCAACTTGCAAGGAGGTGGCATGAATAAGTTCTTGAAGAAGAAGGCGGGCATGTTCAGGGAAAGGAGATCCCGAAGTGTTGAACTGGAGAAAGTGAGATAAAGAAAGAGGGAGAACTTGCTCAGCAAGACAGTCTTTAAGAAACCTGAGTTGGTTCTTTCGACGCTTGGCGCCAAGAAGGGAAGATTCAAAGGCGCGAAAAGGCCGTTTGAAGGAAGGTAGAGCATCGAAGAAATTAAACAGAGTAAGACGCGTACGTGTGGTATCCATATGCAGGCGATGAGTCACAATAACGTGGCTGAAGTATGTTGACCAGACCACACACTAGACGTTGAAGGGACGACGACGTTTCGGTCCGTCCTGGACCATTCTCAAGTCGATTGTGATGAGGAGGTAGGGACAGGCAATAAATAGGCAAGAGAGAGCTGAGGAGGAATGTAAGGTGTAGGGGATAGTAGTAATAATGAGAACTGAACCCTAACACCTTACCTTGGCACTTTTTCCCCTGCCCACCTTCGTCACTCTCAGGACTTCATAGAAAGACTGCGCTTGCAACCCTCTTGTAAGATGCTTAGTCTTGATGTCGACTCTCTGTTCACTAATGTTTCGCTCGATGACGTTCTCTCTTTCCTTAGACAGAAGGCGTCAGAGGGCCTCCTTCCTCTCCCACTTCCCACTGACGTTTTCCTCGATCTCATTAGACTCTGTGTTGAATCTAACTCTTTCTCTTCAACGGTAAATATTACACTCAAATTCACCACTCCCAACACCACCACCACTCCCAACACCACCACCACTCCCAACACCACCACCACTCCCAACACCACCACCACCACCCACCACCACCACCACTCCCACCACCACCACCACCACCACCACCACCACCACCACCCCACACACCACCACCACACCACCACCACTCCCAACACCACCACCACTCCCACACCACCACCACCCACACCCAACACCACCACCACTCCCAACACCACCACCACTCCCAACACCACCACCACCACCACCACCAACCACCACCACCACCACCACCACCACCACCACCACCACCACCACTCCCACCACCACCACCCCAACACCACCACCACTCCCAACACCACCACCACCACCAACACCACCACCACTCCCAACACCACCACCACACCCACACCACCACCACTCCACACCACCACCACCACACCACCCCCACACCACACACCACTCCCAACACCACCACCACTCCCAACACCACCACCACTCCCAACACCACCACCACTCCCAACACCACCACCACTCCCACACCCACCACCACTCCCAACACCACCACCACTCCCAACACCACCACCACACCACTCCCAACACCACCACCACTCCCACACCACCACCACTCCCAACACCACCACCACCCCACCCACACCACCACCACTCCCAACACCACCACCACTCCCAACACCACCACCACTCCCAACACCACCACCACTCCCAACACCACCACCACCCCAACACCACACACCACCCCACCCACCACCACTCACACCACCACCACTCCCAACACCACCACCCCACACCACCACCACCACCCCAACACCACCACCACCCCAACACCACCACCACTCCCAACACCACCACCACCCACCACCACCACACCACCACCACCACCCCACACCACCACCACTCCCACCACTCCACCACCACCCCAACACCACCACCACTCCCAACACCACCACCACACCACCACACCACCACACCCACCCACCCACCACCACCACCCCAACACCACCACCACTCCCAACACCACCACCACTCCCCACACCACCACCACCCCCACCACCACCACCACCACCACCACCACCCCACACCACCACCACCCCAACACCACCACCACTCCCAACACCACCACCACTCCCAACACCACCACCACCCCAACACCACCACCACCACCACCCCACACCCCACCACCACCCCACCCACCACCACCCCACACCACCACCACCCCAACACCACCACCACTCCCAACCACCACCACCACCCCACCACCACACCACCACCACTCCCAACACCACCACCACCCCCACACACCACCACCACTCCCAACACCACCACCACTCCCAACCCAACACCACCACCACCCCAACACCACCACCACTCCCAACACCACCACCACTCCCAACACCACCACCACTCCCAACACCACCACCACCACCACCACCACCACCACTCCCAAACACCACCACCACCCCACACCACCACCACCCCAACCACCAACACCACACCACCCCACACCACACACCACTCCCAACACCACCACCACTCCCAACACCACCACCACTCCCAACACCACCACCACCCCACACCACCACCACTCCCCCAACACCACCACTCCCAACACCACCACCACTCCCAACACCACCACCACTCCACACCACACCCACCACCACTCCCACTCCCCACCACCACCACAACACCACCACCACCACCACCACCACCACCACCCCACACACCACCACTCCCAACACCACCACCACCCAACACCACACCACCACACCACACCACCCCCACCACCACCACCACACCACCACCCACCACCACTCCCAACACCACCACCACCACCCAACACCACCACCACTCCCAACACCACCACCACCACCACCACCCACACCACCACCACTCCCACCACCACCACCACCCCACCACCACCACTCCCACACCACCACCACTCCCACCACCACCACTCCCAACACCACCACTCCCAACACCACACCACACCACCACCACACACACCCACCACCACTCCACACACCACACCACTCCCAACACCACCACCACTCCCAACACCACCACCACTCCCAACACCACCACCACCACCACCACCACCACCACCACCACCAACACCACCACCACTCCCAACACCACCACCACTCCCACACCACCACCACTCCCAACACCACCACCACTCCCAACACCACCACCACCACCCAACACCACCACCACTCCCAACACCACCACCACTCCCAACACCACCACCACTCCCAACACCACCACCACCCAACCCACCACCACCACACACCACCCCACTCCCACACCACCACCACTCCCAACACCACCACCACTCCCAACACCACCACCACCACCCACCACCACCACCACCCACTCCCAACACCACCCCACCACCACCCAACACCACCACCACCACCACCACCACCCCACACCACTCCCACACCACCACACCACCCACCACCACCACCAACACCACCACCACCCCACTCCCAACACCACCACTCCCACCACCACACCACACCACCCACCACCACCCCACACCACCACCACTCCCACACCACCACTCCCAACACCACCACCCCAACACCACCACACTCCCACCACCACCCAACACCACCACCACTCCCAACACCACCACCACTCCCAACACCACCACCACACTCCCACACCACCACCACCACCACACCACTCCCACACCACCACCACTCCCAACACCACCACCACTCCCACCACCACCACCACCACCACTCCCAACACACACCACCACCACACACCACCACCCCACACCACCACCACCCCCACCACCACCACCACCACCACCACCACCACAACACCACCACTCCCAACACCACCACCACCCCCAACACCACCACCACTCCCCAACACCACCACCACTCCCACACCACCACCACCCAACACCACCACCACCAACACCACCACCACTCCCACCACCACACACCACACCACCACCACTCACCACCACCACCCAACACCACCACCACCACTCCCACACCCACCACCACTCCCAACACCCACCACCACCACCACCACCACCACCACCACCACCACCACCACTCCCACACCACCACCACCACCACACCACCACCACTCCCACCACACCACCACCACTCCCAACACCACCACCACCCCAACACCACCACCACTCCCAACACCACCACCACCCCAACACCACCACCACTCCCAACACCACCACCACTCCCAACACCACCACACCCCAACACCACCACCACTCCCAACCACCACCACCACTCCCAACACCACCACCACTCCCAACACCACCACCACTCCCACACCACCACCACCACCACAACACCACCACCACCCCAACACCACCACCACTCCCAACACCACCACCACTCCCAACACCACCACCACTCCCACACACCACCACCACCACCAACACCACCACCACTCCCACACCACCACCACCACCACCACCCAACACCACCACCACCCCACCACCACCACCACTCCCAACACCACCACCACTCCCAACACCACCACCACTCCCAACACCCACCACCACTCCCAACACCACCACCCACTCCCACACCACCACCACCCCACTCCCACCACCACCACCCCCACACCACCACCACTCCCAACCCCACCACCACTCCCAACACCACCACCACTCCCAACACCACCACCACTCCACTCCCACCACCCCAACCACCACCACCACCACCACCACTCCCAACACCACCACCACTCCCAACACCACCACCACTCCCAACACCACCACCACTCCCACTCACACCACCACCACCCCAACACCACCCCACACCACCACCAACACCACCACCACTCCCAACACCACCACCACTCCCAACACCACCACCACCACCACCACCCCACTCCCACCACCCCACACACCACCACCCCACACCACCACCACACCACCACCACCACCACTCCCACACCACCACCACTCCCAACACCACCACCACCACACCACCACCACCCACACACCACCACCACACCACACCACCACCACCCCCACCACCCACTCCCACACACCACCACCACCACCACACACCACCACCACTCCCAACACCACCACCACTCCCACCACCACCACCACTCCCAACACCACCACCACTCCCAACACCACCACCACCCCACACCACCACCACCACCACCACCACCACCACCCCACACCACCACCACTCCCAACACCACCCACCACCACCACACCACCACCCCAACACCACACCACCACCACACCACCACCACCACTCCCAACACCACCACCACTCCCAACACCACCACCACTCCCAACACCACCACCACCCCAACACCACCACCACTCCCACCCACCACCACTCCCAACACCACCACCACTCCCACACCACCACCACTCCCAACACCACCACCCACCACCACCACCAACACCACCACCACTCCCAACACCACCACCACCCCAACACCACCACCACCCAACACCACCACCACACCCCACTCCCACCACCACCACCACTCCCAACACCACCACCACTCCCACACCACCACCACTCCCACCACACCACCACCCACTCCCACACCACCACCACTCCCAACACCACCACCACACCCCACACCACCACCACTCCCAACACCACCACAACACCACCACCACTCCCACCACACCACCACTCCCACACCACCACCACCCCACACCCCACCACCACCCACCCCCACACCACCACTCCCACCACCACCACCACCCCAACACCACCACCCCACACCACCACCCACTCCCACCACCACTCCCAACACCACCACCACCACCCCACCACCACCACCACCCAACACCACCACCACCACTCCCAACACCACCACCACTCCCAACACCACCACCACTCCCAACACCACCACCACCACCCACACACCCCACCACCACCACCACACCACCACCACTCCCACACCACCACCACTCCCAACACCACCACCACTCCCAACACCACCACCACCCCACACCACCACCACTCCCACCACCACCACCCACCACCACTCCCAACACCACCACCACTCCCAACACCACCACCACTCCCACACCACCACCACACCCACACCACCACCACTCCCACCACCACACACCCCACCACCACACCCAACACCACCACCACCACCACCACACCACCACCACTCCCAACACCACCACCACTCCACCACCACCACCACCCACCACCCCACCACCCAACTCCCACCACCACTCCCAACACCACCACCCCACACCACCACCACTCCCAACACCACCACCACTCCCACCACCACCACCACTCCCAACACCACCACCACTCCCAACCCACCACCACCACCACCACTCCCAACACCACACCACCCCAACACCACCACCACTCCCAACACCACCACCACTCCCAACACCACCACCACCACTCCCAACCCACACCACCACCACTCCCAACACCACCACCACTCCCAACACCACCACCACTCCCAACACCACCACCACTCCCACACCACACACCACTCCCAACACCACCACCACTCCCAACACCACCACCACCACCCAACACCACACACCACTCCCAACACCACCACCACTCCCAACCACCACCACCACTCACCACCACCACCACCCACACCACCACCACTCCCAACCACCACCACCACTCCCAACACCACCACCACCACCCCAACACCACCACCACTCCCAACACCACCCACTCCCAACACCACCACCACCAACACCACCACCACTCCCAACACCACCACCACTCCCAACACCCCACCACCACTCCCAACACCACCACCACTCCCAACACCACCACCACTCCCAACACCACCACCACTCCCAACACCACCACCCACTCCCACACCACCACCACTCCCACCACACCACTCCCACACTCAACCACCACTCCCACACCACCACCACTCCCAACACCACCACCACTCCCAACACCACCACCAACACCACCACCACCCCACTCCCACACCACTCCCAACACCACCACCACACCCACCACACCACCACCACCACCAACACCACCACCACACCCACACCACCACCACTCCCACACCACCACCACTCCCAACACCACCACCACCCCAACACCACCACCACTCCCACCACCACCACCACTCCACAACACCACCACCACTCCCAACACCACACCACCCACACCACCACCACCACCCACAACCCACCACCACACCACCACCACACCAACACCACCACCACCCCAACACCACCACCACTCCCAACACCACACCACACCACCACCACCACCACCACACCCACACCACCACCACCACTCCCACCACCACCACCACCACTCCCAACACCACCACCACTCCCACCACCACCACCCCACACCACCACCACTCCCCACACCACCACCACTCCCAACACCACCACCACCCACTCCCACCACTCCACCACCACCACCCAACACCACCACCACTCCACACCCACCACTCCCAACACCACCACCACTCCCAACACCACCACCACTCCCAACACACCACCACCACACCCCACCACCACCACCACACCACCACCACCACCACTCCCACCACCACCACCACCCCAACACCACCACCACTCCCACCACCACCACCACTCCCAACACCACCACCACTCCCAACACCACCACCACTCCCACACCACCACCACTCCCAACACCACCACCACTCCAACACCACCACCACTCCCAACACCACCACCACCACCCCACACCACCACCACCACCACCAACACCACCACCACTCCCACCACCCACCACCACCACTCCCACTCACCACCACCACTCAACACCACCACCCCACACCACCACCACACCACCCAACACCACACCACCACCACCACCACCCCAACACCACCACCACTCCCAACACCCACCACCACTCCCAACACCACCACCACTCCCAACACCACCACCACTCACCACCACACCACCACCCACTCCCAACACCACACCACCACACCACCACCACCACCACACCACCCCAACACCCACTCCCAACACCACCACCACCACTCCCAACACCACCACCACCCACACACCACACCACACCACCACCACACCACCACCACCACTCCCAACACCACCACCCCACACCACCACCACTCCCAACACCACCACCACTCCCAACACCACCACCACCACCCAACACCACCACCACTCCCAACACCACCACCACTCCCAACACCACCACCACTCCCAACACCACCACCACACCACCACCACTCCCAACACCACCACCACTCCCAACACCACCACCACTCCCAACACCACCACCACTCCCAACACCACCACCACTCCCAACACCACCACCACTCCCAACACCACCACCACCACCACACCACTCCACACCACCACTCACAACACCACCACCACTCCCACACACCACCACCCAACACCACACACACCACCACACCACCAACACCACCACCCACCCACCACCACCCCACACCACCACCACTCCCAACACCACCACCACTCCCAACACCACTCCCACTCCCACACCACCACCCACCACCACCCACCACCACTCCCACACACCCACCACCCCAACCACCACCACTCCCACTCAACACCACCACCACTCCCAACACCACCACCACTCCCACCACCACACCACCACTCCCAACACCACCACCACTCCCAACACCACCACCACTCCCAACACCACCACCACCCCAACACCACCACCACCCCAACACCACCACCACTCACCAACACCAACACACCACCCCAACACCACCACCACTCCCAACACCACACCACTCCCAACACCACCACCACTCCCAACACCACCCACTCCCAACACCACCACCACTCCCACCACTCCACCACCACCACCCCAACACCACCACCACTCCCAACACCACCCACCACCAACCCACCACTCCCCACCACTCCCACACCACCACCACCACCACTCCCACACCACCACCACTCCCAACACCACCACTCCCACACCACCACCACACCACCCACCACCACTCCCAACCACCACCACCACTCCCACCACACCCACCACCACCCCAACACCACCACCACCACCCCAACACCACCACCACTCCCAACCACCACCACCACACCCAACACCACCACCACTCCCAACACCACCACCACTCCCAACACCACCACCACTCCCAACACCAACACCACTCCCAACACCACCACCACTCCCAACACCACCACCACTACCACCAACACCACCACCACTCCCAACACCACCACCACTCCCAACACCACCACCACTCCCAACACCACCACCACTCCCACCACCACCACCACCACTCCCAACACCACCACCACTCCCAACACCACCACCACTCCCAACACCACCACCACTCCCACACCACCACCACCCCAACACCACCACCACTCCCAACACCACCACCACTCCCAACACCACCACCACCACCCCCAACACCACCACCACTCCCAACACCACCACCACTCCCAACACCACCACCACCCCCACACCACCACCACCACTCCCAACACCACCACCACACCACACCACCACCACCACCCACACACCACCACCACCACACCACCACCACCACCACCACCCCACCCACACCACCACACTCCCACCACCACTCCCACACCACCACCACACCACCACCACTCCCCACCACCACCACCCAACACTCCCAACACCACCACCACCCCCCACCACCACCACCACTCCCAACACCACCACCACTCCCACCACCACCACCACTCCCAACACCACCACCACTCCCAACACCACCACCACTCCCACCACCACCACCACTCCCAACACCACCACCACTCCCAACACCACCACCACCCCACCACCACCACCACCCACCACCACCACCACTCCCACACCACCACCACTCCCACCACCACCACCACCCACACCACCACCACCACACCCCACACCACCACCACTCCCACCACCACCACCACCCCCAACACCACCACCACTCCCAACACCACCACCACTCCCAACACCACCACCACCCACACCCACACCACCACCACTCCCACCACCACCACCACTCCCACCACCACCACCACTCCCACACACACCCCCACACCCCACCACCACCACCACACCCCCAACCACCACCACCACTCCCACACCACCAACACCACCACCCCACCACCACCACCACTCCCACACCACCACTCACCACACCACTCACCACCACCACCACCACTCCCAACCACCACCACTCCCAACACCACCACCACTCCCACACCACCACCACTCCCACACCACCACCACTCCCACCACCACCACCACCCCAACACCACCACCACTCCCAACACCACCACCACCCCAACACCACCACCACTCCCACCCACCACCACCACCACTCCCAACACACCCCACCACTCCCAACACCACCACCACTCCCACACCACCACCACTCCCAACACCACACCACTCCCAACACCACCACCACCACCCAACACCACCACACTCCCACCACCACCACCACCACCACCACCACCACCCCAACACCACCACCACTCCCACACCACCACCACCACCACCACCACACCACCACACCACCCCCAACACCACCACCACCACCACCCAACACCACCACCACCCAACACCAACCACCACCACACCACTCCCACCACCACCACCACCCCACACCACCACTCCCAACACCACCACCACCCCACCACACCACACCACCACCACCCCACCACTCCCACCACACCACTCCCAACCCACCACCACCACCACCACCACCACCACCACCACTCCCAACACCACCACCACTCCCAACACCACCACCACTCCCACACCACCACCACTCCCACACCACCACCACCACCACCACCACCACCACTCCCAACACCACCACCACTCCCACTCACCACCACCACCCCACACCACCACCACTCCCAACACCACCACCACTCCCACTCACCACCACCACTCCCAACACCACCACACCACTCCCAACACCACCACCACTCCCAACACCACCACCACTCCCAACACCACCACCACACCCACACCACCACCACCACCCAACACCACCACCACTCCCAACACCACCACCACCACCCAACACCACCACCACTCCCACACCACCACCACCACCAACACCACCACCACCCCACACCACCACCACTCCCACCACCACCACTCCCAACACCACTCCACTCCCACCACCACCACCACTCCCAACACCACCACCACTCCCAACACCACCACCACCCCACCACACCCACCACCACCACCCCACACACACCACCACACCAACACCACCACCCCACTCCCACCACCACCACCACCACCACTCCCACCACCACCACTCCCACACCACCACCACTCCCACACACCACCACCACTCCCAACACCACCACCACTCCCACCACCACCACCACCCCACCACCACCACCACTCCCAACACCACCACCACTCCCAACACCACCACCACTCCCCACCACCACCCCACCACCACCACCACCCCAACACCACCACCACTCCCAACACCACCACCACTCCCAACACCACCACCACTCCCACACCACCACCCCAACCCACACCACCACCACCACCACCACCCCAACACCACCCACCACCCACCACCACCACTCCCAACACCACCACCACCCCAACACCACCACCACTCCCAACACCACCACCACAACACCACACCACTCCCACCACCACCCCACCACCACCACCACCCCCCAACACCACCACCACTCCCACCACCACCACCACTCCCAACACCACCACTCCCACTCCCCACCACTCCCAACACCACTCCCACCACCACCACCCCACACCACCACCACACCACACCACACCACTCCCACCACCACCACCACACCACCACCACTCCCAACACCACCACCACTCCCAACACCACCACCACTCCCAACACCACCACCACTCCCAACACCACCACCACTCCCAACACCACCACCACTCCCAACACCACCACCACTCCCACCACCACCACCACCCCACACCACCACCACTCCCAACACCACCACCACTCCCAACACCACCCACTCCCACACCACCACCACCACCACCACCACCACCACCACACCACCACCACTCCCAACACCACCACCACCACACCACCACTCCCCACCACCACCACCACTCCCAACACCACCACCACCAACACCCAACACCACCACCACTCCCAACACCACCACCACTCCCAACACCACCACCACTCCCACCACACACACACCCACACCACCACCACTCCCACCACCACCACCACCACCCACTCCACCACCACCACCACCAACACCACCACCACCACACCACCACACCACCACCCACCCCACACCACCACCACTCCCAACACCACCACCACTCCCACACCACCACCACTCCCAACAACACCACCACTCCCAACGCCACCACCACTCCCACCACTCCCAACACCATCACCACTCCCAACACCACGACCACACCCAACACCACCACCACTCCCAACACCACCACCACTCCCACACCACCACCACTCCCAACCACACCACCACCACCACCACACCACCACCACCACCACCCACCCACCACCACTCCCCACACCACCACCACCACCCACCACCACCACCACCCCACACCACCCACCCCAACACCACCACCACCACCACACCACCACCACCACCAACACCACCACCACCACCACACACCCACACCACCACCACCACCACCACCCACTCCCAACACCACCCCACCCCACCACCACCCACTCCCAACACCACCACCACCACCACACCACCACCACCACCACCACCACCACACCACCACCACCCCACCACACCACCACACACCACCACTCCCACACACCACCACCCCACTCCCAACCACCACAACCACACCACCACACCACCACCACTCCCAACACCACCACCACTCCCAACACCACCACCACCACACACCACCACCCACCCACCACCACCACCACCACCACTCCCAACCACCACCACTCCCAACACCACCACCACTCCACCACTCCCACACACCACCACTCCCAACACCACCACCACTCCCAACACCACCACCACTCCCACACACCACCACCACACCAACACCACCACCACTCCCACACCACCACCACTCCCAACACCACCACCACTCCCACACCACCACCACTCCCAACACCACCACCACTCCCAACACCACCACCACCCCAACACCACACCACCACCACCCACCACCACCACCACACCACCACACCACCACCACTCACCACCACCACCACCACCACCACCACCACCCACCACACCACCACCACCACCACCACCCCACCACCACCCACCACACACCACCACCACCACTCCCCACACCCACCACCACCACCACCACCCCACCACACCACCCCACACCACCACCACTCCCAACCACCACCACCACTCCCACACCACCACCACCACCACCACTCCCAACACCACTCCCAACACCACCACCACTCACCACCACACCACTCCCAACACCACCACCACCACTCCCACCACTCCCAACACCACCACCACTCCCAACACCACCACCACTCCCAACACCACCACCACTCCCACCACCACCACCACTCCCACACCACCACCACCACCCCACACCACCACACCACTCCCAACACCACCACCACTCCCAACACCACCACCACTCCCAACACCACCACCACCCCAACACCACCACCCCACTCCCACCACCACCACCCCACTCCCACCACCACCCCACCACTCCCACCACCACCCCACCACACCACCACCACCACCACACCCCACCACCACCACTCCCACCACCACTCCCAACACCACCACCACTCCCACCACCACCACCCCACTCCCCACCACTCCCACACCACCACCACCACACCAACACCACCACCACCACCAACACCACCACCACAACACCACCACCACCACCACACCACACCACTCCCAACACCACCACCACTCCCAACACCACTCCCACCACTCCCAACACCACCACACACACCACCCACCACCACTCCACCACCACCACTCCCACACACCACCACCACTCCCACCACACCACCACCACCACCACTCCCAACACCACCACCACTCCCAACACCACCACCACCACCCAACACTACCACCACCACTCCCAACACCACCACCACTCCCAACACCACCACCACCACTCCCAACACCACCACCACTCCCAACACCACCACCACTCCCACACCACCACACCACCACCCAACACCACACCACCACTCCCAACACCACCACCACTCCCAACACCACCACCACTCCACAACACCACCACCACTACCAACACCACCACCACTCCCAACACAACCACCACTCGCAACACCACCACCACTCCCAACACCACCACCACTCCCAACACCACCACCACTCCCAACACCACCACCACTCCCCAACACCACCACCACTCCAACACCACCACTCCCAACACCACCACCACTCCCAACACCACCACCACTCCCAACACCACCACCACTCCCACCACCACCACCACCCACTCCCACACACCACCCCACACCACCACCACCCACCACACCCCACCACACCACCACCACTCCCACCCACCACCACCCCACCCCACACCACCACCACTCCCAACACCACCACCACTCCCAACACCACCACCACTCCCAACACCACCACCACTCCCACCACCACCACCCCAACACCACCACCACTCCCAACCCACCACCACTCCCAACCACCACCCCCACACCACCACCACCACAACACCACCACCACCACCACCACCACCCCACCACCACCCACCACCACTCCCACCACCACCACCACTCCCAACACCACCACCACTCCCACACCACTCCCACCACCACTCCCAACACCACCACCACCCCACACCACCACCACCACTCCCCACCCCACACCACCACCACTCCCAACACCACCACCACTCCCAACACCACCACCACTCCACCACACCACCCCAACACCACCACCACCCCAACACCACCACCACCCCAACACCACCACCACTCCCAACACCACCACCACCACCACCACCACCCACACCACCCCAACACCACCACCACTCCCACCACCACCACCACTCCCAACACCACACCACCCACCACACCACTCCCAACACCACCACCACTCCCAACCACCACCACACCACCACTCCCAACACCACCACCACTCCCACCACCACCACCACTCCCAACACCACCACCACTCCCACTCCCACCACCACCACACACCACCACACCACCACCACCACCACACCACCACCACCCACCACTCCCACACCCCAACACCACCACCACCACCAACACCACCACACCACTCCCACACCACCCACCACTCCCAACACCACCACCACTCCCAACACCACCACCACTCCCACCACCACCACTCACCACCACCACTCCCAACACCACCACCACCACTCCCACACCACCACCACTCCCACACCCACCACCACCACCACCACTCCCCACCACCACACCCCACACCACCACACCCACCACCCCAACACCACCACCACTCCCAACACCACCACCACTCCCAACACCACCACCACTCCCAACACCCACCCCACCACCACCACCTCCCAACACCACACCACCCCACACCACCACCACTCCCAACACCACCACCACTCCCAACACCACCACCACTCCCAACACCACCACCACTCCCACCACCACCACACCACCCAACACCACCACCACCACCACCACCACACCACTCCCAACACCAACACCACTCCCAACACCACCACCACTCCCAACACCACCACCACTCCCAACACCACCACCACTCCCAACACCACACCACTCCCAACACCACTCCCAACACCACCACCACTCCCAACACCACCACCACTCCCAACACCACCACCACTCCCAACACCACCCACTCCCACCACACCACTCCCAACACCACCACCACTCCCACCACACCAACACCACCACCCACACCACCACCACTCCCAACACCACCACCACCCACCACCACCACCACCACTCCCAACACCACCACCACTCCCAACACCACCACCACTCCCACACCACCACCACCACTCCCAAAACCACCACCACTCCCAACACCACCACCACTCCCAACACCACCACCACTCCCAACACCACCACCACCCCCACCACACCACCACCACTCCCACACCACCACCACCACCCCAACACCACCACCACTCCCAACACCACCACCACTCCCAACACCACACCACTCCCACACCACCACCACCACCACCCAACACCACCACCACTCCCAACACCTCCACCACTCCCAACACCACCATCACCCCCAACACCACCCCCACCACTCCCAACACCACCACCACTCCCAACACCACCACCACTCCCAACCACCACCACCACCCAACACCACTTTTATGTTGATACGTATAATGGGTCATTAATATTCCCCTTTACTATGACCATTCAGTCACACGTCTATCATGTCACCCCTATTTCTTCTTCATCATCGTCGTTCTAGAGAAGCACTGCAAGAAGTTATGTATGTATTTTCAAGTTCGTCCCCTGTTACCTATATTTACCCAGGTCTTTTTCCTAAATATAAAACTTATTCAATTCATGCCTATTCTGTTTCATGTTGATACGTATAATAGGTTATTAATATCCCCCTTTATCATGTCCATTCTTTAACACCTCTATCATGTCACCCTTATTTCTTCTTCGTTATCGTTCTAGAGAATGTAATTTGAGCTTTGACAATCTTTCTTGAAGGATCGTTTATTATGCATAGGGCAAAAAATAAAATGAAAAAACTGCTATCAGTCGTTTATATGAAAAACAGAGCCCTGGGCATTGGTGATTTCAATGCAAGTTCAGTAGTAAACCAATATTGTCCTTAACCACATACACATCTCACATTCGCTCAAAACATACCTCCCACACCTTACTGTGCATATAACAAATAAAAAAACTCATTCAGTAAAAGCAAGCCTCTCATGTTTTAAAATAAGGCCTTCTGCTGTGTGAGGCGTGCTAAATGCCCCAGGAGGTTCCCACATAAGTGTGAACTCTTAATCTGGCTTAATACCTCAACTGTACTCTGTGCTTCATCAAAGTTGATATTCAGCTACAATAGCTCGTATTTTCGCTCATTGCTTATATTTTCTGTTAGTCATAAACCCGATCAAACCATCCTAACCTAACATATTATATATAACAAACAAATACATTCTACAGAACAGTTATTGTTGTTGTTTAGTGACATCGTGAAAAGCGACCTCAGGTATAGGGATAAGGTATTGATGGTCATTAGCATATAGGTGTCAAGGTATCACAGCACCTGACTGGTCAACTATGTATGACGTCACCAGACAACCAATGCGACCTTTGGCGTTCTACTTGCATATGTATTTAATGTTATTATTCAAAAAATGACTAGACTAACCATCCCCACCTAACCTAATCAGAGGACTAAGAATATACATTTTAGTCATCCACAACTGTAATCATTATTCAGTGATAAGTTCAAAAGTATAACAGCAACCCAAATGTCGTACCACAATTTTTGTAGAATCGTACATCTGGCAGCATAGCAGGTGAGCTGAACATAAGAATAAAGGTAACTGCAGAGGTCCTATTGGCCCATACGAGGCAGCTCCTATATATTTCCACCCAATCTCATTCATGTCCACCCTATGCTTAAAACAACCAAGGGATCCCACTTAAAGTATTAGTTTACAATAATAGTTTTAATAAATAGCTCTTATTCTAGTTTTATACACAACAGCAATTATGAAACCCTATAGCTAGATATCGTACTGTAATCCACAAGTAGTTACCACACATCTGGCAGTACAGCGGATTAGTGGCTGTGTTCATAGGCTAGTCAACTGTCCTCACATCCATCAAATAGATATCCAAATGTCGCACCTCAATTCATCCATCTAGCAACTCAGCTGGATGTTAGCCACTATATTCATAGGCTAATCATTTCTACACCTCAAAAATCCTAGTCTTGCTGCGCAAATCAGCTAACTTGTTTCTAAACCAACACTCGCAAATACAATCATGCATACCTACACATACTTCAAAACCTATGCATTCATAGAGAATAGCCTAGTTTTTTTGCCACCATTTCCCCATTAATCAGATGTAATTTATGCCATACACACAGAAAATACAGCATTTACACACCAAATATGCCATTTATGCACAAAATATATTATTTACACTCAAAATATACCATCACACAAAAAATGTCATTTATGACATTTTCATACAAAAATATGTCAGTTGCACACAAAAATATACCATTTACACAATATTGCATGTACACTCAGAGTATGACATTTACACAAAGTACGGTATTTTGCACAAATATATCAAAATGCTTATGCATTTAGACAATCAAAAATGCGCTTTCACTAAAATTACACAATTTCACAAACATAATTTTCACAAAATACCCACACATTGTCTCATAAACCAAAATACACTTACACCATGAAGATCTATTTTATCAGATTACAGAGCTTACACAAAATACACAATTTTCACACACAAATACAGTTGCACCAGTTCCACTTCAACAAATTAAAAACACAACTTGCATAAATGCACTATTATCACAAAAACACAAAAATTATTATAAAACATGGACAATTATTACACAGTTTGTGTAATTATTTTACATCTTTGCACAATTAATACAAGAAAACTTGCTATATAATTACTCAACTTGCACAATGACAATCAATACGCAAAGGTATAAATAAACAATTCGTCCATATGCAATTACACAACATGCGCAATTAATACACAACTTATACAAATATTACACATCTTTCATAATTATTACACAACTTGTACAAATGCATATCTGGCACAAATACGTACAATACATAACTACCCCAAATATGAAAATACACAACTAGCATAAATACACGATTTACACAAATACAATTGCGACATTTACACAACTTGCTCAAAAATATAATCAATACACAACTTACCAAAATATGAACAATACATAACTAGCACATATTCATTAAATACACAACTATGCAATTTCCGCAAATACACATACAAAAACATATACAATTAATACATACAACTTGCACAAAACAATACACAATTTATAGAAATATAATCAATACATAATTGCAATAATCATACAACTTATGCAAAATACATAATCTGCACAATTAATACACAAGTATATTAATTGTGCTATATATGTACAAACACAACCAACTAGGTCAAACAATACACAATTTGCATGATATTTTTCTGGGTATATTTAGGACATTAATTATAATATGCTGAGTTTAACCAACTCCCCAAAAGTCAGAATTTCACATATAAAAATGGTTCATATGACTTCCGATGAGCTCAATATATAACACATTCTTTTTCCATTAAGATATCAACATTATTAGTGCTAAACTATTCATCTAACATATGTCCACTGTTTTTATGTCTTATTAATACCTTCCTTGTTACATTCTCTCCAATCAGACCACCATATTTATGTATTTATTCAAACCATCTAACAGACTTATTTGTTCTAGCCTTAGTTATGTTAGGGCAGGTGGGGTTAGGTGAAGTCAGTATTTTCTATGATAATTTTAGACAAATTTGCTATATCTTATCAAAATGCATCCTGTTAAAACTTAAATTCATCTAAATCTATCAAAAATATACTTATACTACGCAAATTTGACTAAATTCAACCTAGCTAAACTTACTAAATATGAGCATCCCATATCCTCACATACAAGCCTATGTCGCCTCTGTCCATACATTATATGAGTCTGCCATATAGCACGAACCCCAAATAGGAAAATTTACACTATTTCATAAACATACTAGTTCATTACCCTAAGATATTATATATGTCCTTCCCTACACGACCTCACCTAACCTGACCTAGCATATCCAACCCTGGATTTGGTTAAAGTTGGCGAAATTTATGCTATGCCACCTAAATTTCACCAAATTTAAGGCAATTTCCACCAAATATACCCAAATGTTGCGTAGCATAGCACTGCCAAAGCCCATTTTCTCCTATTCCATACTACCCTACACAACCTCACCTAACCTGACCTAGCATATCCAAACCTGGATTTGGTTAAAGTTGGCGAAATTTATGCTATGCCACCTAAATTACACCTAATTGAAGGCAATTTCCACCAAATATACCCAAATGTTGTGTATCATAGCATCGCCAAAGCCCATTTTCTACTATTCCATACTACACTACATAACCTCACCTAACCTGACATAGCATATCCAAACCTGGATTTGGTTTAAGTCGTCGAAATTTATGCTATGCCACCTAAATTTGACCAAATATAACCAAATGTTGTGTATTATAGCATCGCCAAAGCCCATTTTCTCCTATTCCATCCTACCCTACACAACCTCACCTAACCTATCCTAGCATATCCAAACCTAGATTTGGTTAAAGTCTGCGAAATTTAAGCTATCCCACCTAAATTCGACCTAATTTAAGGCAATTCCCACCAAATATCCCCAAATGTTGTGTATCACAGCACTGCCTAAGCCCATTTTTACCTACATTTTCTCCTATTCCATCCTACCCTACGCAACCTTACCTAACCTATCCTAGCATATCCAAACCTAGATTTGGTTAAAGTCGGCGAAATTTAAGTTATCCCATATAAATTTGACCTAATTTAAGACAATTCCCACCAAATATACCCAAAAATGTTTTTGGAACATAGCACGGCCAAAGCTCATTTTAGCTGAGTTTTCATCTATTCCAACCTGCCCTAGACAACCCCACCCAGCCTCTCCTGGCATATCCAAATTCAGATTTGCTTATAGTTGGCAAAAATTTATGCCTTTCCCACCTAAATTTAACCTAATTTAAGCCAATTTCCACCGAATATACCCAAATGTTTTGTATCTTAACATGGCCAAAGTTCATTTCACCCAAGTTTTCACCTATTCCATCTTACCTTACACAGCCTTACCTAACCTGACCTAGCATATCCCAAGCTAGATTTGATTACAGTTCGTGAAATTTATGCTTACTCACCTAAATTCAACCTAATTGAAGATAATTTCTACCCAATATACCCAAAATGTTTTGTTACATATCTCAGCCAAAGACCATTTTTAGCCAAGTTTTCACATATTCCAACCTACCCTACATAGCCTTACCTATCCCTGACCTAGCAGATTTGATTAAAGTTTGGGAAATTTAAGCTATCGCCACCAAATTGGAGACAATTTCCACCAAATATGCCTAAATGTTGTGTATCATAGCACAGCCAAAACCCATTTTAACCACATTTTCGCCCATTCCATCTAAACCTGGACCCAACCTCTGATGCGACATATACTCAGAGAAGTGATGTTTTTTGGATATGAACCTAAATGCCCGTGCCTAACCTGCAAGAGTCTTGGAGCTTTGTTGAATATTTTATCTATTTTTCTTCAAAAACTGAAGTTTTGGATATGAACCTATCTGCACTGTGCCTAACCTGCAAGGTTCTTTGTTGAACAGTGTAACCATATTCATAGAAAAGTGATGTTTTGGATATGGACCTAACAGTCCCTCTCCTTTAAAACTTGGAACTGTGTTCAATATTGTAGATATAGTTTTGGGTAGGTGTGTTTGTTTTTACACATCAACCCAACCGTCCTGGACCTAACCTCCCTTCATCTAACTTCAAATTTATCGTAAATATGGGAGGAACGTGTTGTTTGTGCATCAACCCAACCGTCCTGGACCTAACCTCCCTTCATCTAACTTCAAATTTATCGTAAATATGGAAGGAACGTGTTGTTTGTGCATCAACCCAACCGTCCTTAACCTAACCTCCATTTATCAAACTTCAAATTTATCATAAATATGGGAGGACCGTGTTATTTGTGCATCAACCCTGCCGTCCTGGGCCTAACCTCCCTTTATCTAACTTCAAATTTATTGTATATATGGGAAGAAGGTGTTGTTTATGCATCAACCCAACCTCCCTGGACCTAACCTCTGATACACGAATCTTGGTTCAATATTGCATCATACTTGTAGCATTTTTTTCACATAATTCAACCATCCTCAACCTAACCTCTATTACCTGGGGGGAGGGAGGTTAATGGAAAATATGATAATAATGGGAATTTTCTCTACATCAGTTCAACTCAACCATCCTTAACCTAACCTTAGTTAGAAAGGGATACAACTCACCAAAACTATTTAATTACCATTTACCCAATTTTCCTTATCCTAACCTATAACTAAAGGGTTTAGACCCCCCTTTACCTCGAAATTATACTATATATATAAGGTAGGAATATATTTTCACATATAAAACTAACATTCCCCAATTTAACCCTATACTATAATTTCGAGGTAAAGGGGGGTCTAAACCCTTTAGTTATAGGTTAGGATAAGGAAAATTGGGTAAATGGTAATTAAATAGTTTTGGTGAGTTGTATCCCTTTCTAACTAAGGTTAGGTTAAGGATGGTTGAGTTGAACTGATGTAGAGAAAATTCCCATTATTATCATATTTTCCATTAACCTCCCTCCCCCCAGGTAATAGAGGTTAGGTTGAGGATGGTTGAATTATGTGAAAAAAATGCTACAAGTATGATGCAATATTGAACCAAGATTCGTGTATCAGAGGTTAGGTCCAGGGAGGTTGGGTTGATGCATAAACAACACCTTCTTCCCATATATACAATAAATTTGAAGTTAGATAAAGGGAGGTTAGGCCCAGGACGGCAGGGTTGATGCACAAATAACACGGTCCTCCCATATTTATGATAAATTTGAAGTTTGATAAATGGAGGTTAGGTTAAGGACGGTTGGGTTGATGCACAAACAACACGTTCCTTCCATATTTACGATAAATTTGAAGTTAGATGAAGGGAGGTTAGGTCCAGGACGGTTGGGTTGATGCACAAACAACACGTTCCTCCCATATTTACGATAAATTTGAAGTTAGATGAAGGGAGGTTAGGTCCAGGACGGTTGGGTTGATGTGTAAAAACAAACACACCTACCCAAAACTATATCTACAATATTGAACACAGTTCCAAGTTTTAAAGGAGAGGGACTGTTAGGTCCATATCCAAAACATCACTTTTCTATGAATATGGTTACACTGTTCAACAAAGAACCTTGCAGGTTAGGCACAGTGCAGATAGGTTCATATCCAAAACTTCAGTTTTTGAAGAAAAATAGATAAAATATTCAACAAAGCTCCAAGACTCTTGCAGGTTAGGCACGGGCATTTAGGTTCATATCCAAAAAACATCACTTCTCTGAGTATATGTCGCATCAGAGGTTGGGTCCAGGTTTAGATGGAATGGGCGAAAATGTGGTTAAAATGGGTTTTGGCTGTGCTATGATACACAACATTTAGGCATATTTGGTGGAAATTGTCTCCAATTTGGTGGCGATAGCTTAAATTTCCCAAACTTTAATCAAATCTGCTAGGTCAGGGATAGGTAAGGCTATGTAGGGTAGGTTGGAATATGTGAAAACTTGGCTAAAAATGGTCTTTGGCTGAGCTATGTAACAAAACATTTTGGGTATATTGGGTAGAAATTATCTTAAATTAGGTTGAATGTAGGCGAGTAAGCATAAATTTCACGAACTGTAATCAAATCTAGCTTGGGATATGCTAGGTCAGGTTAGGTATGGCTGTGTAAGGTAAGATGGAATAGGTGAAAACTTGGGTGAAATGAACTTTGGCCATGTTAAGATACAAAACATTTGGGTATATTCGGTGGAAATTGGCTTAAATTAGGTTAAATTTAGGTGGGAAAGGCATAAATTTTTGCCAACTATAAGCAAATCTGAATTTGGATATGCCAGGAGAGGCTGGGTGGGGTTGTCTAGGGCAGGTTGGAATAGATGAAAACTCAGCTAAAATGAGCTTTGGCCGTGCTATGTTCCAAAAACATTTTTGGGTATATTTGGTGGGAATTGTCTTAAATTAGGTCAAATTTATATGGGATAACTTAAATTTCGCCGACTTTAACCAAATCTAGGTTTGGATATGCTAGGATAGGTTAGGTAAGGTTGCGTAGGGTAGGATGGAATAGGAGAAAATGTAGGTAAAAATGGGCTTAGGCAGTGCTGTGATACACAACATTTGGGGATATTAGGTGGGAATTGCCTTAAATTAGGTCGAATTTAGGTGGGATAGCTTAAATTTCGCAGACTTTAACCAAATCTAGGTTTGGATATGCTAGGATAGGTTAGGTGAGGTTGTGTAGGGTAGGATGGAATAGGAGAAAATGGGCTTTGGCGATGCTATAATACACAACATTTGGGTATATTTGGTCAAATTTAGGTGGCATAGCATAAATTTCGCCGACTTAAACCAAATCCAGGTTTGGATATGCTAGGTCAGGTTAGGTGAGGTTGTGTAGTGTAGTATGGAATAGGAGAAAATGGGCTTTGGCGATGCTATGATACACAACATTTGGGTATATTTGGTGGAAATTGCCTTCAATTAGGTGTAATTTAGGTGGCATAGCATAAATTTCGACAACTTTAACCAAATCCAGGTTTGGATATGCTAGGTCAGGTTAGGTGAGGTTGTGTAGGGTAGTATGGAATAGGAGAAAATGGGCTTTGGCAGTGCTATGCTACGCAACATTTGGGTATATTTGGTGGAAATTGCCTTAAATTTGGTGAAATTTAGGTGGCATAGCATAAATTTCGCCAACTTTAACCAAATCCAGGGTTGGATATGCTAGGTCAGGTTAGGTGAGGTCGTGTAGGGAAGGACATATATAATATCTTAGGGTAATGAACTAGTATGTTTATGAAATAGTGTAAATTTTCCTATTTGGGGTTCGTGCTATATGGCAGACTCATATAATGTATGGACAGAGGCGACATAGGCTTGTATGTGAGGATATGGGATGCTCATATTTAGTAAGTTTAGCTAGGTTGAATTTAGTCAAATTTGCGTAGTATAAGTATATTTTTGATAGATTTAGATGAATTTAAGTTTTAACAGGATGCATTTTGATAAGATATAGCAAATTTGTCTAAAATTATCATAGAAAATACTGACTTCACCTAACCCCACCTGCCCTAACATAACTAAGGCTAGAACAAATAAGTCTGTTAGATGGTTTGAATAAATACATAAATATGGTGGTCTGATTGGAGAGAATGTAACAAGGAAGGTATTAATAAGACATAAAAACAGTGGACATATGTTAGATGAATAGTTTAGCACTAATAATGTGGATATCTTAATGGAAAAAGAATGTGTTATATATTGAGCTCATCGGAAGTCATATGAACCATTTTTATATGTGAAATTCTGACTTTTGGGAGTTGGTTAAACTCAGCATATTATAATTAATGTCCTAAATATACCCAGAAAAATATCATGCAAATTGTGTATTGTTTGACCTAGTTGGTTGTGTTTGTACATATATAGCACAATTAATATACTTGTGTATTAATTGTGCAGATTATGTATTTTGCATAAGTTGTATGATTATTGCAATTATGTATTGATTATATTTCTATAAATTGTGTATTGTTTTGTGCAAGTTGTATGTATTAATTGTATATGTTTTTGTATGTGTATTTGCGGAAATTGCATAGTTGTGTATTTAATGAATATGTGCTAGTTATGTATTGTTCATATTTTGGTAAGTTGTGTATTGATTATATTTTTGAGCAAGTTGTGTAAATGTCGCAATTGTATATGTGTAAATCGTGTATTTATGCTAGTTGTGTATTTTCATATTTGGGGTAGTTATGTATTGTACGTATTTGTGCCAGATATGCATTTGTACAAGTTGTGTAATAATTATGAAAGATGTGTAATATTTGTATAAGTTGTGTATTAATTGCGCATGTTGTGTAATTGCATATGGACGAATTGTTTATTTATACCTTTGCGTATTGATTGTCATTGTGCAAGTTGAGTAATTATATAGCAAGTTTTCTTGTATTAATTGTGCAAAGATGTAAAATAATTACACAAACTGTGTAATAATTGTCCATGTTTTATAATAATTTTTGTGTTTTTGTGATAATAGTGCATTTATGCAAGTTGTGTTTTTAATTTGTTGAAGTGGAACTGGTGCAACTGTATTTGTGTGTGAAAATTGTGTATTTTGTGTAAGCTCTGTAATCTGATAAAATAGATCTTCATGGTGTAAGTGTATTTTGGTTTATGAGACAATGTGTGGGTATTTTGTGAAAATTATGTTTGTGAAATTGTGTAATTTTAGTGAAAGCGCATTTTTGATTGTCTAAATGCATAAGCATTTTGATATATTTGTGCAAAATACCGTACTTTGTGTAAATGTCTTACTCTGAGTGTACATGCAATATTGTGTAAATGGTATATTTTTGTGTGCAACTGACATTTTTTGTATGAAAATGTCATATTTTTTTATGTGATGGTATATTTTGAGTGTAAATAATATATTTTGTGCATAAATGGCATATTTGGTGTGTAAATGCTGTATTTTCTGTGTGTATGGCATAAATTACATCTGATTAATGGGGAAATGGTGGCAAAAAAACTAGGCTATTCTCTATGAATGCATAGGTCTTGAAGTATGTGTAGGTATGCATGATTGTATTTGCGAGTGTTGGTTTAGAAACAAGTTAGCTGATTTGCGCAGCAAGACTAGGATTTTTGAGGTGTAGAAATGATTAGCCTATGAATATAGTGGCTAACATCCAGCTGAGTTGTTAGATGGATGAATTGAGGTGCGACATTTGGATATCTATTTGATGGATGTGAGGACAGTTGACTAGCCTATGAACACAGCCACTAATCCGCTGTACTGCCAGATGTGTGGTAACTACTTGTGGATTACAGTACGATATCTAGCTATAGGGTTTCATAATTGCTGTTGTGTATAAAACTAGAATAAGAGCTATTTATTAAAACTATTATTGTAAACTAATACTTTAAGTGGGATCCCTTGGTTGTTTTAAGCATAGGGTGGACATGAATGAGATTGGGTGGAAATATATAGGAGCTGCCTCGTATGGGCCAATAGGACCTCTGCAGTTACCTTTATTCTTATGTTCAGCTCACCTGCTATGCTGCCAGATGTACGATTCTACAAAAATTGTGGTATGACATTTGGGTTGCTGTTATACTTTTGCACTTATCACCGAATAATGATTACAGTTGTGGATGACTAAAATGTATATTCTTAGTCCTCTGATTAGGTTAGGTGGGGATGGTTAGTCTAGTCATTTTTGAATAATAACATTAAATACATATGCAAGTAGAACGCCAAAGGTCACATTGGTTGTCTGGTGACGTCATACATAGTTGACCAGTCAGGTGCTGTGATACCTTGATACTTATATGATAATGACCATCAATACCTTATCCCTATACCTGAGGTCACTTTTCACGATGTCACTAAACAACAACAATAACTGTTCTGTAGAATGTATTTGTTTGTTATATATAATATGTTAGGTTAGGATGGTTTGATCGGGTTTATGACTAACAGAAAATATAAGCAATGAGCGAAAATACGAGCTATTGTAGCTGAATATCAACTTTGATGAAGCACAGAGTACAGTTGAGGTATTAAGCCAGATTAAGAGTTCACACTTATGTGGGAACCTCCTGGGGCATTTAGCACGCCTCACACAGCAGAAGGCCTTATTTTAAAACATGAGAGGCTTGCTTTTACTGAATGAGTTTTTTTTATTTGTTATATGCACAGTAAGGTGTGGGAGGTATGTTTTGAGCGAATGTGAGATGTGTATGTGGTTAAGGACAATATTGGTTTACTACTGAACACGCATTGAAATCACCAATGCCCAGGGCTCTGTTTTTTCATATAAACGACTGATAGCAGTTTTTTCATTTTATTTTTTGCCCTATGCATAATAAACGATCCTTCAAGAAAGATTGTCAAAGCTCAAATTACATTCTCTAGAACGATAACGAAGAAGAAATAAGGGTGACATGATAGAGGTGTTAAAGAATGGACATGATAAAGGGGGATATTAATAACCTATTATACGTATCAACATGAAACAGAATAGGCATGAATTGAATAAGTTTTATATTTAGGAAAAAGACCTGGGTAAATATAGGTAACAGGGGACGAACTTGAAAATACATACATAACTTCTTGCAGTGCTTCTCTAGAACGACGATGATGAAGAAGAAATAGGGGTGACATGATAGACGTGTGACTGAATGGTCATAGTAAAGGGGAATATTAATGACCCATTATACGTATCAACATAAAACAGAACAGGAATGAATTGGATAACTTATATATTTAGGAAAAAGACCTGGGTGAATATAGGTAACAGGGGAAGAACTCATTTCTTATGTAATATGTAATCTTAGCTATAAAATGATCTTAGACAATGGGAAACGGTACGGTAAAACCTTATTGAGAAAAAACGAGCTTATAATGATTAACGCAATTGCACATTAGACTCGACAGAAGGCGGCATTTGAATCCCCCTTTGCTATAAACATTAAAAATGGGAATAAACACACTATAACAGAAAATGGACTTATTCAGGGAAGATGAAGAAAGGGTGACTGGCTAGCTGATGACGTCATTGACCATTAGCAATGCCTGTGCAGGGTCATTGAGCGGCTACCTGGTGACGTCATTGACCATCAGCGATGTCTGTGCAAGGGACACTGTGGTAACGAAAAACATGTATGACTACAAGGGACCTTTTAATACCCTTGAGCATAATTTCATGGACTATAAGGCAATCACCCGCTCGGGTGATGAAAAAACAGGTATGACGGATCGTGTCCCCTCGAAACTGCAACGAAAAACAGGTATGACGGATCGTGTCCCCTTAATACTATAACGAAAAACAGGTATGACGGATCGTGACCCTCGAAACTGAAACGAAAAAATAGGTATGACGGATCGTGTCCCCTTAATACTGTTACGAAAAACAGGTATGACGGATCGTGACCCTCGAAACTGAAACGAAAAATAGGTATGACGGATCGTGTCCCCTTAATACTGTTACGAAAAACAGGTATGACGGATCGTGACCCTCGAAAAAAGCAACGAAAAACAGGTATGACGGATCGTGCCCCCTCGAAACTGCAACGAAAAACAGGTATGACGGATCGTGTCCCCTTAATACTGTAACGAAAAACAGGTATGACGGATCGTGTCCCCTTAATACTGTAACGAAAAACAGGTATGACGGACCGTGACCCCTTAATACTGTAACGAAAAACAGGTATGACGGACCGTGACCCTCGAAACAAGTATGACGGATCGTGCCCCCTCGAAACTGCAACGAAAAACAGGTATGACGGACTGTGACCCCCCTTAAAACTCGAAACAAGTATGACGGATCGGATGCCCCCTCGAAACTGCAACGAAAAACAGGTATGACGGATCGTGACCCCTTAATACTGTAACGAAAAACAGGTATGACGGACCGTGACCCTCGAAAAAAGCAAAACGGTCACGGTCCGTCATACTTCCCACTACTACCTGGTCAGTACCATCATGGTCCTCACCATACCAGGTCCATACCACCAGCATCAGGGTCCTCACCATACCAGGTCCACACCTCCAGCATCATGGTCCTCACCATACCAGGTCCACACCACCAGCATCATGGTCCTCACCATACCAGGTCCACACCACCAGCATCATGGTCCTCACCATACCAGGTCCACACCTCCAGCATCATGGTCCTCACCATAACAGGTCCACACCACCAGCTTCATGGTCCTCACTATACCAGGTCCACACCACCAGCATCATGGTCCTCACCATACCAGGTCCACACCACCAGCATCATGGACCTCCCCTTACCAGGTCCACATCCACCAGCATCATGGTCCTCACCATACCAGGTCCACACTACCAGCATCATGGTCCTCACCATACCAGGTCCACACCACCACCAGCATCATGGTCCTCACCATACCAGGTCCACACTACCAGCATCATGGTCCTCACCATACCAGGTCCACACTACCAGCATCATGGTCCTCACCATACCAGGTCCACACCACCAGCATCAAGGTCCTCATCATACCAGGTCCACACCACCAGCATCATGGTCCTCACCATAACAGGTCCACACCACCAGCATCATGGTCCTCATAACATCAGGTCCACACCACCACCATCATCATGGTCCTCATTATACCAGGTCCTCACCAGCACCAAGTCATGGTCCTCACCATACCAGGTCCACACCACCAGCATCAAGGTCCGCACCATACCAGGTCCACACCACAATGCTCCTCACCATACCAGGTCCACCCCACCACCAGCATCATGGTACTCACCATACTAGGTCCACACCACCAGCATCATGGTCCTCACTATACCAGGTCCACACCACCACCAGCATCAAGGTCCTCACCATACAAGGTCCACACCACCATTAGCATCACGGTCCTCACCATACCAGGTCCGCACCAACAGCATCACGGTCCTCAGCATACCAGGTCCACACCACCACCAGTATCAAGGATTTCACCATACCAGGTCCACACCACCAGTATCAAGGATTTCACCATACCAGGTCCACAACACCACCAGTATCAAGGTCTTCACCATTCCAGGTCCACTCCACCATCATCATGTTCCTCACTATACCAGGTCCACACCACCATCATCATGTTCCTCAATATACCAGGTCCATTCCATCGGGGTCCTCACCATACCAGGTCCACACAACGAGCACCATGGTCCTCATCATACCTGGTCCATACCATCATGGTCCTCAACCATACCAGGTCCACACTACCATGGTCCTCACCATACCAGGTCCACACCACCAGCATCACTGTCCTCACCATATCAGGTCGACACTACCAGCATCATGGTCCTCACCATACCAGGTCCACACCACCACCAGCATCACGGTCCTCACCATACCAGACCCACACCACCAGCATCATGGTCCTCACCCTACCAGGTACATACCACAATTGTCCTCACCATACCAGGTCCATACCACCATGGTCCTCACCATACCAGGTCCACACTACCATTGTCCTCACCATACTAGGTCCACACCACCAGCTTCATAGTCCTTACCATAACAGGTTCATACCAACATGGTCCTCACCACACCAGGTCCATACCTAGAAAGTCCTCACCATACCAGGTCCACACCACCAGCATCAAGGTCCTCACTATACTAGGTCCACACCACCAGCGTCAAGGTCCTCACCATACCTTGTCCACACCACCATGCTCTTAACCATACAAGGTCCACACCACCAGCAGTATCAAGGATTTCACCATTCCAGGTCCACACCACCACCAGTATCAAGGTCTTCACTCTACCAGGTCCACACCACCAGCATCATGGTCCTCACCATACCAGGTCTACACCACCACTAGTATCAAGGTCTTCACTATACCAGGTCCACACCACCAGCATCATGGTCCTCACCATACCAGGTCCATACCACCATGGTCCTCACCATACCAGGTCCATACCACCAGGGTTCTCACGATACCGGGTCCACACTAACATGGTCCTCACAATACCAGGTCCACACCACCAGCATCATGTTCCTCACCATACCAGGTCCACACAACCAGCATCATGGTCCTCACCATACCTGGTCCATTCCATCATGGTCCTCAACCATACCAGGTCCACACTACCATGGTCCTCACCATACCAGCTCCACACCACCAGCATCATGGTCCTCACCATACCAGGTCCATACCACCATGGTCCTCACCATACCAGGTCCATACCACAATGGTCCTCACCATACCAGGTCCACACCACCATGGTCCTCACCATACCAGGTCCACACCAACAGCATCATGGTCCTCACCATACCAGGTCCACTCCACTAAGGTTCTCACCATTCCAGGTCCATACCACCATGGTTCTCACCATACCAAGTCCAAACCACCATGGTCTTCACCATACCAGTTCCACACCCCCAGCATCATGGTCCTCACCATACCAGGTCCATACCATCATGGTCCTCACCATAGCAGGTCCACACAACCAGCATCATGGTCCTCACCATACCTGGTCCGTACCATCATGGTCCTCAGCATACCAGGTCCACACCACCAGCATCATGGTCCTCACCATACCAGGTCCACACCACCAGCATCATGGTCCTCACCATACCAGGTCCACACCTCCAGCATCATGGTCCTCACCATTACAGGTCCACACCACCAGCTTCATGGTCCTAACTATACCAGGTCCACACCACCAGCATCATGGTCCTCACCATACCAGGTCCACACCCCCAGCATCAAGGTTCTCACCACACCAGGTCCACACCACCACCAGCATCATGGTCCTCACCATACCAGTTCCACACTACCAGCATCACGGTCCTCACTATACCAGGTCCACACCACCAGCATCATGGTCCTCACTATACCAGGTTCACACTAAAAGCATCATAGTCCTCTCCATACCAGGTCCACACCACCAGCATCATGCTCCTCACTATACCAGGTCCATACCACCAGCATCATGGTCCTCATATCACCAGGTCCACACCACCACCATCATCATGGTCCTCACCATACCAAATCCACACCACCACCAGGTCATGGTCCTCACCATACCAGGTCCACACCACCAGCATCAAGGTCCACACCATACCAGGTCCACACCACAATGTTCCTCACCATACCAGGTCCACACCACCACCAGCATCATGGTTTTTACCATACCAGGTCCACACCACCAGCATCGTGGTCCTCAATATACCAGGTCCACACCACCAACAGCATCACGGTTCTCACCATACCAGGTCCACACCACCACCAGCATCACGGTTCTCACCATACCAGGTCCACACCACCAGCATCATGGTTTTCACCATACCAGGTCCACACCACCAGCATCATGGTCCTCAATATACCAGGTCCAAACCACCAACAGCATGACGGTCCTCACCATACCAGGTCCACACCACCAACAGCATCACGGTCCTCACCATACCAAATCCACACCACCACCAGGTCATGGTCCTCACCATACCACGTCGACACCACCACCAGCATCATGGTTTTCACCATACCAGGTCCACACCACCAGCATCATGGTCCTCAATATACCAGGTCCACACCACCACCAGCATCATGGTCCTCACCATACCAGGTTCACACCACCACCAGCATCGCGATCTTTACCATACCAGGTCCACACCACAAACATCATGGTCCTCATCATACCAGGTCCATACCACCATGGTCCTCACAATATCAGGTCCACACTACCATGGTCCTCATAATACCAGGTCCACACCACTAGCATCATGGTCCTGACCATACCATATCCACTCCACGAGCATCATGGTCCTCGCCAAACCAGGTCCATACCACCATGGTCTACACCATACCAGGTCCATACCACAATGGTCCTCACCATACCAGGTCCATACCACCATGGTCCTCACAATACCAGGTCCACACCACCAGCATCTTGGTCCTCACTATACCAAGTCCACACCACCAGCACCAAGGTTCTCACCACACCAGGTTCACACCACCACCAGCATCATGGTCCTCACCATACCAGGTCCACACCACCACCACCAGCATCACGATCCACACCATACAAGGTCCACACCTCCAGCATCACGGTCCTCACCATACCAGGTCCACACCACCATTAGCATCACGGTCCTCACCATACCAGGTCCACACCACCAGCCTCACTGTCCTCAGCATACCAGGTCCACACCACCACCAGTATCAAGGATTTCACCATACCAGGTCCACCCCACCACCAGCATCATGGTACTCACCATACTAGGTCCACACCACCAGCATCATGGTCCTCACCATACCAGGTCCACACCACCATGGTCCTCACCATACCAGGTCCACACCACCATTAGCATCATGGTCCTCACCATACCAGGTCCACACCACCACAGCATCATGGTCCTCACCATACCAGGTCCACACCACCACCAGTATCATGGTCCTCACCATACCAGGTCCACACCACCAGCATCATGGTCCTCACCATACCAGGTCCACACACCACCAGTATCATGGTCCTCACCATACCAGGTCCACACCACCAGCATCATGGTCCTCACTATACCAGGTCCACACCACCATCATCATGGTCCTCACCATACCAGGTCCATTCCATCAGGGTCCTCACCATACCAGGTCCACACCACCAGCATCATGGTCCTCATCATACCTGGTCCATACCACCATGGTCCTCACCATACCAGGTCCACACTACCATGGTCCTCACCATACCAGGTCCACACCACCAGCATCATGGTCCTCACCATACCAGGTCCACACCACCAGCATCATGGTCCTCACCATACCAGGTCCACACCACCACCAGCATCACGGTCCTCAAAATACCAGGTCCACACCACCAGCATCATGGTCCTCACCATACCAGGTCCACATACCACATCATGGTCCTCACCATACCAGGTCCACACCACCATCATGGTCCTCACCATACCAGGTCCACACTACCATTGTCCTCACCATACCAGGTCCACACCACCAGCATCATGGTCCTCACCATACCAGGTTCATACCACCATGGTCCTCACCACACCAGGTCCATACATAGGTCCTCACCATACCAGGTCCACACCACCAGCATCATGGTCCTCACCATACCAGGTCCACACCACCAGCATCATGGTCCTCACCATACCAGGTCCACACCACAGCATCATGCTCCTCACCATACAAGGTCCACACCACCAGCATATGGTCCTCACCATACCAGGTCCACACCACCACCAGCATCATGGTCCTCACCATACCAGGTCCACACCACCAGCATCATGGTCCTCACCATACCAGGTCCACACCACCACCAGCATCATGGTCCTCACCATACCAGGTCCACACCACCATGGTCCTCACCATACCAGGTCCATACCACCATGGTCCTCACCATACCAGGTCCATACCACCATGGTCCTCACCATACCACCATGGTCCTCACCATACCAGGTCCACACCACCAGCATCATGGTCCTCACCATACCAGGTCCACACCACCAGCATCATGGTCCTCACCATACCAGGTCCATTCCACATGGTCCTCACCATACCAGGTCCATCATGGTCCTCACCATACCAGGTCCACACCACCAGCATCATGGTCCTCACCATACCAGGTCCACCACCATGGTCCTCACCATACCAGGTCCATACCACCAATCATGGTCCTCACCATACCAGGTCCACACCACATCATGGTCCTCACCATACCAGGTCCACACCACCAGCATCATGGTCCTCACCATACCAGGTCCACACCACTAAGGTTCACCATGGTCCATACCACCATGGTCTCACCATACCACCAAACCACCATGGTCCTCACCATACCAAGTCCTCACCAACAGCATCATGGTCCTCACCATACCAGGTCCATACCACCACCAGCATCATGGTCCTCACCATACCAGGTCCACACCATCAGCACCATGGTCCTCACCATTCCAGGTCCACACCACCAGCATCATGGTCCTCACCATACCAGGTCCACACCACCAGCATCATGGTCCTCACCATACCAGGTCCACACCACCAGCATCATGGTCCTCACCATACCAGGTCCACACCACCAGCATCATGGTCCTCACCATACCAGGTCCACACCACCAGCATCGTGGTCCTCACCATACCAGGTCCACACCACCAGCATCACGGTCCTCACCATACCAGGTCCACACCACAAGCATCATGGTCCTCACCATACCAGGTCCACACCACCACCAGCATTATGGTCCTCACCATACCAGGTCCACACCACCAGCATCACGGTCCTCACCATACCAGGTCCACACCACCAGCATCATGGTCCTCACCATACCAGGTCCACACCACCAGCATCATGGTCCTCACCATACCAGGTCCACACCACCAGCATCATGGTCCTCACCATACCAGGTCCACACCACCAGCATCATGGTCCTCACCATACCAGGTCCACACCACCACCATCATGGTCCTCACCATACCAGGTCCACACCACCAGCATCATGGTCCTCACCATACCAGGTCCACACCACCAGCATCATGGTCCTCACCATACCAGGTCCACACCACCAGCATCATGGTCCTCACCATACCAGGTCCACACCACCACCAGCATCATGGTCCTCACCATACCAGGTCCACACCACCAGCATCATGGTCCTCACCATACCAGGTCCACACCCACCAGCATCATGGTCCTCACCATTCCAGGTCCACACCACCACCAGCATCATGGTCCTCACCATACCAGGTCCACACCACCAGCATCATGGTCCTCACCATACCAGGTCCACACCACCAGCATCATGGTCCTCACCATACCAGGTCCACACCACCACCAGCATCATGGTCCTCATCATACCAGGTCCACACCACCAGCATCATGGTCCTCACCATACCAGGTCCACACCACCACCAGCATCATGGTCCTCACCATACCAGGTCCACACCACCACCAGCATCATGGTCCTCACCATACCAGGTCCACACCACCAGCATCATGGTCCTCACCATACCAGGTCCACACCACCACCAGCATCATGGTCCTCACCATACCAGGTCCACACCACCACCATCATCGGTCCTCACCATACCAGGTCCACACCACCAGCATCATGGTCCTCACCATACAAGGTCCACACCACCACCATGGTCCTCACCATACCAGGTCCACACTACCAGCATCATGGTCCTCACCATACCAGGTCCACACCACCAGCATCATGGTCCTCACCATACCAGGTCCACACCACCAGCATCATGGTCCTCACCATACCAAGTCCACACCACCATGGTCCTCACCATACCACCATACCACAATGGTCCTCACCATACCAGGTCATCCATGGTCCTCACCATACCAGGTCCACACCACCAGCATCTTGGTCCTCACCATACCAGGTCCACACCACCAGCATCATGGTCCTCACCATACCAGGTCCACACCACCAGCATCATGGTCCTCACCATACCAGGTCCACACCACCACCACCAGCATCATGGTCCTCACCATACCAGGTCCACACCACCAGCATCATGGTCCTCACCATACCAGGTCCACACCACCACCAGCATCATGGTCCTCACCATACCAGGTCCACACCACCAGCATCATGGTCCTCACCATACCAGGTCCACACCACCACCAGCATCAAGGTCCTCACCATACCAGGTCCACACCACCAGCATCATGGTCCTCACCATACCAGGTCCACACCACCAGCATCATGGTCCTCACCATACCAGGTCCATACCACCAGCATCATGGTCCTCACCATACCAGGTCCACACCACCAGCATCATGGTCCTCACCATACCAGGTCCACACCACCAGCATCATGGTCCTCACCATACCAGGTCCACACCACCTCACATACCAGGTCATCCATGGTCCTCACCATACCAGGTCCACACCACCAGCATCATGGTCCTCACCATACCAGGTCCACACCACCAGCATCATGGTCCTCACCATACCAGGTCCACACCACCATCATGGTCCTCACCATACCAGGTCCACACCACCAGCATCATGGTCCTCACCATACCAGGTCCACCACCACCATGGTCCTCACAATACCAGGTCCACACACCAGGGTCCTAACCATACCAGGTCCACACCACCAGCATCATGGTCCTCACCATACCAGGTCCACACCATACCAGGTCCACCACCATGGTCCTCACCATACCAGGTCCACACCACCAGCATCATGGTCCTCACCATACCAGGTCCACACCACATCATGGTCCTCACCATACCAGGTCCATCCACCATGGTCCTCACCATACCAGGTCCACACCACCATCAGCATCATGGTCCTCACCATACCAGGTCCACACCACCAGCATCATGGTCCTCACCATACCAGGTCCACACCACCACCAGCATCATGGTCCTCACCATACCAGGTCCACACCACTAGCATCATGGTCCTCACCATACCAGGTCCACACCACCAGCATCACGGTCCTCACCATACCAGGTCCACACCACCAGCATCATGGTCCTCACCATACCAGGTCCACACCACCATGGTCCTCACCATACCAGGTCCACACCACCAGCATCATGGTCCTCACCATACCAGGTCCACACCACCAGCATCATGGTCCTCACCATACCAGGTCCACACCACCACCAGCATCATGGTCCTCACCATACCAGGTCCACACCACCAGCATCATGGTCCTCACCATACCAGGTCCACACCACCAGCATCATGGTCCTCACCATACCAGGTCCACACCACCACCAGCATCATGGTCCTCACCATACCAGGTCCACACCACCAGCATCATGGTCCTCACCATACCAGGTCCACACCACCAGCATCATGGTCCTCACCATACCAGGTCCACACCACCAGCATCATGGTCGTCACCATACCAGGTCCAAACCACCACCAGCATCTTGGTCCTCACCATACCAGGTCCACACCACCAGCATCATGGTCCTCACCATACCAGGTCCACACATCCAGCATCACGGTCCTCACCATACCAGGTCCACACCACCAGCATCACGGTCCTCACCATACCAGGTCCACACCACCAGCATCATGGTCCTCACCATACCAGGTCCACACCACCAGCATCATGGTCCTCACCATACCAGGTCCACACCACCACCAGCATCATGGTCCTCACCATACCAGGTCCACACCACCAGCATCATGGTCCTCACCATACCAGGTCCACACCACCACCAGCATCATGGTCCTCACCATACCAGGTCCACACCACCAGCATCATGGTCCTCACCATACCAGGTCCACACCACCAGCATCATGGTCCTCACCATACCAGGTCCACACCACCAGCATCATCATGGTCCTCACCATACCAGGTCCACACCACCAGCATCATGGTCCTCACCATACCAGGTCCACACCACCAGCATCATGGTCCTCACCATACCAGGTCCACACCACCAGCATCATGGTCCTCACCATACCAGGTCCACACCACCACCAGCATCATGGTCCTCACCATACCAGGTCCACACCACCAGCATCATGGTCCTCACCATACCAGGTCCACACCACCAGCATCATGGTCCTCACCATACCAGGTCCACACCACCAGCATCATGGTCCTCACCATACCAGGTCCACACCACCAGCATCATGGTCCTCACCATACCAGGTCCACACCACCAGCATCATGGTCCTCACCATACCAGGTCCACACCACCACCAGCATCATGGTCCTCACCATACCAGGTCCACACCACCAGCATCATGGTCCTCACCATACCAGGTCCACACCACCACCAGCATCATGGTCCTCACCATACCAGGTCCACACCACCACATCATGGTCCTCACCATACCAGGTCCACACCACCAGCATCATGGTCCTCACCATACCAGGTCCACACCACCAGCATCATGGTCCTCACCATACCAGGTCCACACCACCAGCATCATGGTCCTCACCATACCAGGTCCACACCACCAGCATCATGGTCCTCACCATACCAGGTCCACACCACCAGCATCATGGTCCTCACCATACCAGGTCCACACCACCAGCATCATGGTCCTCACCATACCAGGTCCACACCACCAGCATCATGGTCCTCACCATACCAGGTCCACACCACCACCAGCATCATGGTCCTCACCATACCAGGTCCACACCACCAGCATCATGGTCCTCACCATACCAGGTCCACACCACCAGCATCATGGTCCTCACCATACCAGGTCCACACCACCAGCATCATGGTCCTCACCATACCAGGTCCACACCACCAGCATCATGGTCCTCACCATACCAGGTCCACACCACCAGCATCATGGTCCTCACCATACCAGGTCCACACCACCAGCATCATGGTCCTCACCATACCAGGTCCACACCACCAGCATCATGGTCCTCACCATACCAGGTCCACACCACCAGCATCATGGTCCTCACCATACCAGGTCCACACCACCAGCATCATGGTCCTCACCATACCAGGTCCACACCACCAGCATCATGGTCCTCACCATACCACCACCACCACCAGCATCATGGTCCTCACCATACCAGGTCCACACCACCAGCATCATGGTCCTCACCATACCAGGTCCACACCACCAGCATCATGGTCCTCACCATACCAGGTCCACACCACCACCAGCATCATGGTCCTCACCATACCAGGTCCACACCACCACCAGCATCATGGTCCTCACCATACCAGGTCCACACCACCAGCATCATGGTCCTCACCATACCAGGTCCACACCACCAGCATCATGGTCCTCACCATACCAGGTCCACACCACCAGCATCATGGTCCTCACCATACCAGGTCCACACCACCAGCATCATGGTCCTCACCATACCAGGTCCACACCACCACCAGCATCATGGTCCTCACCATACCAGGTCCACACCACCAGCATCATGGTCCTCACCATACCAGGTCCACACCACCAGCATCATGGTCCTCACCATACCAGGTCCACACCACCAGCATCATGGTCCTCACCATACCAGGTCCACACCACCAGCATCATGGTCCTCACCATACCAGGTCCACACCACCAGCATCATGGTCCTCACCATACCAGGTCCACACCACCAGCATCATGGTCCTCACCATACCAGGTCCACACCACCACCAGCATCATGGTCCTCACCATACCAGGTCCACACCACCAGCATCATGGTCCTCACCATACCAGGTCCACACCACCAGCATCATGGTCCTCACCATACCAGGTCCACACCACCAGCATCATGGTCGCCTCCATACCAGGTCCACACCACCAGCATCAAGGTCCTCACCATACCAGGTCCACACTACCACCACCATCACGGTCCTCACCATACCACGTCCACACCACCAGCATCACGGTCCTCACCATACCAGGTCCACACCACCAGCATCATGGTCCTCACCATACCAGGTCCACACCACCAGCATCATGGTCCTCACCATACCAGGTCCACACCACCAGCATCATGTCCTCACCATACCAGGTCCACACCACCAGCATCATGGTCCTCACCATACCAGGTCCACACCACCACCAGCATCATGGTCCTCACCATACCAGGTCCACACCACACCACCACCAGCCAGCATCACGGTCCTCACCATACCAGGTCCACACCACCAGCATCATGGTCCTCACCATACCAGGTCCACACCACCAGCATCATGGTCATCACCATACCAGGTCCACACCACCACCATCATCATGGTCCTTACCATACCAGGTCCACACCACCACCATCATCATGGTCCTCACCATACCAGGTCCACACCACCAGCATCATGGTCCACACCATACCAGGTCCACACCACCATCATCATGGTCCTCACCATACCAGGTCCACACCACCAGCATCATGGTCCTCACCATACCAGGTCCACACCACCAGCATCATGGTCCTCACCATACCAGGTCCACACCACCAGCATCATGGTCCTCACCATACCAGGTCCACACCACCAGCATCATGGTCCTCACCATACCAGGTCCACACCACCAGCATCATGGTCCTCACCATACCAGGTCCACACCACCAGCATCATGGTCCTCACCATACCAGGTCCACACCACCAGCATCATGGTCCTCACCATACCAGGTCCACACCACCACCATCATGGTCCTCACCATACCAGGTCCACACCACCAGCATCATGGTCCTCACCATACCAGGTCCACACCACCAGCATCATGGTCCTCACCATACCAGGTCCACACCACCACCAGCATCATGGTCCTCACCATACCAGGTCCACACCACCACCAGCATCATGGTCCTCACCATACCAGGTCCACACCACCAGCATCATGGTCCTCACCATACCAGGTCCACACCACCACCAGCATCATGGTCCTCACCATACCAGGTCCACACCACCAGCATCATGGTCCTCACCATACCAGGTCCACACCACCAGCATCATGGTCCTCACCATGCCAGGTCCACACCACCACCAGCATCATGGTCCTCACCATACCAGGTCCACACCACCAGCATCATGGTCCTCAGCATACCAGGTCCACACCACCAGCATCATGGTCCTCACCATACCAGGTCCACACCACCAGCATCATGGTCCTCACCATACCAGGTCCACACCACCAGCATCATGGTCCTCACCATACCAGGTCCACACCACCAGCATCATGGTCCTCACCATACCAGGTCCACACCACCACATCATGGTCCTCACCATACCAGGTCTCACCACCACCATGGTCCACACCATACCAGGTCCACACCACCAGCGTCATGGTCCTCACCATACCAGGTCCACACCACCAGCATCATGGTCCTCACCATACCAGGTCCACACCCACCAGCATCATGGTCCTCACCATACCAGGTCCACACCACCAGCATCATGGTCCTCACCATACCAGGTCCACACCACCAGCATCATGGTCCTCACCATACCAGGTCCACACCACCAGCATCATGGTCCTCACCATACCAGGTCCACACCACCAGCATCATGGTCCTCACCATACCAGGTCCACACCACCAGCATCATGGTCCTCACCATACCAGGTCCACACCACCAGCATCATGGTCCTCACCATACCAGGTCCACACCACCAGCATCATGGTCCTCACCATACCAGGTCCACACCACCAGCATCATGGTCCTCACCATACCAGGTCCACACCACCAGCATCATGGTCCTCACCATACCAGGTCCACACCACCAGCATCATGGTCCTCACCATACCAGGTCCACACCACCAGCATCATGGTCCTCACCATACCAGGTCCACACCACCAGCATCATGGTCCTCACCATACCAGGTCCACACCACCAGCATCATCATGGTCCTCACCATACCAGGTCCACACCACCACCAGCATCATGGTCCTCACCATACCAGGTCCACACCACCAGCATCATGGTCCTCACCATACCAGGTCCACACCACCAGCATCATGGTCCTCACCATACCAGGTCCACACCACCACCATCATGGTCCTCACCATACTAGGTCCACACCACCAGCATCATGGTCCTCATCATACCAGGTCCACACCACCACCAGCATCATGGTCCTCACCATACCAGGTCCACACCACCAGCATCATGGTCCTCACCATACCAGGTCCACACCACCCAGCATCATGGTCCTCACCATACCAGGTCCACACCACCAGCATCATGGTCCTCACCATACCAGGTCCACACCACCACATCATGGTCCTCACCATACCAGGGTCCACACCACCAGCATCATGGTCCTCACCATACCAGGTCCACACCACCACCAGCATCATGGTCCTCACCATACCAGGTCCACACCACCAGCATCATGGTCCTCACCATACCAGGTCCACACCACCAGCATCATGGTCCTCACCATACCAGGTCCACACCACCAGCATCATGGTCCTCACCATACCAGGTCCACACCACCAGCATCATGGTCCTCACCATACCAGGTCCACACCACCAGCATCATGGTCCTCACCATACCAGGTCCACACCACCAGCATCATGGTCCTCACCATACCAGGTCCACACCACCAGCATCATGGTCCTCACCATACCAGGTCCACACCACCAGCATCATGGTCCTCACCATACCAGGTCCACACCACCAGCATCATGGTCCTCACCATACCAGGTCCACACCACCACCAGCATCATGGTCCTCACCATACCAGGTCCACACCACCACCAGCATCATGGTCCTCACCATACCAGGTCCACACCACCAGCATCATGGTCCTCACCATACCAGGTCCACACCACCAGCATCATGGTCCTCACCATACCAGGTCCACACCACCAGCATCATGGTCCTCACCATACCAGGTCCACACCACCAGCATCATGGTCCTCACCATACCAGGTCCACACCACCAGCATCATGGTCCTCACCATACCAGGTCCACACCACCAGCATCATGGTCCTCACCATACCAGGTCCACACCACCAGCATCATGGTCCTCACCATACCAGGTCCACACCACCAGCATCATGGTCCTCACCATACCAGGTCCACACCACCAGCATCATGGTCCTCACCATACCAGGTCCACACCACCAGCATCATGGTCCTCACCATACCAGGTCCACACCACCACCAGCATCATGGTCCTCACCATACCAGGTCCACACCACCACCATACATCATGGTCCTCACCATACCAGGTCCACACCACCAGCATCATGAATACATCATGGTCCTCACCATACCAGGTCCACACCACCAGCATCATGGTCCTCACCATACCAGGTCCACACCACCAGCATCATGGTCCTCACCATACCAGGTCCACACCACCAGCATCATGGTCCTCACCATACCAGGTCCACACCACCAGCATCATGGTCCTCACCATACCAGGTCCACACCACCACCATCATGGTCCTCACCATACCAGGTCCACACCACCAGCATCATGGTCCTCACCATACCAGGTCCACACCACCAGCATCATGGTCCTCACCATACCAGGTCCACACCACCAGCATCATGGTCCTCACCATACCAGGTCCACACCACCAGCATCATGGTCCTCACCATACCAGGTCCACACCACCAGCATCATGGTCCTCACCATACCAGGTCCACACCACCAGCATCATGGTCCTCACCATACCAGGTCCACACCACCACCAGCATCATGGTCCTCACCATACCAGGTCCACACCACCAGCATCATGGTCCTCACCATACCAGGTCCACACCACCACATGGTCCTCACCATACCAGGTCCACACCACCAGCATCATGGTCCTCACCATACCAGGTCCACACCACCAGCCTCACCATACCAGGTCCACACCACCAGCATCATGGTCCTCACCATACCAGGTCCACACCACCAGCATCATGGTCCTCACCATACCAGGTCCACACCACCACCACCAGCATCATGGTCCTCACCATACCAGGTCCACACCACCAGCATCATGGTCCTCACCATACCAGGTCCACACCACCAGCATCATGGTCCTCACCATACCAGGTCCACACCACCAGCATCATGGTCCTCACCATACCAGGTCCACCACCACCAGCATCATGGTCCTCACCATACCAGGTCCACACCACCACCAGCATCATGGTCCTCACCATACCAGGTCCACACCACCAGCATCATGGTCCTCACCATACCAGGTCCACACCACCAGCATCATGGTCCTCCCCATACCAGGTCCACACCACCAGCATCATGGTCCTCACCATACCAGGTCCACACCACCAGGTCCACACCACCATCATCATGGTCCTCACCATACCAGGTCCACACCACCAGCATCATCGTCCTCACCATACCAGGTCCACACCACCAGCATCATGGTCCTCACCATACGAGGTCCTCACCACCACCAGCATCATGGTCCTCACCATACCAGGTCCACACCACCAGCATCATGGTCCTCACCATACCAGGTCCACACCACCAGCATCATGGTCCTCACCATACCAGGTCCACACCACCAGCATCATGGTCCTCACCATACCAGGTCCACACCACCAGCATCATGGTCCTCACCATACCAGGTCCACACCACCAGCATCACCATACCAGCCTCACCATACCAGGTCCACACCACCACCAGCATCATGGTCCTCACCATACCAGGTCCACACCACCAGCATCATGGTCCTCACCATACCAGGTCCACACCACCAGCATCATGGTCCTCACCATACCAGGTCCACACCACCAGCATCATGGTCCTCACCATACCAGGTCCACACCACCAGCATCATGGTCCTCACCATACCAGGTCCACACCACCAGCATCATGGTCCTCACCATACCAGGTCCACACCACCACCAGCATCATGGTCCTCACCATACCAGGTCCACACCACCAGCATCATGGTCCTCACCATACCAGGTCCACACCACCAGCATCATGGTCCTCACCATACCAGGTCCACACCACCAGCATCATGGTCCTCACCATACCAGGTCCACACCACCAGCATCATGGTCCTCACCATACCAGGTCCACACCACCAGCATCATGGTCCTCACCATACCAGGTCCACACCACCAGCATCATGGTCCTCACCATACCAGGTCCACACCACCACCAGCATCATGGTCCTCACCATACCAGGTCCACACCACCAGCATCATGGTCCTCACCATACCAGGTCCACACCACCACCAGCATCATGGTCCTCACCATACCAGGTCCACACCACCAGCATCATGGTCCTCACCATACCAGGTCCACACCACCAGCATCATGGTCCTCACCATACCAGGTCCACACCACCAGCATCATGGTCCTCACCATACCAGGTCCACACCACCACCAGCATCATGCATCATGGTCCTCACCATACCAGGTCCACACCACCACCACCAGCATCATGGTCCTCACCATACCAGGTCCACACCACCAGCATCATGGTCCTCACCATACCAGGTCCACACCACCAGCATCATGGTCCTCACCATACCAGGTCCACACCACCAGCATCATGGTCCTCACCATACCAGGTCCACACCACCAGCATCATGGTCCTCACCATACCAGGTCCACACCACCAGCATCATGGTCCTCACCATACCAGGTCCACACCACCAGCATCATGGTCCTCACCATACCAGGTCCACACCACCAGCATCATGGTCCTCACCATACCAGGTCCACACCACCAGCATCATGGTCCTCACCATACCAGGTCCACACCACCAGCATCATGGTCCTCACCATACCAGGTCCACACCACCAGCATCATGGTCCTCACCATACCAGGTCCACACCACCAGCATCATGGTCCTCACCATACCAGGTCCACACCACCAGCATCATGGTCCTCACCATACCAGGTCCACACCACCACCAGCATCATGGTCCTCACCATACCAGGTCCACACCACCAGCATCATGGTCCTCACCATACCAGGTCCACACCACCAGCATCATGGTCCTCACCATACCAGGTCCACACCACCAGCATCATGGTCCTCACCATACCAGGTCCACACCACCAGCATCATGGTCCTCACCATACCAGGTCCACCATACCAGGTCATGGTCCTCACCATACCAGGTCCACCACCAGCATCATGGTCCTCACCATACCAGGTCCACACCACCAGCATCATGGTCCTCACCATACCAGGTCCACACCACCAGCATCATGGTCCTCACCATACCAGGTCCACACCACCAGCATCATGGTCCTCACCATACCAGGTCCACACCACCAGCATCATGGTCCTCACCATACCAGGTCCACACCACCAGCATCATGGTCCTCACCATACCAGGTCCACACCACCAGCATCATGGTCCTCACCATACCAGGTCCACACCACCAGCATCATGGTCCTCACCATACCAGGTCCACACCACCAGCATCATGGTCCTCACCATACCAGGTCCACACCACCAGCATCATGGTCCTCACCATACCAGGTCCACACCACCAGCATCATGGTCCTCACCATACCAGGTCCACACCACCAGCATCATGGTCCTCACCATACCAGGTCCACACCACCAGCATCATGGTCCTCACCATACCAGGTCCACACCACCAGCATCATGGTCCTCACCATACCAGGTCCACACCACCAGCATCATGGTCCTCACCATACCAGGTCCACACCACCACCAGCATCATGGTCCTCACCATACCAGGTCCACACCACCAGCATCATGGTCCTCACCATACCAGGTCCACACCACCAGCATCATGGTCCTCACCATACCAGGTCCACACCACCAGCATCATGGTCCTCACCATACCAGGTCCACACCACCAGCATCATGGTCCTCACCATACCAGGTCCACACCACCAGCATCATGGTCCTCACCATACCAGGTCCACACCACCAGCATCATGGTCCTCACCATACCAGGTCCACACCACCAGCATCATGGTCCTCACCATACCAGGTCCACACCACCAGCATCATGGTCCTCACCATACCAGGTCCACACCACCAGCATCATGGTCCTCACCATACCAGGTCCACACCACCAGCATCATGGTCCTCACCATACCAGGTCCACACCACCAGCATCATGGTCCTCACCATACCAGGTCCACACCACCAGCATCATGGTCCTCACCATACCAGGTCCACACCACCAGCATCATGGTCCTCACCATACCAGGTCCACACCACCAGCATCATGGTCCTCACCATACCAGGTCCACAACACCAGCATCATGGTCCTCACCATACCAGGTCCACACCACCAGCATCATGGTCCTCACCATACCAGGTCCACACCACCAGCATCATGGTCCTCACCATACCAGGTCCACAGCACCAGCATCATGGTCCTCACCATACCAGGTCCACACCACCAGCATCATGGTCATCATACCAGGTCCTCACCATACCAGGTCCTCACCATACCAGGTCCACACCACCACCAGCATCATGGTCCTCACCATACCAGGTCCACACCACCAGCATCATGGTCCTCACCATACCAGGTCCACACCACCAGCATCATGGTCCTCACCATACCAGGTCCACACCACCAGCATCATGGTCCTCACCATACCAGGTCCACACCACCAGCATCATGTTCCTCACCATACCAGGTCCACACCACCAGCATCATGGTCCTCACCATACCAGGTCCACATCACCAGCATCATGGTCCTCACCATACCAGGTCCACACCACCACCAGAATCATGGTCCTCACCATACCAGGTCCACACCACCAGCATCATGGTCCTCACCATACCAGGTCCACACCACATCATGGTCCTCACCATACCAGGCATCATGGTCCTCACCATACCAGGTCCACACCACCAGCATCATGGTCCTCACCATACCAGGTCCACACCACCAGCATCATGGTCCTCACCATACCAGGTCCACACCACCACCAGCATCATGGTCCTCACCATACCAGGTCCACACCACCACCAGCATCATGGTCCTCACCATACCAGGTCCACACCACCAGCATCATGGTCCTCACCATACCAGGTCCACACCACCACCAGTATCATGGTCCTCACCATACCAGGTCCACACCACCAGCATCATGGTCCTCACCATACCAGGTCCACACCACCAGCATCATGGTCCTCACCATACCAGGTCCACACCACCACCAGCATCATGGTCCTCACCATACCAGGTCCACACCACCAGCATCATGGTCCTCACCATACCAGGTCCACACCACCAGCATCATGGTCCTCACCATACCAGGTCCACACCACCAGCATCATGGTCCTCACCATACCAGGTCCACACCACCAGCATCATGGTCCTCACCATACCAGGTCCACACCACCAGCATCATGGTCCTCACCATACCAGGTCCACACCACCACCACCAGCATCATGGTCCTCACCATACCAGGTCCACACCACCAGCATCATGGTCCTCACCATACCAGGTCCACACCACCAGCATCATGGTCCTCACCATACCAGGTCCACACCACCAGCATCATGGTCCTCACCATACCAGGTCCACACCACCAGCATCATGGTCCTCACCATACCAGGTCCACACCACCACCAGCATCATGGTCCTCACCATACCAGGTCCTCACCACCACCACCACCAGCATCATGGTCCTCACCATACCAGGTCCACACCACCAGCATCATGGTCCTCACCATACCAGGTCCACACCACCAGCATCATGGTCCTCACCATACCAGGTCCACACCACCAGCATCATGGTCCTCACCATACCAGGTCCACACCACCAGCATCATGGTCCTCACCATACCAGGTCCACACCACCACCAGCATCATGGTCCTCACCATACCAGGTCCACACCACCAGCATCATGGTCCTCACCATACCAGGTCCACACCACCAGCATCATGGTCCTCACCATACCAGGTCCACACCACCAGCATCATCATGGTCCTCACCATACCAGGTCCACACCACCAGCATCATGGTCCTCACCATACCAGGTCCACACCACCCATCATGGTCCTCACCATACCAGGTCCACACCACCACCAGCATCATGGTCCTCACCATACCAGGTCCACACCACCAGCATCATGGTCCTCACCATACCAGGTCCACACCACCAGCATCATGGTCCTCACCATACCAGGTCCACACCACCAGCATCATGGTCCTCACCATACCAGGTCCACACCACCACATCATGGTCCTCACCATACCAGGTCCACACCACCAGCATCATGGTCCTCACCATACCAGGTCCACACCACCAGCATCATGGTCCTCACCATACCAGGTCCACACCACCAGCATCATGGTCCTCACCATACCAGGTCCACACCACCAGCATCATGGTCCTCACCATACCAGGTCCACACCACCACCAGCATCATGGTCCTCACCATACCAGGTCCACACCACCAGCATCATGGTCCTCACCATACCAGGTCCACACCACCAGCATCATGGTCCTCACCATACCAGGTCCACACCACCAGCATCATGGTCCTCACCATACCAGGTCCACACCACCAGCATCATGGTCCTCACCATACCAGGTCCACACCACCAGCATCATGGTCCTCACCATACCAGGTCCACACCACCAGCATCATGGTCCTCACCATACCAGGTCCACACCACCAGCATCATGGTCCTCACCATACCAGGTCCACACCACCAGCATCATGGTCCTCACCATACCAGGTCCACACCACCAGCATCATGGTCCTCACCATACCAGGTCCACACCACCAGCATCATGGTCCTCACCATACCAGGTCCACACCACCAGCATCATGGTCCTCACCATACCAGGTCCACACCACCCAGCATCATGGTCCTCACCATACCAGGTCCACACCACCAGCATCATGGTCCTCACCATACCAGGTCCACACCACCACAGCATCATGGTCCTCACCATACCAGGTCCACACCACCAGCATCATGGTCCTCACCATACCAGGTCCACACCACCATCATGCATCATGGTCCTCACCATACCAGGTCCACACCACCACAGCATCATGGTCCTCACCATACCAGGTCCACACCACCAGCATCATGGTCCTCACCATACCAGGTCCACACCACCAGCATCATGGTCCTCACCATACCAGGTCCACACCACCACCAGCATCATGGTCCTCACCATACCAGGTCCACACCACCAGCATCATGGTCCTCACCATACCAGGTCCACACCACCAGCATCATGGTCCTCACCATACCAGGTCCACACCACCACCAGCATCATGGTCCTCACCATACCAGGTCCACACCACCAGCATCATGGTCCTCACCATACCAGGTCCACACCACCAGCATCATGGTCCTCACCATACCAGGTCCACACCACCAGCATCATGGTCCTCACCATACCAGGTCCACACCACCACCAGCATCATGGTCCTCACCATACCAGGTCCACACCACCAGCATCATGGTCCTCACCATACCAGGTCCACACCACCACCAGCATCATGGTCCTCACCATACCAGGTCCACACCACCACCAGCATCATGGTCCTCACCATACCAGGTCCACACCACCAGCATCATGGTCCTCACCATACCAGGTCCACACCACCAGCATCATGGTCCTCACCATACCAGGTCCACACCACCACCAGCATCATGGTCCTCACCATACCAGGTCCACACCACCAGCATCATGGTCCTCACCATAACAGGTCCACACCACCAGCATCATGGTCCTCACCATACCAGGTCCACACCACCAGCATCATGGTCCTCACCATACCAGGTCCACCCACCAGCATCATGGTCCTCACCATACCAGGTCCACACCACCAGCATCATGGTCCTCACCATACCAGGTCCACACCACCACCAGCATCATGGTCCTCACCATACCAGGTCCACACCACCAGCATCATGGTCCTCACCATACCAGGTCCACACCACCAGCATCATCCTCACCATACATGGTCTCACCATACCAGGTCCACACCACCAGCATCACGGTCCTCACCATACCAGGTCCACACCACCAGCATCACGGTCCTCACCATACCAGAGCCACACCACCAGCATCATGGTCCTCACCATAACAGGTCCACACCACCACCAGCATCATGGTCCTCACCATACCAGGTCTACACCACCAGCATCACGGTCCTCACCATACCAGGTCTACACCACCAGCATCATGGTCCTCACCATACCAGGTTCACACTACCAGCATCACGGTCCTCACCATACCAGGTTCATACTACCAGCATCACGGTCCTCACCATACCAGGTCCATACCACCACCAGCATCATGGTCCTCACCATCAACATCATGGTCCTCACCATACCAGGTCCACACTACCACCACCATCACGGTCCTCACCATACCAGGTCCACACCACCAGCATCATGGTCCTCACCATACCAGGTCCACACCACCAGCATCATGGTCCTCACCATACCAGGTCCACACTACCACCACCATCATGGTCCTCACCATACCAGGTCCACACCACCAGCATCATGGTCCTCACCATACCAGGTCCACACCACCAGCATCATGGTCCTCACCATACCAGGTCCACACCACCAGCATCATCATGGTCCTTACCATACCAGGTCCACACCACCAGCATCATGGTCCTCACCATACCAGGTCCACACCACCAGCATCATGGTCCTCACCATACCAGGTCCACACCACCAGCATCATGGTCCTCACCATACCAGGTCCACACCACCAGCATCATGGTCCTCACCATACCAGGTCCACACCACCAGCATCATGGTCCTCACCATACCAGGTCCACACCACCAGCATCATGGTCCTCACCATACCAGGTCCACACCACCAGCATCATGGTCCTCACCATACCAGGTCCACACCACCAGCATCATGGTCCTCACCATACCAGGTCCACACCACCACCATCATGGTCCTCACCATACCAGGTCCACACCACCAGCATCATGGTCCTCACCATACCAGGTCCACACCACCAGCATCATGGTCCTCACCATACCAGGTCCACACCACCAGCATCATGGTCCTCACCATACCAGGTCCACACCACCACCAGCATCATGGTCCTCACCATACCAGGTCCACACCACCAGCATCATGGTCCTCACCATACCAGGTCCACACCACCAGCATCATGGTCCTCACCATACCAGGTCCACACCACCAGCATCATGGTCCTCACCATACCAGGTCCACACCACCAGCATCATGGTCCTCACCATACCAGGTCCACACCACCAGCATCATGGTCCTCACCATACCAGGTCCACACCACCAGCATCATGGTCCTCACCATACCAGGTCCACACCACCAGCATCATGGTCCTCACCATACCAGGTCCACACCACCAGCATCATGGGTCCTCACCATACCAGGTCCACACCACCAGCATCATGGTCCTCACCATACCAGGTCCACACCACCACCATCATGGTCCTCACCATACCAGGTCCACACCACCAGCATCATGGTCCTCACCATACCAGGTCCACACCACCAGCATCATGGTCCTCACCATACCAGGTCCACACCACCAGCATCATGGTCCTCACCATACCAGGTCCACACCACCACCAGCATCATGGTCCTCACCATACCAGGTCCACACCACCAGCATCATGGTCCTCACCATACCAGGTCCACACCACCAGCATCATGGTCCTCACCATACCAGGTCCACACCACCAGCATCATGGTCCTCACCATACCAGGTCCACACCACCAGCATCATGGTCCTCACCATACCAGGTCCACACCACCAGCATCATGGTCCTCACCATACCAGGTCCACACCACCAGCATCATGGTCCTCACCATACCAGGTCCACACCACCAGCATCATGGTCCTCACCATACCAGGTCCACACCACCACCACCACCAGCATCATGGTCCTCACCATACCAGGTCCACACCACCAGCATCATGGTCCTCACCATACCAGGTCCACACCACCAGCATCATGGTCCTCACCATACCAGGTCCACACCACCAGCATCATGGTCCTCACCATACCAGGTCCACACCACCAGCATCATGGTCCTCACCATACCAGGTCCACACCACCAGCATCATGGTCATCATGGTCCTCACCATACCAGGTCCACACCACCAGCATCATGGTCCTCACCATACCAGGTCCACACCACCAGCATCATGCATCATGGTCCTCACCATACCAGGTCCACACCACCACACATCATGGTCCTCACCATACCAGGTCCACACCACCAGCATCATGGTCCTCACCATACCAGGTCCACACCACCACCAGCATCATGGTCCTCACCATACCAGGTCCACACCACCAGCATCATGGTCCTCACCATACCAGGTCCACACCACCAGCATCATGGTCCTCACCATACCAGGTCCACACCACCAGCATCATGGTCCTCACCATACCAGGTCCACACCACCAGCATCATGGTCCTCACCATACCAGGTCCACACCACCAGCATCATGGTCCTCACCATACCAGGTCCACACCACCAGCATCATGGTCCTCACCATACCAGGTCCACACCACCAGCATCATGGTCCTCACCATACCAGGTCCACACCACCAGCATCATGGTCCTCACCATACCAGGTCCACACCACCAGCATCATGGTCCTCACCATACCAGGTCCACACCACCAGCATCATGGTCCTCACCATACCAGGTCCACACCACCAGCCATCATGGTCCTCACCATACCAGGTCCACACCACCACCAGCATCATGGTCCTCACCATACCAGGTCCACACCACCAGCATCATGGTCCTCACCATACCAGGTCCACACCACCAGCATCATGGTCCTCACCATACCAGGTCCACACCACCAGCATCATGGTCCTCACCATACCAGGTCCACACCACCAGCATCATGGTCCTCACCATACCAGGTCCACACCACCAGCATCATGGTCCTCACCATACCAGGTCCACACCACCACCAGCATCATGGTCCTCACCATACCAGGTCCACACCACCAGCATCATGGTCCTCACCATACCAGGTCCACACCACCAGCATCATGGTCCTCACCATACCAGGTCCACACCACCAGCATCATGGTCCTCACCATACCAGGTCCACACCACCACCAGCATCATGGTCCTCACCATACCAGGTCCACACCACCAGCATCATGGTCCTCACCATACCAGGTCCACACCACCAGCATCATGGTCCTCACCATACCAGGTCCACACCACCACCATCATGGTCCTCACCATACCAGGTCCACACCACCAGCATCATGGTCCTCACCATACCAGGTCCACACCACCAGCATCATGGTCCTCACCATACCAGGTCCACACCACCAGCATCATGGTCCTCACCATACCAGGTCCACACCACCAGCATCATGGTCCTCACCATACCAGGTCCACACCACCAGCATCATGGTCCTCACCATACCAGGTCCACACCACCATGGTCCTCATCATGGTCCTCACCATACCAGGTCCACACCACCACCACCAGCATCATGGTCCTCACCATACCAGGTCCACACCACCAGCATCATGGTCCTCACCATACCAGGTCCACACCACCAGCATCATGGTCCTCACCATACCAGGTCCACACCACCAGCATCATGGTCCTCACCATACCAGGTCCACACCACCAGCATCATGGTCCTCACCATACCAGGTCCACACCACCAGCATCATGGTCCTCACCATACCAGGTCCACACCACCAGCATCATGGTCCTCACCATACCAGGTCCACACCACCACCAGCATCATGGTCCTCAACATACCAGGTCCACACCACCAGCATCATGGTCCTCACCATACCAGGTCCACACCACCAGCATCATGGTCCTCACCATACCAGGTCCACACCACCAGCATCATGGTCCTCACCATACCAGGTCCACACCACCAGCATCATGGTCCTCACCATACCAGGTCCACACCACCAGCATCATGGTCCTCACCATACCAGGTCCACACCACCAGCATCATGGTCCTCACCATACCAGGTCCACACCACCAGCATCATGGTCCTCACCATACCAGGTCCACACCACCAGCATCATGGTCCTCACCATACCAGGTCCACACCACCAGCATCATGGTCCTCACCATACCAGGTCCACACCATGGTCCTCACCATACCAGCACCATACCAGGTCACCAGCATCATGGTCCTCACCATACCAGGTCCACACCACCACCATCATCATGGTCCTCACCATACCAGGTCCACACCACCACCATCATGGTCCTCACCATACCAGGTCCACACCACCAGCATCATGCATCACCATACCAGGTCCTCACCATACCAGGTCCACACCACCAGCATCATCATGGTCCTCACCATACCAGGTCCACACCACCAGCATCATGGTCCTCACCATACCAGGTCCACACCACCAGCATCATGGTCCTCACCATACCAGGTCCACACCACCAGCATCATGGTCCTCACCATACCAGGTCCACACCACCAGCATCATGGTCCTCACCATACCAGGTCCACACCACCAGCATCATGGTCCTCACCATACCAGGTCCACACCACCAGCATCATCATCCCTCACCATACCAGGTCCACACCACCACCAGCATCATGGTCCTCACCATACCAGGTCCACACCACCAGCATCATGGTCCTCACCATACCAGGTCCACACCACCAGCATCATGGTCCTCACCATACCAGGTCCACACCACCAGCATCATGGTCCTCACCATACCAGGTCCACACCACCAGCATCATGGTCCTCACCATACCAGGTCCACACCACCACCAGCATCATGGTCCTCACCATACCAGGTCCACACCACCAGCATCATGGTCCTCACCATACCAGGTCCACACCACCAGCATCATGGTCCTCACCATACCAGGTCCACACCACCAGCATCATGGTCCTCACCATACCAGGTCCACACCACCAGCATCATGGTCCTCACCATACCAGGTCCACACCACCAGCATCATGGTCCTCACCATACCAGGTCCACACCACCAGCATCATGGTCCTCACCATACCAGGTCCACACCACCAGCATCATGGTCCTCACCATACCAGGTCCACACCACCAGCATCATGGTCCTCACCATACCAGGTCCACACCACCAGCATCATGGTCCTCACCATACCAGGTCCACACCACCAGCATCATGGTCCTCACCATACCAGGTCCACACCACCAGCATCATGGTCCTCACCATACCAGGTCCACACCACCAGCATCATGGTCCTCACCATACCAGGTCCACACCACCAGCATCATGGGTCCTCACCATACCAGGTCCACACCACCAGCATCATGGTCCTCACCATACCAGGTCCACACCACCAGCATCATGGTCCTCACCATACCAGGTCCACACCACCAGCATCATGGTCCTCACCATACCAGGTCCACACCACCAGCATCATGGTCCTCACCATACCAGGTCCACACCACCAGCATCATGGTCCTCACCATACCAGGTCCACACCCACCAGCATCATGGTCCTCACCATACCAGGTCCACACCACCAGCATCATGGTCCTCACCATACCAGGTCCACACCACCAGCATCATGGTCCTCACCATACCAGGTCCACACCACCCACCAGCATCATGGTCCTCACCATACCAGGTCCACACCACCAGCATCATGGTCCTCACCATACCAGGTCCACACCACCAGCAGCATCATGGTCCTCACCATACCAGGTCCACACCACCAGCATCATGGTCCTCACCATACCAGGTCCACACCACCAGCATCATGGTCCTCACCATACCAGGTCCACACCACCAGCATCATGGTCCTCACCATACCAGGTCCACACCACCACCAGCATCATGGTCCTCACCATACCAGGTCCACACCACCAGCATCATGGTCCTCACCATACCAGGTCCACACCACCACCAGCATCATGGTCCTCACCATACCAGGTCCACACCACCAGCATCATGGTCCTCACCATACCAGGTCCACACCACCACCAGCATCATGGTCCTCACCATACCAGGTCCACACCACCAGCATCATGGTCCTCACCATACCAGGTCCACACCACCAGCATCATGGTCCTCACCATACCAGGTCCACACCACCAGCATCATGGTCCTCACCATACCAGGTCCACATCACCACCAGCATCATGGTCCTCACCATACCAGGTCCACACCACCATGGTCCTCACCATACCAGGTCCTCACCATACCAGGTCCATACCAGGTCCACACCACGGCATCATGGTCCTCACCATACCAGGTCCACACCACCACCATACCAGCATCATGGTCCTCACCATACCAGGTCCACACCACCAGCATCATGGTCCTCACCATACCAGGTCCACACCACCAGCATCATGGTCCTCACCATACCAGGTCCACACCACCAGCATCATGGTCCTCACCATACCAGGTCCACACCACCAGCATCATGGTCCTCACCATACCAGGTCCACACCACCACCAGCATCATGGTCCTCACCATACCAGGTCCACACCACCAGCATCATGGTCCTCACCATACCAGGTCCACACCACCAGCATCATGGTCCTCACCATACCAGGTCCACACCACCAGCATCATGGTCCTCACCATACCAGGTCCACACCACCAGCATCATGGTCCTCACCATACCAGGTCCACACCACCAGCATCATGGTCCTCACCATACCAGGTCCACACCACCACACCACCATCATGGTCCTCACCATACCAGGTCCACACCACCAGCATCATGGTCCTCACCATACCAGGTCCACACCACCAGCATCATGGTCCTCACCATACCAGGTCCACACCACCAGCATCATGGTCCTCACCATACCAGGTCCACACCACCAGCATCATGGTCCTCACCATACCAGGTCCACACCACCAGCATCATGGTCCTCACCATACCAGGTCCACACCACCAGCATCATGGTCCTCACCATACCAGGTCCACACCACCAGCATCATGGTCCTCACCATACCAGGTCCACACATGGTCCTCATACCAGGTCCACCATCATGGTCCTCACCATACCAGGTCCACACCACCAGCATCATGGTCCTCACCATACCAGGTCCACACCACCAGCATCATGGTCCTCACCATACCAGGTCCACACCACCAGCATCATGGTCCTCACCATACCAGGTCCACACCACCAGCATCATGGTCCTCACCATACCAGGTCCACACCACCAGCATCATGGTCCTCACCATACCAGGTCCACACCACCAGCATCATGGTCCTCACCATACCAGGTCCACACCACCAGCATCATGGTCCTCACCATACCAGGTCCACACCACCAGCATCATGGTCCTCACCATACCAGGTCCACACCACCAGCATCATGGTCCTCACCATACCAGGTCCACACCACCAGCATCATGGTCCTCACCATACCAGGTCCACACCACCAGCATCACCATACCAGGTCCACACCACCAGCATCATGGTCCTCACCATACCAGGTCCACACCACCAGCATCATGGTCCTCACCATACCAGGTCCACACCACCAGCATCATGGTCCTCACCATACCAGGTCCACACCACCAGCATCATGGTCCTCACCATACCAGGTCCACACCACCAGCATCATGGTCCTCACCATACCAGGTCCACACCACCAGCATCATGGTCCTCACCATACCAGGTCCACACCACCAGCATCATGGTCCTCACCATACCAGGTCCACACCACCAGCATCATGGTCCTCACCATACCAGGTCCACACCACCAGCATCATGGTCCTCACCATACCAGGTCCACACCACCAGCATCATGGTCCTCACCATACCAGGTCCACACCACCAGCATCACGGTCCTCACCATACCAGGTCCACACCACCAGCATCATGGTCCTCACCATACCAGGTCCACACCACCAGCATCATGGTCCTCACCATACCAGGTCCACACCACCACCAGCATCATGGTCCTCACCATACCAGGTCCACACCACCAGCATCATGGTCCTCACCATACCAGGTCCACACCACCAGCATCATGGTCCTCACCATACCAGGTCCACACCACCAGCATCATGGTCCTCACCATACCAGGTCCACACCACCACCAGCATCATGGTCCTCACCATACCAGGTCCACACCACCAGCATCATGGTCCTCACCATACCAGGTCCACACCACCACCAGCATCATGGTCCTCACCATACCAGGTCCACACCACCAGCATCATGGTCCTCACCATACCAGGTCCACACCACCACCAGCATCATGGTCCTCACCAGAATGAAATATGCCACATTGCTGGCGTCTCTATTCAACCTCCTCTAACTATTGAGCCTTCCCAAACCACTTCCGGTCAACATGTCAACAGTGTTCTCACAATAAATGAGGCCTAACAATGACCGTCTCATATTGCACTTGAGGTCACGTCTGTGACTCGCTGCCTCTACTGGAGTCCTGTGTAGCCACACCTTGCCTTCCTCCCTGACCGCTGACCCAGAGTGCCTCCCGCCCACTGGCTCCAATCCATTTGCCACTAACATACTCCTCCTCACGCTCCACCCACTACTTACGCTGCCGGTACGTTGAGAGAGAGACTAACTAATGTTTACAAAATAATCTGGATACAACATTGTTGCCAGCAAGTTATGGATGGTCATGGTGCGAGGATGTACTCGCCCGGCAGGTATTGTGGGTCTCGCTTCATGCAGGTCGGCATTCAATCCCCGACCGTCAAAGTGGTTGGGCACCATTACTTTTCGTCCGTCCGATCCCAAATCCTTATCTTGACCACTTCCCAGTGCTATAAAGTCGTAATGGCTTGGCGCTTTGACCTGATAATTAAAAAAATAAAGATTAAAAAATTATTTAATTTAATGTAATTTTATTTATGATGTATAATTGATTTAATTATTAATTCTTTCCATAGCTTAGTAGATTGTATGTTTAATTGAGCTGACAGTATGGATTTAAAATCTCCCGTAAGTCATATCCCAACACAATTTGGGGGTTAATTTATTATAGTAACCTATCAATCGATTGATAGCAAATTTTTACTAACGTTAAAATTAACAAATCCACAATAGCTGTGATGAGGGTTCGAACCTATGTCTGAGAGGATCCCAGACGCGCCTTAATCGACTAGGCCACGACATGGTAAAAAAATTGCAACCGCGAGTTCCACTTGGCCTCATCACGATATTGTGATTTCTGAGTGTAATGAAATAAGGGCGAAGAAGTAGAACACCTTATTGACTGAGCCAGAGTTCATGGGGGATTTGTTTAAAACCCTGGTTAGTGTCTCGGAGAGACTGCAGGATCCGTGTGAGGCCAGGTGGAACTCCCGGTTGCAATTATTTTACCATGTCGTGACCTAGTCGATAAAGGTGCGTCTGGGATCCTCTCAGACGTTGGTTCGAACCCTCATCACGGCTATTGTGGACTAGGTCATTTGATGCATCATGCTAGTGTGATTTCTGTGTGTATTAAGGTTAGTTTATTATTGTACTGGGGTTAGTTTGTACACGAAGGTCTTAGCTGTTTGAAGACTTCAGTGTGGATATCAGAGGGACACGTGACCAGTGTGCCAGGACTAAGCCTCGTGGCTATGGTGTCTGTTCCCTAGTGGCGACAGGTTGCTGACGCTTAATTCCCAGGTGACCACAGATCTGCCGAAAGAATACAATCTAACAACTGCAACTTTACTTCCTACACAGATATGGCGCATTTAAATTATTAGTATTAAGAATATTTTTAGATATTCTGTGAGAGGATATATTGTGAGAGGCTCACCCGGTTTTGGGTGTTCGCCCGCCTCATCACCGGTTCCATTTAAAACATATTCTAGGGCCCTACAAAACAACGTTAGTTTTTTACACAGCCGGAAACAAGGTACTCCCGTCATTTGAGGTCGCGGCAGCTGAAGAATGTCTAGATGACTGGGGTTCACGAGTATAAACGTAGCATGGCCGCCGCTCTCCTTCCCCGGCTCAGTCACGTTATTGGAACCGGCTCAATTTTGCCCATTTTTGGACGAAGGAAGGGCGGCGTTAATTTTACTGGTAAATTTATATGATACAGTCACAGGGAACAGTTTATTAATTTTAACACAGAACTGGAAGTTTTTAGTGATTATTATTATTTTATTAATATATTTTGTTGTGACGGGCGATATATATCCCACGTGTAAAGGAAAATTCCACTATAATCTGGTTTTCTTTGAATGAGTTATTAAATTTATTTGTGTTAGTATTGGTTAATAGGTTAGTACAAGAACCGCAGAACAATTATCTGCATATTGTAACTAGGATTATAGAGGTAGGTCGGTTTTTTCTCGATAGGTATGGCTGGTCCTGATGCAAAATGTACTCGCCAGGCATGTATAGATGGTCAATGCAAGGATGTACTCACTCATGTGCCAGGCAGGTTTGGATGGTCATGGTGCAAGGATGTACTCACAAGGCAGGTTTGGATGATCATTATGCAAGGATGTACTCGCCAGGCAGGTTTGGATGGTCATTATGCAAGGATGCAAGGATGGTACTCTCGCCAGGAAGGTTTGGCTGGTCATTATGCAAGGATGTACTCGCCAGGAAGGTATTTGGATGATGGGATGTACTATAGTTCAAAGTGGAACTTGATAGGAAGGTTTAAATGGTTCCAGCATAAAATGAGAAATAAAGACTTAAATAAAATGCATAATTTATTGCATTGCAATAACTTAAGCATTTGGATTTTATTTACAAATTTGATTTTAATTGCAATATTTTATCTCTTTTCTGTTACAGTGAAGAACATTGCTAGGAGCAAGAACAGTGTCTGACGAAGACAGCAGCTGTAGCAAGATCAGCAGCCAGAGAAGTGCCTGAGAACAGCAGCAGCATCAGAGGAAGAAGCTGCACACCCATAAGTACTCTACAGCAGCAGCAGTTGTGGCCAGAGCCAATGATGAGTCAACACCACAATGGCCACAGAAAATCACACAACAAGAAAGTCAGGATTAACAGGGCGAGGAAGAGGCAGAGTTTGGTGACGACATCTGCTGTGTTACGGCTGTTTATTGTGATGGCTGCTACGGTGTCTCTTGTCCACACCCTGGCTCTCCCGGCCCCTGCTGACACCCTGCTTGCTGACACCGTGCCTGGTGGCACAGTATCTGCTGCCACAGTACCTGCTGACATAGTGCCTGCTGGTACAGCATCTACTAATCCAGTACCTGCTGACATGGTCCCTGCTAATACAGCATCTGTTGACTAATAGATTCACATTCACCTGCTGATGTTGTGACCCATCACCTGCTGATCCATCATCTGCTGACCCATCACCTGCTGATCCATCATCTGCTGACCAAACAACGGCCTACCTGTTTCCAGCTAATCTGTCCTCAGCTTATCAAACTGGTAAAGGTATGTATTATCATGCTATGAATGAGGCTGTTCTCCAAAATTTTAAATAGCAAAGGTTCATTAACATAGGCGAATTTGCACACCAGAGGAGAACAGATTACCTACAAAAGCACATGTAGTATGCAAATAGTATGCAAATGGTTAAGTATGCAAATGGAGGCTATGATTAATTAGATAAACAGTCAGTATATGCAAATTGACCAGTAGCATATAATGTGATGAATTTACTTGGGAAATTAAATGCTTTAGTTAATTGTTATTTATGTTGGTCAGCAATTTTAAATATGGAGGTATGGATGATCATGGGGCAAGGATGTATTCGCCAGGCAGTTATGAATGGTCATGGTACAAGTAGGGTACTCGCCAGGGAGGTATGGATAGCAATAGAATAAGGAGGTACTCACCAGGATGGTATGGATGATAATCGAACAAGGAGGTACTCACCAGGAACCTCAAATTAGTACCTAATTTGAAATAACATACAAACTATGTTATATGTCTATGTAATAATATATGAAGAAACTAGACTAATGTTTTGATTTACGTCATGTATTAGGTTGTAGTCTTTCTTATGATTTACGGACATTGGTGTGATAGATCATATGCAGTTTGTAATCATAATTACCAGACCTTAGGAGATATATAGTAACTGAACAGGGGTACACAATGTCAGAGGTTGACCCTCTGGCTACCTTTCACATGGTTGATAGTAGAAGCACATTGCCATTTTGACTTAGGAAATTTCAGAGAGTGCACAGGAGTGCACAAAATATTAACTTTCTTGTTATAGCAGCTAGAAGGTCGTAATTGGGTGTCTTTGGAAAGCAGACACCCTCAGCTGCCCAGAAAACTCGCGATACTCGTTGTAGCATTTCTGGATAAATAGTTACAGGATTAGCATAAATTTTAGTTCTGGCTGCCGAGATACAGGGAAGGAAGCCAGGCACTGTGAGCTAAGTGTCTCAACGGTTTTTCCCTAGCCGGCGTGTAAGCGTCACCGGCAGGGGATTCTCATTGGTCGCGGCACCATGGGACTCTAGGATGCTGGCACCTGATTGGCCGTCTCAAAAGACTAGGGGAACACACGATGGTTCCATTCCCGTCCACGGCACCTCATTCCGAGGAGCGTTGCTGTGCTGTGTAGACGTGATATCCTGTTTCGGCCAAAAACCGGGTATTTCTCTTGTCTACAGCATAGTTCAGCAAGCACAAGTATATCTATTCCGTCTAAGCATTATTGTCAAATCCGGTAACCGCTGGGCGCAGGTTACTGGATTTCGAATAATATATATATTACTCGAAAGATACAAGGAAGTACACTCCGCGCCACACGTGATCGCTGCAGAAGCAACAGGACTGTAGCCAGTTGTATCGGTGATCATCGGCGAAAGTAAAGGCGATCCGTCACCATATCGCTAAGTAAACTGTGTACAGGGAATCTAAGAATACGGTTCCAAGTGTTTGAGTTAAAATTCTGAGTGATTTAATGCGAAAATTGGGGATTGTGTGGACTCTGTTTATTTCGTTCATTGTGCTGCCCACCTCGTGTGTTTATCACGTGGTGGCCATCTTCGTCCCATCAGTGTGTTATCAGTGTGCCTTCAGCAAAGCACACTAGTGCAATTCTCACCAGTGTGCACCCAAACACACCCCTGTCTTCACCAGTATCCTGGGAGACAGGCGATTGTAGCCCGTGTGGTCCCAGTATGTCGCTACCTCATCCGCCAGCACGCCACCTCCACTCCACCTCACTGTACCATCACCCGTGTAGCCCCCTGTGCCCTGTAACCCAGACTGCCTCTGTGGTGTATGATCTTCAATCAACAGCGGGGTCATAGTGAGTGTGATTGTAGTGTGGATTGTAGAAGATACCGGTAATAAATTCAAAATGAGTACTCAAACTATGTATATTTTGTATCATTCGTCTAACATGCATTAATTCCTTGTGCTGAATCAAGTCAGCCGACCGGTGTGCCGTTCTTCATAATCCTGATATGGGGATGAGTTCAATTACCGAGGAAGCACGATAGGTAAAGGCCTATTACAGCTAATCTGTGTGATAACTGTAACTTGACTCTACAGTGATTGTTATCTTAAACTTTGTTACACATTTAGTATTTGTGTGGTTTATGTTACTTGTGTTGAGGTTTAGTATGGTTTAATTATACCATCATCTTGTTTGTGTTCAACCATTTCCGTGTTGTGGGAGTGGCTGTTTGGCAGCTGTGCGGAGCGGTTCTGTTTACATTCGCTCCTCAGTCTTACCTGGACGTTTGGCGTGCACACAGCTGGTGGCGTTTTTGTGGCCTCTGGCCTGGCGGACCGGCGGGATGGCGTTGCCCATGCCGCCTATAAGGCGTGTGGATACGGTTGAGCTGGCCTTCTCTGGTCAGGTGAACTACTCATTGTTGGAGGTTGCTCTCCTGGATGTGCTGGGTCTCAACCCTGCAGATGTGTGTGGTGTGCAGCTGGCTGGGGAACATCGGGCCTTGGTTAAGCTGACTGACGCTGTGGTGTACTGGGATGTGGTCGACAAGTATGATGGGCGTACTGTACCTTTGCCTGGCGCGGCGGGTACGGTTTCTGTAACGGACTTGTGTGTTCCAGTGACTTTTGTGGTGGTGCGGGGGCTGCCGTTTGAGTTCCCAGAGAGCCTGCTCCGCCGGTTCTTCGGAGGCTATGGGAGTGTTCTCGCCTGTCGGGCGAATGTGCTGAAGTCTGGCCGTCTTCGTGGCGTCCTGATGGGTATCCGCACGGTTACCATGAAGCTGAGGAAGGCGATCCCGTCGTCGATGGTGCTGCTGGGGTTCAAGGTGCAGTGCTTTTATGCGGGACAAGAGCGCACATGTTTTCGGTGCGGTATGGCTGGACACCAGGCTGCTGGTTGCCGTAATGGCACCGTCCGGTTGGTCAGTGTCTTTCGAGAAGAGGATTTTCCGCCTCTACATGGCTTTGTGGGCCTGGGGGATGATCCTGCCGGGTTGAACCCTCCCCCTGCACCTACCGGTGATGGCGTTGTGGGTGCGGTGCGCCCCACTGGTGCTGACGTGTCGGGTCCAATGTCTGTGGACCCCCCTGGTGTGGGTGGTAGTGCGGTGGTCACGCATGTGGAGGTGCATCCTCCTCCAGTTGCCATAGCCGTCGATGTTGACGCTTCGGTGGGGCGTGGCCCTGTTTTGTCCCCGGTGGAGGATGCCGCGCCAGATTCTGGTGCCCTTGGTGTGGAACCCTTGGAGGCAGATGAGTTCTTGGAAGGGGTCGCCCCTCTCGTCGTCCTTCCACCACTGCTGTCCAGGGTCAACCTGGCTCTCAGACGAAGCGCCGGAAGACGAACAGGGGTGGTCGCTCCGGGGACCGAGGGCCTTCGGTGCGGAGGTTAGAGCCTGATGCGATTGTCGGTGAACGGCCCTCTCGGGACGCAACGGGGTCCTTACTCTGATGTTGTTAGAGGAAGATATAATGTATCCGTTCCCGAGCCAGTAGTGGCTATCAAGGGATGAGATCCGTGACGCAAGTAACTAAAAGGGAGTAGGGAAAGAAATCTAAGAACTTAATATTATATAATGTCCATCACCGATTAAATATATATATAAAACGGTTACTCAAGGGGGGGGGGGGTATTAACACTAAACAAGGGGATTATTCACAATGTAGTCTTCTGCTGAAGACTGGATCAAGAAGCTAGATGCTGAGTCCGCGGTGCTTTCTTCGTGGCCTCACGACGTGTCCTCTGAGAATGCCGAGCCTACCCGGGCCACAGGTCAGCCAAAACGCAGGTCCACTGGGGGCACCGTCGTGGAGGCCGTCAACCACACGTCCAGCTGGTCTGCTGGCAGGTACTGAGCCACCAAGGCTGGTACGGCCACTCCACGAACGATATAAGGGGTACGCCCTAGACAGGAGTCTCGTGTGATATCACAAATCACCCTCCTGTCCTCAATACCCCAGTGGATGATCGTCTCCAACAGTCGGTCCCGGGTAAATCCTTTCACTGCCACTCCACTGGCAGGCTAACACACCACAGTGTTCTTCCGGGGGGACGACGTCACAACAGCTGCAGCCAACTTCACAGTATGGAGACTGGCTGCCTCGGGTAGACTGACTCAACCTTCAACACAGTGGTCCCAGGTCGACTCTGTAAACAGACACGTCATCAGTAACCGGGACACTAATACATCTCACTTACGGGCTCGGGCGCAAACACCTGACGTATCCAGTCCATAGATGGCGCTGTCGTCGGAGCGCCACCTCACCAGAGGTCAGGAGCGGCTGTGTTGCGAGCTGCACAGGACTGGAAACTGGCCCTTGTGGCCGATATTCGCCGTCCTCATACGGTGTCGTCGTTCGTTTGGCGGGGGTTTCGGGAGCTGACCCACAGATGGCGTAGTCGTTACTGCTCCTTGCTCGGACGCTGGATCCGGGTTCGTAACACCTCCCCACCAAAAAGAATTTGGTTTGGGGTTCTATAAAAAACACAAACCAAATTAGCAGGGCGACACAACTCCAAATGGACTTACTTGCTTTATAATCTGGGATGGCGAGGTTGTCTCGTCTACTGAATTGTACTAAAGAAAATCCCTGGCACAAAGGGACCTTGAAAATGGCAGGCGATGACCTGCCTGACATAATCTTCCACGCCTCCTCTGCGATGGCAAACAGGGACATCATCTCACACCTCTCGAGTAAGGATTGGTTTCGACAAGACTTGGGGTGACTCGACACTTCCTTATGTCGTGGCACCGATGATGGCTGACCACAGACTGCATTTCTGGTGCCGGTCCGATGGTCCTTCAGGGAGACAGGAACCTGGAATACAGGGGTCTGATAATTCAGAGTGATAGCGACAGCGGGTAAAACAGTACTTACAGCATACTCAACTAGGTCCACACCTAGTCCCAACGGGGCTGTTCGTACGTCGCAGGTGGCATTCGCTCTGCCACCGTCAGGTCGACCAACGTTCCGCATAACGCTGTGTTGAGGCTCAGCAATCACGCGGGGGGTGTCCACCTGTCGGAAACAGTCACTCATATTATCACATGTCGTACCTCCTGTATTAACCATCACCTTCCAGGTCCCTCCTTCAACTGCAACACTTGCAGTACAAATCTCCAATCCCTGGGACCTCTTCACGATGTTCATGGGAGCCGTCATTCGTCGGGTCGTCCACCGGTCCTCACTGAGAGCACAAACAAGAACACATACGAGAATCAAACAAAATACCGATAGGAAACATTTGGTAAGTCGAGGGATAAGTTTCCTGAGCTTGTCATGTCCATAGCCGGCACCATCCACTAGCCTGGCTTGGACAGAAGAGGGCACTAGACCTTTTGAACACACCTCACATACCTCTGATGTCTGGGGAATCTCTGGCTGGTTCAATACACGCTGTACCTTGCCATACCGCAAGTACACATCCGCCTTCGCTCCAGACTCGTTGGTATCCGTGGGTGCCTGCACACAAGGCCTCTCTTCTTGCTCAGGTACCTCTGCCTTCTTAACCTCATGTTCCTCATCGGGAGAAGAACCAGGAGACACTATTAGATAACTGTCGATCTGCTGATGAGAGGACAAATTAGATATGTTCAAATCCGGGTCTGTCTCTACCTGGACATTACCAGGGCCCGTCGTTACCTCAGACCTTGCTGTTCTGGCTGACTCGTCCGCTATCTTGGGATGATTGGTGCTCCAATCGGTCACCAAGTCGTTGGCTAGTACCACGTCAATCCCAGCCACAGGGAGGGTATCGACTACTGCCAACTCACATGTGCCGCTGAAATAAGGCGAGTCAAGATGTACTGGCACTAAGGGGGCGATGTACTGCGTCCTAGGAAACCCAACCAGGACAACCTTTTGTCGCCCATCCACACTTACTCCCTCGGGTAACGAGCTCTTCACGATCAGGGACTGGGCTGCTCCACTATCTCTGAGCACTGCAATTGATCTACCAGTATGATCACTCGTTACATACCCGGTTGAAGTGTGAGGGGCCAACAAACTTGGTCCTTTCTGCGTCGTCGTAGACTGGTTTCCTGCTGGTGGTGTAACACAGCTCATCATCATCACCTCTCTACGTGCGCTGCCACCTCTTCTGCCTCGGCACCTAGCAGCTACGTGCCCTTTCTGCCCACAAGTCCAGCACACCATATTCCTCCTTGGACTACGGTGTTTCGGACTACTAGGACTTGTTCTTCGGGGGCTACTTGGGGGCGTCTTCTTAGCGCTTCGTGGGACGGGAGTCTCTTCATCGTCCTGAGGTCTGTCAAACCGGCGCTGGTAATTCCTCGGGACGTACTTAGCACACGGCCTATGAGTCAAGATATACTCTTCAGCCATGGTGGCTGCTGCACTCAAGGTCTCCACCTGCTGTTCCTCTAAGTACGTCTTGAGGTCTACAGACAAACAATCCTTGAAGTCTTCGAGTAGAATCAGCTGCTCGAGGTCTTCCCTGGTCTCCACCTTCCGAGAGGCGCACCATTCCTGGAAAAGTCGCTCCTTGATTGTGGCGAACTCGGTGAAAGTGTGCTCCGAGGTCTTCTTCAGGTTTCTGAACTTTTGCCTATACGCCTCAGGTACCAATTGGTACGCCATGAGCACAACCTTCTTCACCTTGTCATAATCGCTGGAGTCGTCAAGGGATAACGTAGAGTAGGCGATTTGGGCCTTCCCAGTCAAGACTGACTGTATCATGATGGCCCAATTCTCCCTTGGCCACTCCAAAGAGGTAGCGACTTTCTCGAAGGCTGCAAAGAATTTTGACACTTCCTTCTCATGGAATTTGGGGACCATTTTGATGTTGCGTACCGGATCGAAGCTACTGGTGTCCGTTGTTTGCCTCCGACCACCGCCTAATCGCAAAACTTCTAGTTCATGTTGTCTCTCTCTTTCCTCTTTGTCTCGTTGTTCTTGTCTGTCTCGTTCCTCTCTTTCTCGCTCTCGTTCTTCTCTCTCTCGTTCTCGTTCTTCTCTCTCTCGTTCTCGTTCTTCTCTCTCTCGTCTCTCTTCTCTTTCTCGTTCTTCTCTCTCTCGTTCTCGTTCTTCTCTCTCTAGTCTCTCTTCTCTTTCTCGTTCTTCTCTTTCTCGTTTTTCTTCTCTTTCTCGTTCTTCTCTTCTTTCTTCTCTTTCTCTCTCTTCTCTCTCTCGTTTCTCTTCTCTTTCTAATTCTAAACGCCTCATCGCCAATTCTTTTTCTTTCATCTCCATTTCTTTATCTTTTAATTCTCGTTCTAATTCTAACTTCTTCCACTCTATCTCGCGATTGATCTCTAGGGCACGCATTTTGACTGTTAGGAAGCTGATATTAAGCTCACCTGCATCACTGTCAATGTCACTGCCCTTATCTTCCTTTTCCGTGGAAGCTATGTCTGCACTTTCCTTTGTACTAGGAGTCTCGCCTTCCTGTTTCTCTTCTGCCTTCAGGTGCCGGTGTACCTTGGACAAGATCTCCACACGGGAATCACTGGCACGGATCTTGATCTCCAGGTAGGCGCTCACTAGTACAAGCTCTGGTTTGCTCAAATATTTTAATCTGGCAAGACAATCTTCTCTGTTCAGAAAAGCCTGAACCTCGTCCAGATCATCGATGGTAGCTTTGTCTGCCATTGTCACAGATGGAACACTTTGCACTTAACACACTGCTTACACGTTAGCACTTAACACACCGAGCACTGTTCTACGCCAATATTGCACTTTATCGCACCAAACACTGCACTTGCCAATATTGCACGTAATCACTTCGGGCACCACACTACCCAATATTGCACTGAGTCCAAGCGAACACTTCGCTCTACAATATTGCACTAAATCACTGAGCACCGCACTAGTCAATATTGCACTTAATCGCTTAATCACAGCGAGCACCGCACTGCACAATATCGCACTTAGTCACTGAGCACCGCACAGGACGTATAACGTCACAATCGTCACACAGGGGGAATTATATACAGGGATTACGCCACTTCACCACCCCTGTCAAACATACTTAACAAGGGGACGGATCCCGCTGGGGATGCCAATTATGTTACGGCCCTCTCGGGACGCAACGGGGTCCTTACTCTGATGTTGTTAGAGGAAGATATAATGTATCCGTTCCCGAGCCAGTAGTGGCTATCAAGGGATGAGATCCGTGACGCAAGTAACTTAAGGGAGTAGGGAAAGAAAGCTAAGAACTTAATATTATATAATGTCCATCACCGATTAAATATATATATAAAACGGTTACACAAGGGGGGGGGGTATTAACACTAAACAAGGGGATTATTCACAATGTAGTCTTCTGCTGAAGACTGGATCAAGAAGCTAGGTGCTGAGTCCGCGGTGCTTTCTTCGTGGCCTCACGACGTGTCCTCTGAGAATGCCGAGCCTACCCGGGCCACAGGTCAGCCAAAACGCAGGTCCACTGGGGGCACCGTCGTGGAGGCCGTCAACCACACGTCCAGCTGGTCTGCTGGCAGGTACTGAGCCACCAAGGCTGGTACGGCCACTCCACGAACGATATAAGGGGTACGCCCTAGACAGGAGTCTCGTGTGATATCACAAATCACCCTCCTGTCCTCAATACCCCAGTGGATGATCGTCTCCAACAGTCGGTCCCGGGTAAATCCTTTCACTGCCACTCCACTGGCAGGCTAACACACCACAGTGTTCTTCCGGGGGGACGACGTCACAACAGCTGCAGCAAACTTCACAGTATGGAGACTGGCTGCCTCGGGTAGACTGACTCAACCTTCAACACAGTGGTCCCAGGTCGACTCTGTAAACAGACACGTCATCAGTAACCGGGACACTAATACATCTCACTTACGGGCTCGGGCGCAAACACCTGACGTATCCAGCCCATAGATGGCGCTGTCGTCGGAGCGCCACCTCACCAGAGGTCAGGAGCGGCTGTGTTGCGAACTGCACAGGACTGGAAACTGGCCCTTGTGGTTGATATTCGCCGTCCTCATACGGTGTCGTCGTTCGTTTGGCGGGGGTTTCGGGAGCTGACCCACAGATGGCGTAGTCGTTACTGCTCCTTGCTCGGACGCTGGATCCGGGTTCGTAACATGGTGAGGGTGTGGCGGTGTCTGTAGTGGACCAGTCGGTGCCGGGCAGTGAAGGGTGTGTTGTGGACCCTCCTGGTGATCTCGTATGTGGGTCCCTGGGGTACGGAGCCCGGAGTGGGCGGTAATGGATCCGGGGGACTGTGGCAGTGATGATCGCGGCCTTGTGATGAAGCTCCGGAAGGACTCTGGCCTCCCCCCCCTCCCCTGTGGGGAGTGCGTCTCCGTCGCCTGGGAACCCCGTGGCGGCTGCTACTGCTTCCGTACACGGGGTGTCGGCCGGACCGGTATGATGGTTTTGTGGTTAGATAGGGTTTATCTCTTTTCCCGATGGATCCTAAATTAACATGTGCTTCGCTGAATGTGAATGGTTTGCGTTCTGTGGCTGTGCAATTGGGCCTGGTGTCGATGCTGCGTGAGTGGAGGGTGGATGTGGCTTTTGTGCAGGAGCACAATGTGCAGGAAGTGGGGTTGTTACATGTGTTGGCTGAGGGGTTTACGGTGGTGTTAAACCCTTCGCGTGGCTTGCGTGGAGGTACGTTGATCCTGCTTTCTAAGCGGGCCCCGATTTCCATGCTTCACACGGAGATGGACGAAGGTGGTCGGGTGCTGTTAGTTTGGGTCTCCTTTTTGAGGTCTGAGGTCTCTTTCTTGAATGTGTACGCGCCATCTGGGGCGGCGCAGAGGCAGAACCGGGAGGTTTTCTTTTCCCGTGATGTGCTGCATTTTTTGCGGCACAATACGAGGGGATGATTTTGGGGGGGGATTTTAATTGTATTACATCGCCGCGGGATAGCAATAGTCTTCGTCCAGCGAATATCTCGCCGGCTTTGACTGCTGCCTTGAAGAGTTGTGGGTTTCGGGATGCGGCCATGTTGCAAGGGGGTCCTTTGGAGTACACTTTTATCTCGCGTGGGGCTTGCTCTCGCCTTGATCGTTTTTACGTGCCTACTGGAGGTGGTTCTGTTTTTTCGTTGCAGACGGTTCCCATGGGGTTCTCGGACCATTGCATTGTGGTGTTGCAGGTGGGGATTCGCAGCCAGGTGCGGGTTGGCCGTGGCTGGTGGAAACTGAATTGTGGGTTGCTGAAATGCCCTGTTGTGTGTGCCCAGTTCCGGGCCCGGTGGGCTGTTTTGGCCGCTCGGAAGGGAACTTTTCCCTCGGTCCTGGAGTGGTGGGAGTGGGCTAAAGTGGAATGTCGGTCGTTTTTTCGGGTGATGGCAAAGCGGGAGGCGTCGGGAAGGTTTGGTCTGTTGAGGGTCTTGCAGGCACGGCTATTTCGCCTGTATGGGTTGCTGAATCAGGGTTTAGATAGGTTTCGGGAGATCTCTGTGTGTAAGGATCTCATTTGTGGGCTAAGGGAGGAGATGGCTGAGGGGGTACGTGTGCGGGCTGGGGTGGAGGAACGGTTGTGTGGTGAGAAACTCTCACAGTTTTTACTGCGGAGGGAACGGGTGGGGCGTGCCTCTGTTTTGTTGGCAGGTCTTCATCGGCCGGATGGTTCGGTTTTGTCGGACACAGGGGCGATTTTGCATTATGTGCGTGGTGAATTGGAGTCTTTGTATGGGGTGGTTGCAGGGGATGAGGGGTTGATGGAGTCCTTCCTCCAACACTGTGCACTGGGGTTGTCGGGTATGGATTGTGTGGGTCTTGTGCGGGAGGTAAGCCCTTCGGAGCTTTGGGAGGTTGTGCGGTCCTTTCGTCGTGGTAAGGTTCCAGGGTCGGATGGGTTTCCGATGGAGTTCTATGTCGAGTTTTGGGATGTGCTTGGTGCCGATTTTTTGGAGGTGGTTCGGTTTTGTCTTCGGAGTTTGTCTCTGTCCGTTTCGCAAAATGATGGTCTTGTGCAGCTTCTTCCGAAGCCGGGGGACTTACGTTTTTTTTGCAAATTGGTGGCCTATTACGTTGCTAAATGTGGATTACAAGATTATTTCCAAGTTGTTAGCTGGACGTTTGTGCTCGGTTCTGGGGTCGGTGATCTCTTGGGGTCAGTTTTGTGGCGTTCCGGGTAGGTCGTTGGTGCAATGCAATTCCCTTTTTCGGGATTTGCTCCTCTATGTGGAGAAGTCTGGTGTTCCCGCGGCCATGATAAGCCTGGATTGGTCCAAGGCTTTTGATCGCGTGCCAATTGGATTTGTTTTGCAGGTCCTGGAGAGGTTTTGTTTCCCGCCCCAGTTTGTGGGCTGGATACGGATGTTGTATGCTGGTTGTAGTAGTAGGGTGTGTGTCAATGGGTTCCTTAGTGCTCCCTTCGCTATTCGGCGTTCGGTTCGACAGGGGTGTCCTCTGTCGATGCTTCTATATATTCTGTTTCAGGAGCCCTTTGTTCGCGCAGTGCGTGTTTGTCGTTCAGTTGTCTCACCGTGTTTGCCGAATGGCATGTCCCTTATGATTTGTGGTTATGCGGACGACACGGTCTTGTTTGTTGCCTCTGAGGGTTCTGTGCCTGCTGTTCAGGATTTGGTGCTTCAATTTGAGTCGGCTACAGGGGCTTTGGTCAATCGTGGAAAGTCTTGTCTTCTGAGGTTGGGCCTCTCGTTTGGTGTGGTCTGGTTCGTGGTTTCCGGTGGTTCAGTCCATTCGGGTTCTGGGGATTACGTGGTTCAGGTCGTATGTGCAGTCTTTGGAGTTTAATTAGGAGGCAGTTCCGCGGGGGGTGGGCATAGCTGTGGGGATGTTGTCGCAACGGGCCCTGACTATTTACCAGCGGGCGATTGTCGTGTCTTGTAAGGTTTTGTCGCGGGTCTGGTTTGTTGCGCAGTGTTTTCCGTTGGATCGGCGGAAGGCTCGCGCTCTGGAGGGTTTGGTGTATCGTCATGTGTGGTGTGGCCAGTATCATCCGGTTCGTCGATCTACGTTATGTCTTAAGGTGTCAGAAGGTGGAATTGGTATTCCTGATGTCTATGTGAAGGCGTTGGCTTTGTTTTGGGGGTCGGTTCGGAGGAGTTTGCTGTTAGGGGGTGGGTTAAACTCCTTGGGGTTGTTTTACTGCTCTATGAGGTTTAGTTTTTTGCTTGATCTGGATCGTTGCCAGGAGGTGGCCATGTATACGCCTCCAGTGTATTCGTGGGCGGTTTTGATCCTTCGGGCGCTTTGTCGATTTCCTGGGTTTGTCTCTTTTGGTTGTCGGGAGGTGTATGGGGCGCTTGCTCTCAGGTGCCTCCCAGGGTTGCCTCCTGGGGGAATGTGTGGGAGGCGTTGAGGGGCCGTCGAAAGTTTTTTCGTACCTTTGGCTTGTTTCGACTGGGGAGAAGACTGTGTGGCGCGGGTTCAGGGTTTGGTTGGGTGGTTGCGTTGAGTTTTGGGCCGTGTATTGCGCGTTCCCTCGGGGCTCCACGGACGCGTGAGTTGATTTTAGGATCGATATTTTTTGGGCATGAGTCTTATACTATGTGGTGGTTGCGTCGCTCCTTTCCTAGGGTTTTTGATGCTTGGTTCACGGTCGAGTATGTCCGGGGTGCTGTGTTGGTGTAGGTGGTGGGTTCCTGTGGGTGTGGTTGTGTGTGTCTGTGCGTGTTCCTTTGGTTCGGTTCCCTCTGGTGGGTGGGGGTTTGGGGGGGGTCTGTGTTTGTTTGTCTTTGGGGTTTGCTTGGTTACCTTGTGTGGCAGGGTTTTGTTTGTGTGTGGGTGGGTATGGGTGTGTTGTGGTGTTGCGTGGCATGTCTGTCTGTCTCCTGATGTGTCCGGTGCGTGGGTGTTTTTTCTGCTTGGTGACTGGCCGTCCTCTGTCTGTGTGGGTCGGGTTTGTGTGCTGGGTGGCTGTGTTCGTTTCGTATGTGTTCCATTGTTGTGTGTTTTTTGTATGCTTGTGTTCATTGTCATTTTGTCTTGCTGCCTTGTGTTATGTACTTTTCATTATAGTTCCTGTTGGCACGCCCCGTTTGGGTGGCATGTGTTGTTTGTATGTGTGTTTATGCTTTTTTACACTTTGTTTTGTTATGTGTCATTTTACTGTGTTATATGTTCCAATGTCGGTTTGTACTATACCGATTCCTTTATTTTTTACTGTTATTGTACTATGTAATGCTAATGTGTTCTGTTTCCTTTATTTTATGTACTGTGCTGTGTATTGCTTTGTAGTATTCCATTGTTATTTTCCTGCATTTACTTACTATGTTGTATTTACAGTGTTATATTAACATGTTTGTTATTGTGTTCTCGTTTCTGTGGTATGTTGTCTGCTGTTGTGTGGTGTGGCACATGGTGCGTGTGTTTTGCGTTTGTGTTATTTTTGTATGTGTTTCTTTGTATGTGTATTCCTGTTTATAATTTACCATTGGTTTATTGTGCTCCTTGTGCGCTTTTGTAATTACTGACGCTTTTGGCACGCCCCATCTGGGTAGTGCTGCTTTTGTTTGTGTGTGTGTGTGTGTGTGTTCTTATGTGTTTTATGTTATTCTTTGTTTTAACTTTTGTGTTGATCAGTGTTACTTGTTATCTGTGATGTTGTTATTCTGTGCTTTCCTGTTTATATGGTTACTATACGCTGTACTTGCTCTGTTTTAAAAAGAAAAAGAAAAAAAAAAAAAAAAAAAAAAAAAAAAACCTCCGTGTTGTCTTAGAGCCATCAACACAACACCACCATTCGTTCGAGAAGACAAGCAGTGATAAAAGTAAGTCTGTTTGGAGTTGCGTGGTGCCACCACCGGCCAGGTCGGACGCCCCTGAGGTCTCTCCAGCTCCACACCTCCAGGCTAGTGCCATCACGTTGGCCACCAACACACCTGATTGCTTCCAGTTTACCCTGCTGGTGGTGGTTTGCCACTGACCAGGGTGACGTTTGGGCCACTTGGCCATGGGGCCTTCTCACCCTCCAGTGAAGAGGACATTGTTGGCTGGGCTGGCATTTGTGGGAACCGACCTGTGAGATTTATATTTATTTAATTTATATGAATATATATAGAATTTATATTTACGTTAATTTATATACTTCGATAGCAATTTGTATAATGATAAGTGGACTGTATTTCTGCAATAATCTCATAATCTCACAAATCGATCCTCTACACATTAGGGGGGTTTATTAAATTAATATATATGCAGCCAATCAAACTACAGTATAAACTACATACATTGAAAAGGTTCCTTATCTTATAGTACAGCAGGTTAGTCCACCAGGTATAACTAGGGTGTAGACACCAAATTATCTTCTTTGAGGTAGCTTCCATCACCCAGTAACTGGTGCACAAAATCTTGCTTCCTTGTCTTGACCTGTCAAAAGTGCGCTAGCTGTGAAGCCAGAATCCTATATATGACAAGTATTTCAGAGAAAACTGTACATGGAACAATGAAGACCTGGCTTAATTACCTTTAGTTTGAGGCGATTTCGTGATCTAACCGGAACACCCTACCCAATGACATTAATGGCCACTAATGATAGATAATGGGTTTCGGAAAGAACACTTAACTTGATTTGTAGACAGCGTGTTGATAATGGTACACTTTTGGTTTCCATAACACTACGTCCAAGTAAAATTAACAGGAGCCGAATTTGCTCCTGTGTGAGCCTCTGGTCTAGTATCAACAACAATGGCTGCCCCCTAACCTCCATACGCCTGGCTTACATTGTCCAGATTTCAGAAAGTGATAGAAGGGTCACATTTACTCTACTTTAATATTGATAATTAAGTTAATTTATATAAGATGTTTTTATGATGGTAAAGTCCAAAGAATAATGTATTTAAGAATAATTCCCACCATAATAGGTGGTGAATTATAATAGTATGTGGTGATGATATCCCGTTTTCTTTAGACGGTAATTCCACTACAAGTTACGTTTTCTATGGGTAACTTGTTTATACAACACAGCTCTTATCTGTCTGTATGATATTATTAAATGGTGTCGGATTTTCCGACATAATTCCCCAGGGGCTGCTCACGGGTCGAAGTCCTAATTAGAACAGACGAACACCGATACTCCTCCTTCGAATTATTTGATTAATTTGATGTTAGTAGTTAGTAATCGCACATTTGTGCGTCTGTTCGTACAGGACGGATGTCCCGTACTAGAGTTGCAGGGTTTAGAAGTCTAATGCGATTTCATTTCCCTTTCAACTCTTGAAAGGCTAATATTCAAGCCTTATTACATATTATTTAACCCAGAAGACTGAATGTGATCAAGTACTACAGTCAAGTATGATTCAGGGACTGCAGTGAGATCAGTGACATTAGATATAACTTGAAGTTTCTTCAGGTAACTGGTCACTGATATATAAACACTGAGGCCCATGGAATACATCTTGATTAAATAATAAATGTATCAAATCAGTCATCAGATTTATTGGGGTTTAATTTAGTTAATTGATTCAGAAGATTGAATAGCTCATCATTGAAGTAAAGTATGGTTCTGAGACTGCAGTGGGTTCAGTGACATTGGTCACAGTGACTTGTAGCTGTTTTAGGCTACTGTTCACTGATTTGCCACTGAGGCCTCATGAACTCATCTTCAGCTTTAAATGATGATACTAACATCAACCTCTGTTGGTATAGTCAGCTGTAATCTCCTTAGTATAATGCTACTGGAGAAATATAATCAGCTGACAAATTTAGATTTCTACTGGTATTGTTTATCTGCAGCCATAGGTCTCCTCAGGCTTGATACTGGGCCTGAGAGTAATTTACCTCCTGCAGAGTTTAACATGGTTATACCCTGATATTTAGTAGGGCTACCGATGAATCGATGACAATAGTCTGTCCCTACAAGGAGATCGAAGTCGGTGAGGTGATCAGACTTAATATTATCTGCCAATTTTATTCCTCTATTTCTCAGGAATTTGGCTGTTGCTCTCAGACCTTGAACTTGTAGGTCTACTGGTATTTTGTCCACCACAATGGCTTGTACTCGACAGACGTACCTGCCTAAGCGTACTGATGGTTGTACCACCTGGTAGACTTGAGGTCCTGCATCTGTTACAAACCCTGAGATGTTGAATGACGTCTGGGCTACAGGCCTTAATTGTAGTTCATCTGCCAGCTTTTTAGTGATATATGTTCTCTGGGATCCTTGGTCAAACAACCCACGGGTATGGACCTTGGCCCTCTTATTCAGGATGGTAATTTGGGCAGTAGGCAAAGTCGTATTACCTTTAGACTTTGCCGATTGGACACTGTTTGTTTGTTGCACCTTGCAGTACTGTACTGTGGTGGGAATGCTATCTTCCACCTTGGGGTTTGGAGACGTTGTTTTGGTGTCTCTGCACAATGCTGCATGGTGCTGACCTTTGTTACACCTATTACAGGTGTGTAATTGGGTATCACAGTCGTTGATGTTATGTTTCCTGAGGCACCTCGTGCAATGTTGCAAATCTTTGAGTCGCTCAACACGGGCGTCACTATCAGGAAAATTAGGGCAGTGGTACATTGAATGTTTCTCATTGCAGAACAAACATGTTCCATAGCTTCCAGTACCCTTTGGTGTCACGTTCTTGGGTGACACAGTAACTATAGGCTTGGAGGGTCCCACTGCATATACGCCCACACTGCTACTGTTCCACTTTGGTGTTGAATTATATTGTCTAGATTGATTTGGAGTACCTTTGGTACTCTGTGGTTTACTATTATTGGTTTCTGAGGGTTTACTTGGTGGTTTTAATTTGTCATGTGTTCGTAATTGATGAACTACTGACTTTAAACCTTCAGATATTTCATTCATGGCTAAGATGCTTTTATTGTAATGAGCACTCATTTGCCTCAATATGTCCCTAGGTATTTTCTCCTGGACAATTATTTTCAAGACCCACTCAGCCCCGTTTGTATCTGCTGTCAGGCTGAGGGCATTGATCAATGATTCTACCTCCAGCTTGAAGACTTGGAGTGAATCAGCTGAAGCCTCCGGTGGGGGTAAATGCAACAGCTCATGAACTAAATGTGATGTTCTTACTTCTGGATCAGCATAATTATCCTTGAGGAGTTTTACTGCCAGATCATAGCCGTCATTAGTTAATCTCAGATGGGATACTACTGTTTTAGCCTCACCTGATAATTGGCCTTGCAAATAAGAGAATTTACTACTCTTTGGTAAAGATTGTTTTGAGTCTACAAGGTCAACGAATTTGTTCCAAAATTCGTCCCAATCTTCCTCATCTTTTCCTGAGAAAGTGGGTAAATTAATTGGAGGGAGTCGAGCTTCTGCTTGACTCGTATTAGATGCAACTGTTGTTGTTGTTGCTGTTGCCTTGTTCTGGGCAATTAATTTGACATAAGGCTGTAACGTGGCCTGAGTGTGATCTTCATAATTCGCTAGATCAACCATAATGTCGTCTATTTCTGTTTCTGATAAATTAGTGTTGGCAAGTTCAGCCACATATGTTGCTATTTGGCATTTGATTTGCTCAAATTTACCTGCAGCTGCTTGATAATAGCTTTCCAGGTCAGCATAATCAACTTGAGATTGTTGTGACAAATCTTCACATTTCTTGATCTGTCTTGTTAAGTGGCCTTTAAGACCTGCAAGGGTTCTTTTCATTCTCCCTGCATTATCCATACTGGCTCGTTGGTGAAGCCTTGTGGGGCTTGTACTTGGGCTGCTCATAATACTGAACAAGCACTGATGGTAGCCTAGGGTAAATTCTGCACTCGCTAGGCTGTAATCCTACCTCTACTAGAGGTTAGCACTTAAAATTAATACACATTATATATATACAATCATACACACTAATGATTTGAGTGATAAACCAGTGTCACTGGAAGTACCTTTAGGTTAGCTCTTCTATATCACCCTAGGATGGTAGAGACACTAATTAATCACTCAAAGGTGTAATGATCATAAGTAAATTATTATATATACACAACTCAATTCGAGTTGATAAAAATTACACCCAAAATAGGGTCTGGACCATTCATTAATGGTGTTAGATTGTTGAATATAGTACAACTGACTATGGTAATAATGGGACTAGGATGAGCAATAATAGTTCAACTAGTCATGGTTTTATCCTACCCTGTTGTGGGTTGGCAATTAGTAAATATTATACTGTGATCACTAGTGCAATATATATTAAATAATTCTCTATTTTGGAGAAATAATATACACAATTATTGATAATAGCCTCTTAATTGCCTCTATGAAACTTCTAATATTATCAAGAAGTATTAAATATTATTAGTGACCTCGCGAAATAAAGTCCACAAAATTCGTAGATAATCTCTCGCGAAATGTAACACCACGAAATCCGTGAACAATATCGCGAAGACACAGTCACTAATTTGGCTGGCTTCTATATTAGCGCTGTCATTTCACGAAATAACACGCCACCAAATATCTGTGGGTGTGCATGAAACCGCTGACGAAGCTGAACTCAGTTGAGGGGGGCTCGTGAGCTCCCTCGAGGCGCTGTCTTTGACTGGCTGGCCTTTGTTTAAATAACACTGCACTAGTATATTTAATGAATCCACTGGTTAACTGGTTCATCCGGTACTAAGATGACCAAATGTGGGTTCAAAGGACCGAATATTCCGGTTCGAAGATGACCAAATAATTCGGTCTGAAGGTCCAAATAATGTGGGAACCGACCTGTGAGATTTATATTTATTTAATTTATATGAATATATATAGAATTTATATTTACGTTAATTTATATACTTCGATAGCAATTTGTATAATGATAAGTGGACTGTATTTCTGCAATAATCTCATAATCTCACAAATCGATCCTCTACACATTAGGGGGGTTTATATTAATTTAATTTATATATGCAGCCAATCAAACTACAGTATAAACTACATACATTGAAAAGGTTCCTTATCTTATAGTACAGCAGGTTAGTCCACCAGGTATAACTAGGGTGTAGACACCAAATTATCCTCTTTGAGGTAGCTTCCATCACCCAGTAACTGGTGCACAAAATCTTGCTTCCTCGTCTTGACCTGTCAAAAGGGCGCTAGCTGTGAAGCCAGAATCCTATATATGACAAGTATTTCAGAGAAAACTGTACATGGAACATGAAGACCTGGCTTAATTACCTTTAGTTTGAGGCGATTTCGTGATCTAACCGGAACACCCTATATAATGACATTAATGGCCACTAATGATAGATAATGGGTTTCGGAAAGAACACTTAACTTGATTTGTAGACAGCGTGTTGATAATGGTACACTTTTGGTTTCCATAACACTACGTCCAAGTAAATTTAACAGGAGCCGTATTTGCTCCTGTGTGAGCCTCTGGTCTAGTATCAAACAATGGCTGCCCCCTCACTCCATACTGACGCCTGGCTTACATTGTCCAGATTTCAGAAAGTGATAGAAGGGTCACATTTACTCTACTTTAATATTGATAATTAAGTTAATTTATATAAGATGTTTTTATGATGGTAAAGTCCAAAGAATAATGTATTTAAGAATAATTCCCACCATAATAGGTGGTGAATTATAATAGTATGTGGTGATGATATCCCGTTTTCTTTAGACGGTAATTCCACTATAAGCTACGTTTTCTATGGGTAACTTGTTTATACAACACAGCTCTTATCTGTCTGTATGATATTATTATTAAATGGTGTCGGATTTTCCGACAGCATTTACGGTGCCGGTGGACCATACGTTGGTTGGTGTCGCTCTAGTGGACGTGCTGCATGTGCAGCTGTTGGACCTGGTGGGCATCCAGCTGCTTCAGGGCAACCGTGCTGTGGTAAAGTTCCGCCTCCAGGCTGCCTTTCAGGCATTGCTCGAGCGATGTGACGTGACGATGAATACGTGTTTAGCCTCTCCCAGATACTGCTGGTTCTGTTAAGGTAGTGAATCTTAGTGTCACCTTGACGTCTGTGGCGGTGCATGATGCCCCCTTCGAATTTCAGGGCGACTTTTTAACCTCCTATTTTGAACGATTTGGGACAGTGTTAAGTATTCGTTGGAACAAGGTCGTTGCCGGGCACTGTGTTGATATGCTTGACGGCTCCTGCACCCTGACGATGTCGCTGAAGTGTAGTGTACCGTCGTCGATGTCCATGTTGGGTTACACGCTCTGCTGCCAGTATCGGGGTCTCGGTGTGGTCACGAGGGTCATCTGGCTGCAGTGTGCGACGTGGGAGCGACTGGTAGGGTGCATGTTTTTCGTGCAGAGGATTTTCCGCCCCTATTGCGTTTGGACGGTTCTGAGGACGGAGTGGGTGCTGTGCCTGAGGTGCCTAATTGCCTGTCTACTGCTCCGCTTGTTGAGGCGAGTTCTACGGCCTGTGCGGCATGTCTGGTGACTGCTGTGGCCCCTGGGGTTGTTGAACCGGTGTGTGTGGGTGTTGGGCCGTCGCCTGCACTGCATGTAGTGCGGGATGTCCCGGTGGAGGTTCATGTCCCACCCCCGCCTGTGGATGTGGTGCCGGCTCCCAGGGACGCGGGTTCTGCTGTTTTGGATGGGGGGTTGGCTTCGGCAGGGGGCGGTGCCTGCCATGCCTGTGTGTGTTGGCGACTGTAGTTCTGCTCTTTCCATCCCTTTGCAGAGGCGTGCACTTCGGTGTTCTGAGGCTGTTTCCCTGGATGATGTGGACAGTGTGAGTGGTGTGGCCTCTGTGTACTCTTCAGACGGTGCGGGTGTGGCCTCTGTGGACTCTTCAGACGGTGCGGGTGTGGCCTGTGTGGATGTGCAGATGGTGGCTGTGCCTGCAGAGGGGCCTGCTGGGAGTGGTGTGGTGAGGCCTGTCTCAAAGCGTTCGCGGTGGGCTCGGAGTGTGTCTCCCCTTCGTGGTGTGCCTTGGGAGTTGGTGGGGGAGTATGGTGCTCTGGTGTCCTCTGTCGTGGATGATGGTGCTGTGAGGAGCTCCGAAGTTGGTACCTGTCCCCCCCCCCCCTCCGTCTCCTGCTGTTGGATCATGCAGTGGGGGGTTGCCCCTGATGATCAGGATCTCGTCATGGTGCTGCAAAAAGATGTGCACCGGGGGAGGGGGGCCTCGGCTCCTGTGCCCAGTGGTGGGGTCGATGCCGCGCCTGCATCCCCTGTGGTTCCCCCTCCTTCGTTGCCCTGGTCTGGGGAAAGCCTAGTCCCGACTGATGGAATCATGCCCTGTGAGGGTCCGGTGTAGGGACCTTATCGGGATGCCCGGGTGCTTCCGATCCCGTGGTGCTCGTCCATTGTCTGGGTGTCGTGGTTGAAGGAGTTTGTCTATTGGCTGCCTCAGTCGAGGGCACCGCCTTATGGCCGGGTGTCCCCTGACACGTGGGTGATTTGGGATGCGTACTACTTGCGCTTTCCGATAAACAAGTTTCCGGTGAAATATTAGTTGACGTCTTGTGCACACCGTTACGTCGTGCCTGGATCAGCTCCCGCCGTGAACTCGTCACCCCGCCCTACAGTGCGGGAGTCTCCCTCTCACATCCGCCTCTGTTTTCGTCGCCACTCCTCTCTCTACGGCCCAACACATCTAACACTTTTGATTTTCTTCTACTAAACGTCAATGCGTCTCCCTACATTTGTCCTGATGCAGTCATCGGGAGGGTAAACCCTTCATGCAAACTGCACCTATTCTCAAGAAGAAGAAGAAGAAGTCTGTTTGCTCTATTGAAATTGTATTATCATTGATTTTATAACATTTGTTGTGACGGTTGTGAGTGTTGTTCAGTGCTTGGGTTAAGCACTGTATTTTGCTATTGTAATTGTGTTGGTCTACGTGACCCCGTGTTGTTTTGATTTGTATTAATTTATTGTGAAGTCAGTGTCATTGGATTAATGTAATTAATTATCATCCTTAGTAGTGTAAGGTGATTAGCAATCGTGTTTACTAATCAGTGGTTGTCAAGCGGTCTCAGTGATCGATTAGTGTTAACGAAAATTCTTCGTGAGTTAAGTTTGACTGTCAAGTTTGACAGGACCTTGAACAGTTACTCAGAGATTGCTAATTACCCGGAAGTTGTTGATTGACTTCGTTGAGTCTAGTTTAGCTGCTTGGCTGCCTGTGCTGACAGAGCGTATTTAACGTAGTTTACCTTGCTTTAGTTTGACTGACCTGGAGACAAATTAACGTAATTGGTTTTACTAAGTAACGTAAATGTGTTGTAACTTGTTTGATTGAAACTGATCAGATCAATTATCATCTGTCTGTTAATGTGTTGTAACGTAATTGATTGCTTTGACTGCCGTCCTGAGAGACGAGCCTTAATGTAATTAACTGAGTGTTGCACGGAAGACTCTGTGACAGGTCTGTCTGTTGTTGCTTTTGTTGTTTTTCCACAGTCGTCACGAACTGCTACTTGCATCTGAGTGGTCGCCCACAGTTTCACTGTAATTAATATTGGAACTGTGAGCGGTCTGTACCAGAAGTGCGTTTATTCCGGCTTGTCTAATGTTGACAGCACCACTATTGACTTTAACGTAACGCTAAATTATTTTTACCTTCTATTATTATTATTAGGTTTTATGAATAAATTTTTATTGTTGGAACTGCAAGTGTCTTTCCGTTCACACCTTCGAAGATCCTTGTCACCATTTATTAACTCTGCCTTACACTTGAAAATGACTCCTTGTGTTGCTCTGGATATTTGGACGCGAGCTAATTTCATAGCCACACACACCAAAGAAATCATTTGGTATGAGACACCTATGAGCTACTTTGACAACTACCTTCAGTAGTTACGGAAGCTCCACGACTCAGTGGATTAAGAGTGCCAAGGATCTGAACAGGTGGCTCTACGCCACCTGTAAAGGCCACCTTTTCTATAAAGTAATAGGACTTCCATTTTAAATAACAATCTGTGAACTGCGTGTGACAAAAATCTTATAAACTCTCTTTAGAGGTTTCTAAGGAGGAAAGTTTCTCCACACGACAGGGAGATAATAACTAGAGTAAGCTTTACCAGTAAATACTATCAACACTATACAATATCTTGAATTAGGATATTTTAATGCCAGAACGATAGCCTAGTTAATCAAATAAATTCAACAACTGAATCACGACAGAGACGATTTGTATTATTTGAAATGGTAAACAGTGTTATCTTTCTACATTTGACATAATTCAATGTTGCACAATAATCACAATAATGTAAATATTTATTCATCATCACACTATAAAGAATGATGTTATCAAGATAATTATTAATACGTCTGAGCACAGGTAAAAGTGTAAACATAGAAAATGTTAAGTAATTATCAGAAGAAGGCACCAAACCGGGAAGGCTATGTGGCACCATCAAAATGCACAGAATAATCAGAGGGCGCTAAATATCCCCAAGGATGCCAATACGAGAACAAAAACGCATAAGGCGAACGATATCAAAAGTATCCGAGTCACCAAGAATTCTTTTGAGGGACATGTGACCGCGAGGGGCGGTCGGAAAGCAAGACACACGCTCGTCCTGGAAGTCAGGACATTCAAGAAGGACATGCACGACCGTAAGAGGGACAATGCAACTAGGACAATAAGGAGCAGGGCAGCGCTCCATCAAGTGACCATGGGTTAAGCGAGTATGGCCAATACGCAACCTCGCCAGAGCTGTTTCCCATCGCCGGTTACGGTGGTAGGAGGACGACCACGAGGAAACACAACATTTAAGAGTACGTAGTTTGTTACCAGTAACAGACGACCAAGAAGCCTGCCAACGTGTAAGGACGGAGGAATGGATAACCGGGTAAAAGTCGGAATATGGAATACCTTTAAGAGAGATGGGACAAGAGCAGACAGCTTCCTTGGCGGCAGCAACCGCACGCTCATTTAAAGACACACCAATATGGCTGGGAACCCAACAAAACTCAACCGACTTAAATTTACTGTGAACAAGAAACAGCCAATGCTGGATTTCGACAACCACTGGATGAACCGGATTAAAGGACCCGAGAGCCATGAGGGCACTACGAGAGTCAACAACAACTACAAAGGAAGACTGACAACGAGAAAGCAGGAGACGAAGAGCATAGAGAATAGCATAAAGCTCCGCTGTAGAAAATGTTATGAATACAATTTATTGTATCTGTAACGTAGTGGTGAACAGAAAGCAATCTGTTTTCCTGAATAGTACACCGTATTTTAACATGTAAATTCTCTTAGGCCAAAATATGAAGTACTATAAATCGTTGCGGTTTGACACTTTTTCGTGATCTGTTTTCTCTTAATGGGTCCTCGTGTAGGTTACTTTCAGGCAATTTAGTACAATGGGAATGTTTGGGAGAACGGGCTGGAGCCGCTAGCAGCCTTTCATCTCCATCATATGGCTGCTTATATCCCTGTTATTGGGTCGGAATATGAGGGATTGACTGAATACCTTGCCTCTCTTCCTAATATCAACTTAATATACTCATGTAACTACAATGCTCTCCACCTGACAATTTATAATCATTACCAAATATTGGCACAAACAGTCCTATTTGCCTGACTAAGTCTTGAAGTTTGAGTTTATGACCTCACAGGAACCCTTAAGTTGAACTTACTCTAACCTGCAGTCTGACGTCACAGCCGTTGTCAGATGAGTATAACATTATACATGTTATATCTGGATCCATTTATTCATGTATAATTATATAATCTTACTCAAAGGCTGGCTACATAGCATAACATCAACTAAACACTGGTAGTGTTCCGTTCACACTTGTATGTCTACATACCTTCATTGTGCAATTAGAACAGACCTTAATTAATCTAAAATTCAAATCCAGTGTGCTGATGGAAATTCCCTGTTATATGATAACAGTTAAATAAATTCCCTGTTAAATGATAATAATTCCATGATAACGTTAAGCAATAAACTCACTTGTCGGTCCCCATACAGGAATATATAGTCTTCAATACAATAATGCGTGTAGCCTCTTAACTTTCAAACTATGAATTATTTTATTGGACTAACCACCCTGAAAAAATAACGTTGAAACTTGGGAGAATTGAGCATTTTGGTTTGAAAGTCTCTTCCTGGTGTAGTGGTAAAACACTCACCGGGCATTCTGTGAGAGCTTTGTCATGGGTTCTTATCCTGGCCGGGGAGAATTTACTGGGCGCAAATCCTTAACTGTAGCCTCTGTTTAACTCACAAGTAAAATGGGAACGTGATTGTAAAAATGATTCTTCGTGGGGGTCGTATTCCAGGGACCATAGGAGTAGTGTAATATGTGACTAGAACCGTCCCAAACCCGAGGAGAACCTCAGGGATTGAACTTAGTTATAGTCAAAAGTGGTGTGGGAGTCCGTAGAATAGGACTGGTTGCATCAGTGGGACGTTGTGGGTCACAGGGGTAAAATGTAAGGGATGTTGTGGGTCATGTAGGTAAGAGGGGAGGATAAGTATGTGGGCATGTGTACATCATCTCAAAGGTTTCCCCGGATGTTATGACGCGTGGCATCCGGCCAGGCGTCACTTGAATGAGTGTCATGTTGGGTAGGGGCTGGAAGCTAAGTGGTTGGTATGCAGTCATAGAGTGAGGGGAAAATGGACGGGATGCAAAATGGGCGGACGTGATCCCAAAATGGGTGGACGTGATTCCAAAACGCGCGGATGTGATCCCAAGATGCGCGGACGGGATCCCAAAACGTGCGGACGTGATCCCAAAATGCGCGGACGGGATGCAAAAGGGGCGGACGTGATCCCAAAATGCGTGGACGGGATGCAAAATGCGCGGGCGGGATACAAAACACCGTGTAGCTTCCAGAGCTGTGCATACTCAGCAGCATCACACGTCCACATAGAAATGAGGTTCTCACCACATACCGCCACATAGACTTGAGAATGACATGTAGGGAGGAGGAGGAGTATGTAGGTTATGTTGTGAAGGGAGGGGGGGAGCCTCCATACCTGAGAGGATATCAATGACGTCCATTAGTTCTCCCCCTACATGGGCAGGAAGTGTTGAGGGGAGCGTGAGAGTCCAGGGTCTTAAGATTGGAGGGGAAAGGGAGGTAACAGCTGGCAGTGGGTTTGTGTGTGAAAGTAGTCATTATTTTTTCTTAAAGAATGACAGTTTTATGTATGCGCCCTGCTTCCAGAGCGCTAAGGATATGTGGGTCATACCTACCACATAGCTATGAGGAGTGACACCACATGACCACTTGGGTTACCTCTTCAAAGGCTGAGGCCAAACTGTTGCGAATGTCATCATCAACCTCTACCATAGTCAGTCATGCCCCCCCCCCTCCCCCCCTCCATCCACATAGCAGGACATACCACATACCAACACCACCACCACACTGCTGGGAGTGACAGCAATATGGCATACCATACTCTCTCCTGACACAGCTCACACCGGCACATAGCATTGAGTGTGACAATGTTCTTTCTCAAAGGTGAGCCATGAGCGCAACATACAAATTCCAAAATGCAGTCCTGGGAGTTTGTCACACATTGATTAACAAGCTATCTGATTATTTATACATCTTCTCTCTCTCTCTCTCTCTCTCTCTCTCTCTCTCTCTCTCTACATTATATGCGGGGTTACATAGTGTGTCAAGAACTACCAACGTGATGCTAAACATTCCAATCACACAAGCCGTCATATGGGAAGTAAAGGCTTGCAAAGACGCATAAAAAAGTCCAGGACTGAACCCCACAATTCATTTTTAGCTAAGCAAGTTACAATCATGACGAGTTAGTTACAAAATTCAATATAAGTCAACACATCGTCACGGAGACGCGATCTCTACCTACAAATTGTTCTTGTTAACTGTGATCATTGAAATGTATGCATGTTTACTCAATCTCCATCACCTCTTCTTCCTACAGCCATTACTGCTGTGCAGACCTTGTAACACACAACGGCGTTATCATAGCAAGACAATGTCACAGAATGTTCAGGACTCCTGAATGAGTGAAACATCAATACGTCTCGTTAGGGTCTAACCTTCGTGGTGGTTTGAGGCGTAGTGAGATGGACGAGGTACTGGGATGGCCTTACCCTCTCCCCATCCACCCCCACCAAACCCCTACCCCCCCTCCCACCCCCCTTCCAAACCCAAACCATCAAGCTTCACTTCATCCTTCCCTGACCGGATGTTCTGTGCAAAGCCTTTAGTATTATTTCTGATCATATGTGTAACCTTGTATCGCAACGTGACCAACATAGTATCATCATTCTTTGCTCAAATAACATTTTTTTAAGAATATCGAGAGTCATAAGGTGGTCTTCAATCTTATTATTATAACAAATCATAATTTTTTGTAAACACAACTGCATGGGATACACATAGCAGTCAGTCACTGGTTACTCTCTCTCTCTCTCTCTCTCTCTCTCCAAATCATTTAATAGTTGGGGGAAAAGTAACATCAATTCCTTTCTCCTGCTGCCGCTGTTCACGTATCTTTTTTCATTTCACTTAGACTGACAGAGCACCAGAGGATGGAAGACTAATGTCAATTTTCGAGCCCCCATCACTCTCACCCTTATAACCTTGTAAGGTAACACAACCAACATGGTAACTTCGTTCTTTGCCCAAATATCATTAATGTAACGTGACCAATATGGTAACTTCGTTCTTTGCCCAAATATCATTTTAAGAGTAACGAGCAACTTTCTGTCCGATGTCTGAATAATGAAATGTAAACCATGTTTAGCCATTACATCCAAACACAATAATTCCCCTGTTCTTGCTAATTTCTACATGGAATACTTCGAAATTGTTCTTCTTCCTTCTATTGATACTCGTCCCTCTCTCTGGCTTCGCTATGTTGATGACATTTTTGCTTTATGGCCTCATGACCTTAATCTTTTCCAGCCATTCCTCGCCTCTCATAACAATCTGGCTCCTTCTATCCATTTCAAAGTTGAGTGGGAATCTAATTCCCTCCTTCCTTTTCTTGATGTTCATGTTCACAGCTCTGTGTCTGGGTTCTCTTTCTCTGTCTACCGTAAACCCATGCATAGTGGCATGTACATTCACTTCTTTTCCTACCATCCTCCTTCTGTTAAGAAAAGTGTCCTCGTCTCTCTCTTCCTCCGCGCTCTACGCATCAGCGACCCTCAGTTTCTTGATTCTGAAATTGCCTTTATCTACAAATCATTCTCTCGCCTTGGTTATCCTTTGCATTTCATTAACTGTGCCTACTCTCAAGCTAAACGAAATTTCTTTCATCCTAAACCTGCTTCCAACACTAGTAGCACTGTACTATGCCTTCCCTTCATATCTGAACTCAAAACTTTTACCAATACCTTTCGTCCTCTTGACATTAAACTCGCCTTTCGACAAACTAACACACTTCGTAGTAATCTAGTTCACACTGCTCCTCCTGCTTCTAATGCTGCTGGTGTCTACTCTATTTCCTGTTCATCTTGTCCTCTCCAATACTTTGGTGAAACTGGCCGTACACTGAATGACAGACTTAAAGAACACAAGAGAAGTGTTAAGTCTGCAGACACTAACAATGCTCTCTTCTGCCATGTGAGGGATTCTAATCATCCCATTGATTGGTCTTCCTCCAAAATAATCTTTCCTGCCTCTACTCTACACAGACGCCGTCTTGTAGAATCGGCTCTTATACACAATGTACCCAACATGAACTTGAGTCCTGGCTTTATTGCTGTGGACTCTTCCCTTTCACAGTATATACTCAAATGCTCTAATCTTTCTAACAAACGTGACTTAACATAACACAATAAAAGATTACCACAACCTTGTTTAGTTCTTGTATCACATAACGTAACGTAACGTTTATTCAACAACTGGTAGACATAACATAATGCAGCTTCATATTCACTGTGGTAAAACAAACAAACATACACATCACGGTCAGTCCTCGCTATACCTCAAACGCGCCGTTCATTTTCTCTCCCTTAGATGAGCAATGTTCCCCACATACAAATTCCAAGCAAAGTAAACATATATAAGACAATGTGGAAAAACATAGTCTTGATACTATTATTAAATTGACTTGTTCATTATCCCCTAGTTAAAGGCTGTCTCTTAAGACCTACATCATCCAAATGTAAACACCAATCGATGAGAATAAGACCGGATGAGTCGATAGTGAAATAGCTCTGGGCTATGTCTATTTTCAGTTCTTGTAACACAGTCAATGTAGCGTAATGGGGAAAACAGACTTTCTACTGCCTACATAAATAGCATTTGAAAATGTATGCAAGTCTAGACAATCTCCTATAGCCCTTACATTCTAAACAAATAAAATATTAGCAAATAAAATATTAGCACACGCTTGTATCGCATTATATCATCATTAAGTAACGTGGAAAACTTCTTTCTGTCTGATGATCAAATAGCATTTTTTAATAAATAACCTCAGCTTGGTCTTATGCCATTAGGACTGTATTACACTGTGCGCAACAGTAGACTTGTAATATCATAGCAAGACTATGTCGCAGAATGTTTAACGTTCAATACTGAAGATGTGAGCGAGACACTTAGTAACGTAACGTGGAAATCAACTTTCTGGCTGTTGTCCGAATATCATTATTGAAATGTGAACCCCATTTAGCCAAACACAATATCTCCATTACATCTCATATCATATAAATATTACGGTTTGCAAGTTTTAGCTCTCTGTAACACAATGTAACGTAACGTAACGCAAATCAAATTTTTGCAGTCCAAAATGTCATTTTAAAGGAAAAGTGAGGCTTAGTCCATCTCCATTACATCTCTTACCATATAAATATTGGTGTCTACCAGTTTTAGCCCCTGTAACACATTGTAACGTAACGTGGAAATCATCAAATTTCTACAGACCAAATAACATTTTTAAATGAAAGTATGACTTAGCCCATCTCCTTTACATCTCATACCATATGAATAGCCCATCTCCATTACATCTCCTACCATATAAATATTACGGTCTACCAGTTTTAGCCTCTTGTAACACTTGTAACGTAACGCGGAAATCAATTTTCTACAGACCAAAATAACATTTTTAAATGAAAGTATGACTTACTCCATCTCCATTACATCTCCTACCATATAAATATTACGGTCTACCAGTTTTAGCCCTCTGTAACACTTGTAACGTAACATGAAAATCAACTTTCTATCTGATGACCAAATAACATTATTGAAAATGAAAACCATGTTTACCATTAAATCCAAACACAAAAAAATATTACCGCAAGCCTGTTTAGTTCTTGTAACACATTATATCGTTACGTAACGCAACGTGGAAATCATGACCAAATATTTTTTTTGTAAATGTGAAGCTTTCTAGTTTTAATTTTAAACAAAGGTGGGTTGCTAGTCCACAAACTAAGAGTGGTGAGTCAGGAAGAATGACTTTGTGAAATATGCACAGAAGAGTTTGGGGAGACGTGATCACTGCCTGCAAATTCTAATATTTTTTGTTAACTGTATGATCACGACATATACCTCTTGGTCTCTTGTTCCGCCTCTCACTAGTCAATAAACACAATTTTGTATCATTTCTCGACTAAAATAGCACTCTGAAACATCTTTGCACTTTATTTCTTCATTGACACGTGCACAGTCATCAAAGGGAATCTCACTACTGTATGGATGTCTTGTGTGTTAAATATACTAACCTTACCTAGCTTATCATTTTCTTTGAGAAACTTATATGTGGTGATCATATCTCCCGAATCCACACAAATAACCCACTCCAACCCACATCCATATTGAGAAAGAGAGAGAAGGCAAACTTAGCTTGGTTACTACATCTAGTTTTAAAAAGGGGCAAGAATAAGAAGAGTCATGTTCCATAAAAATACTTTACAGCAACCATTATTTATGTGCAGTAAGAGGGAAACGGGATCCACACATACAATTTCCAAGCATTACAACGCTATCGAGGTAAGCATAACATAAAAAGACAATAATGTACTAGTAGTAGTATGCTATTAATCAGCTAGTCAAAACTTAACATAACAGATATCATTTCACAGTTTTCACCTTTGCAAGTTTTTCAATGCTTTCTTTTCACTTGTGCTAAGTGATTCAGACAAAATGTGTCATTTCATTATTAGCCAGGCAATATGCTATTAGCTAGATAGTCAAAACATATAACACGCATTATTTCACATAATTTTTTTTCTAGCAAATGTGGTTCCTTTAAGCAGTTCATCACATCAAACACCAGAAGTCCGCGAAATTCTCTTTAGTCAATAATCATCCTTTACAGTATTTCTTGACTAAAATAGCACTCCAAAACATAAGTGGTCATTTTTATTCTCACTGTCGCACTTATAGTCAATAATTTGTTTCGCAGAGTGACAAGTTATGCTTAGAGACGAGATTTCACGGTGAGCATAGTTTAAGAGAGTTCACACTGTATTAATTATGGTCATGGATATGTTATGTTTATGAAGATCATTACTTCTTATTTTTAACATTTTTCTTGCCCACAGCTTCTCAGTCTTCTCATATTCTTTTCAAATAAAGTTTGCTTACTGTTTTCCAGTAGATTGGCTTCACATTACATATATTAATAAATTTTCAAATTCAGTTCAATTTCTTTTCAATATCACAGCTTTGTTGTTCCCCTCTCAGTATCTAGTTCAAGACCTCGTATTATCAATGTCATTAATACTACTATCAACCATGTATTGGATGTCTCAGACATTCAGTTAACAACTTAGTAAGTGTTTAATGAACGTGGGAATCACTTCACATGTGCTCATTTTAGTTTAGTTTAAAGTTTTCCATCTTAAATTAATTTTACTATCACCAACTATGTATTGGATAGTTCAGGCATTCAGTTAACAACTCAGTAAGTGAAAATCACTTCATGTGAGCTCATTTTTAGTTTAGGATAAGGTTTTTCCATCGTAAAATACTATTATCATTAACCAGGTATTAGGTGGCTCAACCATTCAGTTTACAACTCAGTAACTGTTTACTGAACATAGTTATCCCTCTATGTGACCTCATTTTTTTAGTTTAAAGTTTCTCCATCGTAAAAAAATAAAATATTACTATCACAAACCTTGTATTAACCGGCTCCGGCATTCAATTTACAACTCAGTAAGTGTTTACTGAACGCAAAATCGCTACATGTGTGGTCATTTAGTTTAAAGTTTCCCAATCTTAAAATATTACTATCATCAATCAGGTATTGGGTGGCTCAACCATTCAGTTTACAACTCAGTAACTGTTTACTGAATATAGATATCCCTCCATGTGACCTCATTTTTTAGTTTAAAGTTTCTCCATCGTAAAAAAATATAATATTACTATCACAAACCTTGTATTGGCCGGCTCCGGCATTCAGTTTACAACTCAGTAAGTGTTTACTGAATGCAAAATCGCTACATGTGTGGCCATTTAAAGTTTCTCAATTTTAAAATATTACTATCATCATCAACCATGCATTGGCTGGCTTAGTCTTTCAGTTTACAACTCGGTGAATGTTTACTAAACGTGGAAATTGTCACATGTGTGAGCATTTAGTTTAGTTTTAAGTTTCACAATCTTAAATTAAATACTATCATCAACCCCGTATTGGGCTCTCGGGCATTCATTTAACCACTCGGTAAGTGTTTACTGAACCTCGAAATCATTTTCTGTGTGCCCATTTTTTACTTGAACCCGTCTCCACTCCAAACCAGTCAGGACCTAGGGTCCCGACTCGGACCGCAGGTACGGTTTGGAGTGAAGACGGGTTCAAGTAAAAAATGGGCACACAGGAAATGATTTCGAGGTTCAGTAAACACTTACCGAGTGGTTAAATGAATGCCCGAGAGCCCAATACGGGGTTGATGATAGTATTTAATTTAAGATTGTGAAAGTTAAACTAAACTAAATGCCCACACATGTGACAATTTCCACGTTCAGTAAACATTCACTGAGTTGTAAACTGAAAAACTAAGCCAGCCAATGCATGGTTGATGATGATAGTAATATTTTAAAATTGAGAAACTTTAAATGGCCACACATGTAGCGATTTTGCATTCAGTAAACACTTACTGAGTTGTAAACTGAATGTCTGAGCCGGCCAATACAAGGTTTGTGATAGTAATATTATATTTTTTTTACGATGGAGAAACTTTAAACTAAAAAATGAGGTCACATGGAGGGATAACAATGTTCAGTAAACAGTAACTGAGTTGTAAACTGAATGATTGAGCCACCTAATACATGGTTCATGATAATAGTATTTTACTATGGAAAAAACTTATCCTAAACTAAAAATGAGCTCACATGAAGTGATTTTCACTTACTGAGTTGTTAACTGAATGCCTGAGCTATCCAATACATAGTTGGTGATAGTAGTATTAATTTAAGATGGAAAACTTTAAACTAAACTAAAATGAGCACATATGAAGTGATTCCCACGTTCATTAAACACTTACTAAGTTGTTAACTGAATGTCTGAGACATCCAATACATGGTTGATAGTAGTATTAATGTCATTGATAATACGAGGTCTTGAACTAGATACTGACAGGGGAACAACAAAGCTGTGATATTGAAAAGAAATTGAACTGAATTTGAAAATTTATTAATATATGTAATGTGAAGCCAATCTACTGGAAAACAGTAAGCAAACTTTATTTGAAAAGAATATGAGAAGACTGAAAAGCTGTGGGCAAGAAAAATGTTAAAAATAAGAAGTAATGATCTTCATAAACATAACATAACATATCCATGACCATAATTAATACAGTGTGAACTCTCTTAAACTATGCTCACCGTGAAATCTCGTCACTAAGCATAACTTGTCACTCTGCAAAACAAATTATTGACTATAAGTGCGACAGTGAGAATAAAAATGTCCACTTATGTTTTAGAGTGCTATTTTAGTCAAGAAATACTGTAAAGGATGATTATTGACTAAAGAGAATTTCGCGGACTGCTGGTGTTTGATGTGATGAACTGCTTAAAGGAAGCACATTTGCTAGAAAAAAAATTATGTGAAATAATGCGTGTTATATGTTTTGACTATCTAGCTAATAGCATATTGCCTGGCTAATAATGAAATGACACATTTTGTCTGAATCACTTAGCACAAGTGAAAAGAAAACATTGAAAAACTTGCAAAGGTTAAAACTGTGAAATCATATCTGTTATGTTAAATTTTGACTAGCTGATTAATAGCATACTACTACTACTACATTATTGTCTTTTTATGTTATGTTTACCTCGATAGCGTTGTAATGCTTGGAAATTGTATGTGTGGATCCCGTTGCCCTCTTACTGCACATAAATGATGGTTGCTGTAAAGTATTTTTATGGAACATGACTCTTCTTATTCTTACCTCTTTTTTTAAAAAACTAGATGCAGTAACCAAGCTAAGTTTGCCTTCTCTCTCTTTCTCAATATGGATGTGGGTTGGAGTTGGTTTTTGTGTGGACTCGGGAGATATGATCACCACATATAAGTTTCTCAAAGAAAATGATAAGCTAGGTAAGGTTAGTATATTTAACACACAAGACATCCATACAGTAGTGAGATTCCCTTTGATGACTGTGCACGTGTCAATGAAGAAATAAAGTGCAAAGATGTTTCAGAGTGCTATTTTAGTCGAGAAATGATACAAAATTGTGTTTATTGACTAGTGAGAGGCAGAACAAGAGACCAAGAGGTATATGTCGTGATCATACAGTTAACAAAAAATATTAGAATTTGTACGTAGTGATCACGTCTCCCCAAACTCTTCTGTGCATATTTCACAAAGTCATTCTTCCTGACTCACCACTCTTAGTTTGTGGACTAGCAACCCACCTTTGTTTAAAATTAAATCTACAAAGCTTCACATTTACAAAAAAATGATATTTGGTCATCAGACAGAAAGACGACTTCCACGTTGCGTTACGTAACGATATAATGTGTTACAAGAACTAAACAGGCTTGCGGTAATATTTTTTTGTGTTTGGATTTAATGGTAAACATGGTTTTCATTTTCAATAATGTTATTTGGTCATCAGATAGAAAGTTGATTTTCATGTTACGTTACAAGTGTTACAGAGGGCTAAAACTGGTAGACCGTAATATTTATATGATAGGAGATGTAATGGAGATGGAGTAAGTCATACTTTCATTTAAAAATGTTATTTTGGTCTGTAGAAAATTGATTTCCGCGTTACGTTACAATGTGTTACAGAGGCTAAAACTGGTAGACCGTAATATTTATATGGTAGGAGATGTAATGGAGATGGGCTATTCATATGGTATGAGATGTAAAGGAGATGGGCTAAGTCATACTTTCATTTAAAAATGTTATTTGGTCTGTAGAAATTTGATGATTTCCACGTTATGTTACAATGTGGTACAGGGGCTAAAACTGGTAGACACCAATATTTATATGGTAAGAGATGTAATGGAGATGGACTAAGCCTCACTTTTCCTTTAAAATGACATTTTGGACTGCAAAAAGTTGATTTGCGTTACGTTACGTTACATTGTGTTACAGAGAGCTAAAACTTGCAGACCGTAATATTTATATGATATGAGATGTAATGGAGATATTATGTTTGGCTAAATGGGGTTCACATTTCAATAATGATATTCGGACAACAGCCAGAAAGTTGATTTCCACGTTACGTTACTAAGTGTCTCGCTCACATCTTCAGTATTGAACGTTAAACATTCTGCGACATTGTCTTGCTATGATATTACAAGTCTACTGTTGCACACAGTGTAATACAGTCCTAATGGCATAAGACCAAGCTGAGGTTATTTATTAAAAAATGCTATTTGATCATACAGAAAGAAGTTTTCCACGTTACTTAATGATGATATAATGCGATACAAGCGTGTGCTAATATTTTATTTGTGTGCTAATATTTTATTTGTGTTTAGAATGTAAGGGCTATAGGAGATTGTCTAGACGTGCATACATTTTCAAATGCTATTTATGTAGGCAGTAGAAAGTCTGTTTTCCCCATTACGCTACATTGACTGTGTTACAAGAACTGAAAATAGACATAGCCCAGAGCTATTTCACTATCGACTCATCCGGTCTTATTCTCATCGATTGGTGTTTACATTTGGATGATGTAGGTCTTAAGAGACAGCCTTTAACTAGGGGATAATGAACAAGTCAATTTAATAATAGTATCAAGACTATGTTTTTCCACATTGTCTTATATATGTTTACTTTGCTTGGAATTTGTATGTGGGGAACATTGCTCATCTAAGGGAGAGAAAATGAACGGCGCGTTTGAGGTATAGCGAGGACTGACCGTGATGTGTATGTTTGTTTGTTTTACCACAGTGAATATGAAGCTGCATTATGTTATGTCTACCAGTTGTTGAATAAACGTTACGTTACGTTATGTGATACAAGAACTAAACAAGGTTGTGGTAATCTTTTATTGTGTTGCAAGTCGATTGTGATGAGGAGGAAGGGACAGGCAATAAATAGGCAAGAGAGAGCTGAGGAGGAAAGTAAGGTGTAGGGGATAGTAGTAATAATGAGAACTGCAGAAGGCCTATTGGCCCATACGAGGCAGCTCCCATTAAAACCACCGAAGGAGATAGTAATAGGAATAAGAAGAGGATAGCAAGGGAGCGTAGGAGAAGACAATGCACAGAAAAAGGGAGAAGAGAGAAAGAAAGAGAAAAAGAAAGATAAATGGAAGGGGTAAGCTTATGTTAAGTCACGTTTGTTAGCAAGATTAGAGCATTTGAGTATATACTGTGAAAGGGAAGAGTCCACAGCAATAAAGCCAGGACTCAAGTTCATGTTGGGTACATTGTGTATAAGAGCCGATTCTACAAGACGGCGTCTGTGTAGAGTAGAGGCAGGAAAGATTATTTTGGAGGAAGACCAATCAATGGGATGATTAGAATCCCTCACATGGCAGAAGAGAGCATTGTTAGTGTCTGCAGACTTAACACTTCTCTTGTGTTCTTTAAGTCTGTCATTCAGTGTACGGCCAGTTTCACCAAAGTATTGGAGAGGACAAGATGAACAGGAAATAGAGTAGACACCAGCAGCATTAGAAGCAGGAGGAGCAGTGTGAACTAGATTACTACGAAGTGTGTTAGTTTGTCGAAAGGCGAGTTTAATGTCAAGAGGACGAAAGGTATTGGTAAAAGTTTTGAGTTCAGATATGAAGGGAAGGCATAGTACAGTGCTACTAGTGTTGGAAGCAGGTTTAGGATGAAAGAAATTTCGTTTAGCTTGAGAGTAGGCACAGTTAATGAAATGCAAAGGATAACCAAGGCGAGAGAATGATTTGTAGATAAAGGCAATTTCAGAATCAAGAAACTGAGGGTCGCTGATGCGTAGAGCGCGGAGGAAGAGAGAGACGAGGACACTTTTCTTAACAGAAGGAGGATGGTAGGAAAAGAAGTGAATGTACATGCCACTATGCATGGGTTTACGGTAGACAGAGAAAGAGAACCCAGACACAGAGCTGTGAACATGAACATCAAGAAAAGGAAGGAGGGAATTAGATTCCCACTCAACTTTGAAATGGATAGAAGGAGCCAGATTGTTATGAGAGGCGAGGAATGGCTGGAAAAGATTAAGGTCATGAGGCCATAAAGCAAAAATGTCATCAACATAGCGAAGCCAGAGAGAGGGACGAGTATCAATAGAAGGAAGAAGAACAATTTCGAAGTATTCCATGTAGAAATTAGCAAGAACAGGGGAATTATTGTGTTTGGATGTAATGGCTAAACATGGTTTACATTTCATTATTCAGACATCGGACAGAAAGTTGCTCGTTACTCTTAAAATGATATTTGGGCAAAGAACGAAGTTACCATATTGGTCACGTTACATTAATGATATTTGGGCAAAGAACGAAGTTACCATGTTGGTTGTGTTACCTTACAAGGTTATAAGGGTGAGAGTGATGGGGGCTCGAAAATTGACATTAGTCTTCCATCCTCTGGTGCTCTGTCAGTCTAAGTGAAATGAAAAAAGATACGTGAACAGCGGCAGCAGGAGAAAGGAATTGATGTTACTTTTCCCCCAACTATTAAATGATCTGGAGAGAGAGAGAGAAAGAAAGAAAGAAAGAAAGAGAGAGAGAGAGAGAGAGAGAGAGAGAGAGAGAGAGAGAGAGAGAGAGAGAGAGAGAGAGAGAGAGAGAGAGAGAGAGAGAGAGAGAGAGAGAGTAACCAGTGACTGACTGCTATGTGTATCCCATGCATTTGTGTTTACAAAAAATTATGATTTGTTATAATAATAAGATTGAAGACCACCTTATGACTCTCGATATTCTTAAAAAAATGTTATTTGAGCAAAGAATGATGATACCATGTTGGTCACGTTGCGATACAAGGTTACACATATGATCAGAAATAATACTAAAGGCTTTGCACAGAACATCCGGTCTGGGAAGGGTGAAGTGATGCTTGATGGTTTGGGCTTGGAAGGGGGGTGGGAGGGGGGTAGGGGTTTGGTGGGGGTGGATGGGGAGAGGGTAAGGCCATCCCAGTACCTCGTCCATCTCACTACGCCTCAAACCACCACGAAGGTTAGACCCTAACGAGACGGATTGATGTTTCACTCATTCAGGAGTCTTGAACATTCTGTGACATTGTCTTGCTATGATAATGCCGTTGTGTGTTACAAGGTCTGCACAGCAGTAATGGCTGTAGGAAGAAGAGGTGATGGAGATTGAGTAAACATGCATACATTTTAATGATCACAGTTAACAAGAACAATTTGTAGGTAGAGATCGCGTCTCCGTGACGATGTGTTGACTTATATTGAATTTTGTAACTAACTCGTCATGATTGTAACTTGCTTAGCTAAAAATGAATTGTGGGCTTCAGTCCTGGACTTTTTTATGCGTCTTTGCAAGCCTTTACTTCCCATATGACGGCTTGTGTGATTGGAATGTTTAGCATCACGTTGGTAGTTCTTGACACACTATGTAACCCCGCATATAATGTAGAGAGAGAGAGAGAGAGAAGATGTATAAATAATCAGATAGCTTGTTAATCAATGTGTGTCAAACTCCCAGGACTGCATTTTGGAATTTGTATGTAGCGCTCATGGCTCACCTTTGAGAAAGAACATTGTCACACTCAATGCTATGTGCCGGTGTGAGCTGTGTCTGGAGAGAGTATGGTATGCCATATTGCTGTCACTCCCAGCAGTGTGGTGGTGGTGTTGGTATGTGGTATGTCCTGCTATGTGGATGGAGGGGGGGGGGGAGGGGGGGCATGACTGACTATGGTAGAGGTTGATGATGACATTCGCAACAGTTAGGCCTCAGCCTTTGAAAAGGTAACCCAAGTGGTCATGTTGTGTCACTCCTCATAGCTATGTGGTAGGTATGACCCACATATCCTTAGCGCTCTGGAAGCAGGGAGCATACATAAAACTGTCATTCTTTAAGAAAAAATAATGACTACTTTTACACACAAACCCACTGCCAGCTGTTACCTCCCTTTCCCCTCCAATCTTAAGACCCTGGACTCTCACGCTCCCCTCAACACTTCCTGCCCATGTAGGGGGAGAACTAATGGACGTCATTGATATCCTCTCAGGTATGGAGGCTTTCCCCCTCCCTTCACAACATAACCTACATACTCCTCCTCCTCCCTACATGTCATTCTCAAGTCTATGTGGCGGTATGTGGTGAGAACCTCATTTCTATGTGGACGTGTGATGCTGCTGAGTATGCACAGCTCTGGAAGCTACACGGTGTTTTGTATCCCGCCCGCGCATTTTGCATCCCGTCCACGCATTTTGGGATCACGTCCGCCCCTTTTGCATCCCGTCCGCGCATTTTGGGATCACGTCCGCACGTTTTGGGATCCCGTCCGCGCATTTTGGGATCACGTCCGCGCGTTTTGGAATCACGTCCACCCATTTTTGGATCACTTCCGCCCATTTTGGGATCACGTCCGCCCCTTTTGCATCCCGTCCGCGCATTTTGGGATCACGTCCGCACGTTTTGGGATCCCGTCCGCGCATCTTGGGATCACGTCCGCGCGTTTTGGAATCATGTCCGCCCATTTTGGGATCACGTCCGCCCATTTTGCATCCCGTCCATTTTCCCCTCACTCTATGACTGCATACCAACCACTTAGCTTCCAGCCCCTACCCAACATGACACTCATTCAAGTGACGCCTGGCCGGATGCCACGCGTCATAACATCCGGGGAAACCTTTGAGATGATGTACACATGCCCACATACTTATCCTCCCCTCTTACCTACATGACCCACAACATCCCTTACATTTTACCCCTGTGACCCACAACGTCCCCCCTGGCGCAACCCGTCCCATTCTACAGACTCCCACACCACTTTTGACTATGACCGAGTTCAATCCCTGAGGTTCTCCTCGGGTTTGGGACGGTTGTAGTCACATATTACACTACTCATAAGATTAAGAACTTGCCTGAAACTCTAAGCGTACTAGTAGCTGTACAAGAATGTAACAACTCTTGTATATATCTAAAAAAAAATGTCCATTTACATGATGCAGATGAGCTACTTAAAATTTATCCATTAGTCCCATTTTACATTCATACAATTGTGATTTAAAATAAATAATTTTTCCCATTCAATTCTTGATCCTTCGAAAACAGATGTACTGTATCTATTCACTTACAAAAATAAGCACTCGTCTCGGAATTAACTGGTCCTAATATTAGCCTTTGTAAGGTACACCCGCTCTGACCCCTCTCCTCAAGCCCTCACTCAAACTCTTGTGGGAAGACGACCGCTTTATCTGCACTTGAAGGGAAGTATTAGGGCAGCCGCCTAACTCCGGTACAATTTTTAGCCAACGGCCTATGTCAGTTATACACAATGTTGCTGGTCATAACCTGCTGTTATCTGCCGCTCCATACAGTTATCAGTGTCCCCTACCGAATCTCCTCTTGCTCCCACTATCATTTTTCAGCCCGTTCTCAGGGTCCTGTATTCCTGAGAATACCGCTTATAGTGCTCAATCTGCTTAACACTTCCTCTGTGGTATACTCAAGGCTCGGGGACAACCAGCTCGCCCCTTGTGGTTACTAACCCTCTTAACCAAAAAGCTGCTGCCTCTCAGCTCACCTCCAAGCTTTCCCAACCTGCCTGCCTGCGTTCCAGCTTGCCGGCCTGCTATCCCGGTGGCCTGCCTACCATCATGCCTGTCCTCCGGCCTGCCTGCCATCCTGTCGTCTTACTTGCCATCCTACCAGCCTGCCTGTCATCCTGTCAGCCTTCTGCCATTCAGCCTTCATGCCTGTTACCTACCATCCTGCTGGCCTGTCTGCCGGCCTGCCTATCGTTTTGCCAGCCAGCTCGCATTCTTGCCAGCCTGACTGCCATCCTGCCGGCCTGCCTACCATCCTGCCCGTCTGCGTGCCATTATGCCACTCTACCTGCCAGCCTGCCGGTTTGGCTGCCATCCCGCTGGTCTTCCTGCCATCCTCCCTGCAGTTCTAATTGCCTGAAATCCTGCCTGCCAGACTATCTACTCGTCTGTCTACCGTCCAGACATCCTATCTCCCAGCCTTCCTCCCATCCTGCCTCCCAGTCTGTCTACCATCCTGCTAATCAGCCATCCCGCCAGCCTGCCTGCCATCCTACAAACCTGTCTGCCGTCCTGCATAATATCGCTTACAGGGGTGCCTGCTATTCTACCAATCAACCAGCCAGCCTGCTTTCCAGCCAATCAACCAGCCTGTCTGCTTTCCTGTCAACCTGTCTGCCGGCCTACTTGAGAGCCTGCCAGCACTTCTCTCTCCCTCCCTACCTTCCTGCCTGCCTTTCTTCCTACCACCCTTCCTGCCAGCTTGCCTTCCTGATTTCCAGCCAGAAAGACAGGATCTACTTTACTGTCAGTAATTTAGTTGCTAACTACTAACTAACTTAATATAATAAAGCAGGCAATAACTACCTTACTACCTGTGATTACAACAACTTGCAATTGTCATTGCAACTTGTGATATGTCCATGCCAGTGAAAACTCCCAAATAAGGGACCCCCCCCTCTTTGAGACAAATTATTAGGAAAATCTCTACACCAATTACAACCTGGCCCAGCAACTCAACACCGTTCTGACGCCTTGTGTCCCCACCATTTACACCCTGAGCTGCGTCACGGACTTCGGGGATATCATGAAGGCTAACAAACCTGAGAGTATAACAGCTACACTTGATGTTGAATCTTGTCACCAGTGTCGCCGTAGACACAACAATCATCTTAATTATAGACAAAGTTTACCAAGACCACTCGACACCAAAGTTGGATATCCCAGAGACCGCCCTTACAAGCCTTCTTGAGACGTGCACGAAGATGTCCCCTTTCACCCCCCTTGGGGAGACATGAACACACAAATCGACCGAGTAGCAACGGGGATTCTATTTGGTGTCCTTTTCGCTTATTTCTATATGGTCTTCCTGGAAAAGAAGATCTTCAGGACTGAGAACAAATACAAGATCTATTGAAGGGACACTGAAGGTATTTTAATCTGTGTTCGGGACCTTCAAGAGCTGGATATGATTAAGTGATCGGTTACCGAGTCCACAGTACTTCAATTCACACATGAACTTGGTGTGGACGGTGCACTCCCTCTCCTCGACGTATACGTCAAGACCAGAGCCGCCACCTTCACCGCTGACGTCTACACGACACCAACACTCATGGGTGTGTGTGTGTGTGTGTGGATGGTCTCAGTGAGTGCCGCTTCCTATACAAGACCAGTGTGATGAACTCATACACACCCACCGCACAAACTGCACCCAGTGCAGAAAAAACTGAAGAGAAGTGAGCAAGCCCCAGTAATCTACGGATAAACAAAGAAGTGAACACCTGCACTACGAAGTAGCTGTACAAATTGAGCAACTCCACCCACACCAGCAGTCGTCCCCCACACAAGTTAGTCAGTAATCTAGGCCGACATTCAGGAAAATAGACAAGCATGCAGTCATGCTAACAGGAAGGCAAGATGGTAGGCAGGTTGACAGAAAGGCAGGCAGTGAGGCAAGCGATCTGGAAGGCAGGCCATCAGGAAGGAAGGCAGGCTTGCAGAATAGCCAGAAATCAGGAGGGCAAGCAGAATGACAATCAGACTGGTAGATTTGCAAGTGACAGACAGGTTGACCGGATGGCAGTAATGTTGACAGATGGCAGAAAGGTTGACAGGATGGCAGGCAAGACAGCAGGTAGGCTGACAGGACAGCAGACAGGCTGGCAGGAAGTCAGGCAGGAAGGCTGAAAGATTGGCGGTCAGTCTGGGTCTCACCTTATAGCCAGTGAGACACGCTGGCATGATAGCAGGCAGGCTGGTAGAACGGCTGTCAGGCAGGTTGGCAGGACTGCAGGCAGACTTGCAGGAGGGTTGACAGACTTGTCTAGTTAGACAAGTAGAGGTCATGCAAGCCTGAAGAATGGTAGGATTGAAGTCAGGACGGTAGACAGGCTAGTAGGCTGGCAGGACGGTAGACAAACTAGTAGGTTGGCAGGACGGTAGACAGAGTAGTAGGCTGGCAGGACGATAGACAGACTAGTAGACTGGCAGGACGGCGGACAGGCTAGTAGGCTGGCAGGACGGCGGACAGGCTAATAGAATAGCAGGATGGCAGACAGACTAATAGGCTGGCAAGATGGCAGATAGACTAATAGGATAACAGAATGGTAGACAGACTAGTAGGCTGGCAGGACGATAGACAGGTTAGTAGGCTGGCAGGACGCCAGACAAACTAGTAGGCTGGCAGGACGATAGACAGGTTAGTAGGCTGGCAGGACGATAGACAGGCTGGCAGGCAGGCTGGTAGGATGGAAATTGTGGGGTAATTGGGATGTTTACTTCTTATACCACATTTATGGTTATATAATAAGCTATAAACATTTTCCTTACTTGATATAAATTATACCACATATGGTGGCTAATAGACTACATATGTTAGTACTACTCTATCTTTTATATATATATATATATATATATATATATATATATATATATATATATATATATATATATATATATATATATATATATATATATATATATATATATATATATATATATATATATATATATATATATTAGTATATTTTGGTAGCAGTCTTTCCTGTAGACATATATTATTAAATATGCCCGAAAAAGTAAGATTAATAATTCTAACACGAAGTTTCTCAATCTTTCGTACATTTCTTTTCACTGTTGGAGGTAAATCAAAAATCAATTCTCCAAAATTCATTTTTATTTCTAGTCTGACGCGACACGAGCGCGTTTCGTAAAACTTATTACATTTTCAAAGACTTTAGTTCACAAATACACAACTGAATAGAACTTACGCATCTCCGATTTTATATCTACATTTGAGTGAGGTGGAAGGGGTGATGTGGCATTAACACAAGACAGAACAGGAGGTGGCATTAATAGGGTATTAATTTCATCAACACAAAACAGAACAGGAGGTGGTATTAATAGGGTATTAATTTCATCAACACAAGACAGAACACGAAACAATGGGTATTGAATAGAAGTGTTTGTAGAAAGCCTATTGGTTCATATTTCTTGATGCTTCTATATTGGAGCGGAGTCTTGAGGTGGGTAGAATATAGTTGTGCATTAATTGGCTGTTGATTGCTGGTGTTGACTTCTTGATGTGTAGTGCCTCGCAAACGTCAAGCCGCCTGCTATCGCTGTATCTATCGATGATTTCTGTGATGTTTACTAGGATTTCTCTGGCGATGGTTTGGTTGTGGGAAGAGATTATATGTTCCTTAATGGAGCCCTGTTGCTTATGCATCGTTAAACGCCTAGAAAGAGATGTTGTTGTCTTGCCTATATACTGGGTTTTTTGGAGCTTACAGTCCCCAAGTGGACATTTGAAGGCATAGATGACGTTAGTCTCTTTTAAAGCGTTCTGTTTTGTGTCTGGAGAGTTTCTCATGAGTAGGCTGGCCGTTTTTCTGGTTTTATAGTAAATCGTCAGTTGTATCCTCTGATTTTTGTCTGTAGGGATAACGTTTCTATTAACAATATCTTTCAGGACCCTTTCCTGAAACGTTTGATTTACCTCCAACAGTGAAAAGAAATGTACGAAAGATTGAGAAAATTCGTGTTAGAATTATTAATCTTACCTTTTCGGTCATATTTAATAATATATATATATATATATATATATATATATATATATATATATATATATATATATATATATATATATATATATATATATATATATATATATATATATATATATATATATATATATATATATATATATATATATATATATATATATATATATATATATATATATATATATATATATATATATATATATATATATATATATATATATATATATTATATATTATATATATATATATATATATATATATTATATATATATATATATATATATATATATATTATATATATATATATATATATATATATATATATATATATATATATATATATATATATATATATATATTATATATATATATATATATATATATATATATATATATATATATATATATATATATATATATATATATATATATATATATATATATATATATATATATATATATATATATATATATATATATATATATATTATATATATATATATATATATATATATATATATATATATATATATATATATATATATATATATATATATATATATATATATATATATATATATATATATATATATATATATATATATATATAAGAAGGTACATTGGGTTTGTGAGAATACATTGGATAGTACAGTATTTACACTCTTGTAAAGCCACTAGTACGCACAGCGTTTCGGGCAGGTCCTTAATCTACCAGATAATTTTAAGTAGGTAATTTCTATCAGAATTGATAAATGATTAAGATACATTGCAAGAGAAAAATGAGATGAGAGAGCTTAGTAAGTATATTAAAGCACATTGTTATATTAAAGCTCTGATTGATTATATTGACAGCTTGATTAGTAATTTAAACAAGATTAATAGACACCATACAGCAGATTGACAGCACATATAAGACAGCAATGATCACAATGATAAAGACGTTCAGATTGGGTACATAATGATTGGGAGACTGGGTAGCAATAGATACAGATAAACAAGATTAATAAACACCATACAGCAGATTGGCAGCACATATAAGAAGACAACAATGATCACAATGGTAAAGATGTTCAAATTGGGAACATAAAGGTTGGGAGATTGGGTAGCAATAGATACAGTGCAATTTTAAGGCAAAAAGTGAAAAACTATGAAGATGAAATTAGGTACTTTTTAGTATTAATTTTGAATGATGTAAAAGTTGGACAGCTTTTAATTTCAATAGGGAGTGAGTTACATAAACTGGGTCCCTTTATTTGCATAGAGTGTTTACACAGTTTAAGTTTAACTCTGGGGATATCAAAGAGATATTTATTTCTGGTGTGGTGATAATGGGTCCTATTACATCTGTCCAGGAAGAGTTTCAGAGCAGGATTTGCATTTAAGAACAGGGTTTTGTAAATGTAGTTGACACAAGAGAATTTATGGAGTGAGATTATGTTTAGCATGTTTAGGGAGTTAAGCAAGGGGCTGAGTGTTGTCTGAAAGCAGAATTTGATATTATTCTGATAGCAGATTTTTGCTGGGTGATGATGGACTTGAGGTGGTTTGCAGTGGTTAAACCCCGTGCACAGATACCATAGTTGAGATAGGGATAGATTAGTGCATAATATAGAGAGATGAGAGCAGAGTTAGGTACATAATATCTGATTTTGGAGAGTATACCAACTGTTTTAGAGACTTTCTTAGTTATGTGTTGTATGTGGGTACTGAAGTTGAGTCTCTTGTCTAGGAATAGGCCAAGAAACTTTCCATCATTTTTATTGCTAATGTTTACATTGTCTATCTGAAGCTGAATTGCATTTGTAGATTTGCTTCCAAATAGGATGTAGTACGTCTTTTCTATGTTAAGTGTTAGTTTGTTGGTTGACATCCATAAGTGGACTTTTTTTAGTTCATTATTAACAACATCATTTATTGTATGTGCGTTGGGGTTGGAGTAGATGAGGGTAGTATGATCAGCAAACAATATAGGTTTCAGAATGTTAGAGACATTAGGCAGATCATTGATGTATATAAGAAATAGAAGAGGTCCCAAGATGCTGCCCTGTGGCACTCCAACGGTTATTGGTAGAATGGGAGAGGTTATATTATTGATGGCTACACATTGGTGTCTATCACTAAGATAGGATTAGATATAGTCCAGTGCATGGCCTCGGATTCCATAATGATGGAGTTTACATAAGAGGTAATCGTGATTAACAGTATCAAAGGCCTTTCTCAGGTCAATGAAGAGTCCAATCGGAAACTCATTTTTGTCAAGCGCTGAATAAATTATATCAAGGAGACTAATAATTGCATCGTTGGTACTCTTTTGAGAGCGGAAGCCAAACTGACAGGGGCTAAGAATGTCGAATTTTACGAGATAGGAGTAGAGTTGTTTGTAGATAATTTTTTCAAATATTTTTGATAGAATGTTTAGGTTCGATATTGGTCTATAATTGTTTATGTCTGCCGGATTACCTCCTTTATGAACTGGCGTTACTCTTGCTTTTTTAAGGATATCAGGTAAGGTATGACACTCAAGGGATTTGTTGAACAGCAGAGCTATAGGTGGCGCAAGGGCATGGGAGGCGCTCTTGTATACAATGGATGGGATTTCACTGATGTTCCCAGCTTTGGTTTTTAGTGAGTGTATGATGGACACAACATCTGTCGGGCTGACTGGTGAAAGGAGAAGAGAGTTTGGATAGCTGCCTGAGAGATATGTTTTGATATGTGGCTGAGTCTGTGGGATTTTACCTGCAAGGTTAGCACCAATCGATGAAAAGAAGCTATTAAATTCATTCGCCATTTCTAAGTCAGATGACGGTGTAAGGCCATCCTTAGAGAGTGTTATCTGGTTGTGGGAATGTTGTGAATGAATTTTTGGCCATGTTTTCGGCGATAGATTCTTGGTAGTGTTCCTAGAGGTAGATACTTGGAGAATTATAGTAGGGATAGGCGTATAGGGAACGCTTGGCAGAAGGGTCGTAGATAGGCAGACGAAAATTGGTTAATTTTGGTTGATTACTGTTGAGGTTCGCTGTGAGTTATGGCATATTAAGTCTCCATGCACTTAACTCATGCTGGGCAGCAGTTAGGCCATGCAACGTTGAGTGGAGACGAAATAAACACGAATTTTCTGCAGCAGTGCCAGTGCCGGTGCCACCCGCCAGCGTTTCCCGCTCTTCTCTTCATAATGAAACATGAGTTGGAAGCTAAAAGCTTTTGGCAGAAGGAATTGGAGAAAATAAGAATAACTTGAGAGAAGTTAGATGTAAAACACAGGAGATAGTTGTAAAGTGGGAACATAAATAAAATAAAAAAGTTGGCAGATGACTTAAACATAACTCAAATGAAGGAGACAATTGATGTATTGTACCAGGAGAGGTTATCAACCAATAAGACAAAACTCGAAAACCTGAACCCTGTAACAAATTGTCAGTATGAACATTGCAGGGGAAAAAAAGATGATGGATGCTGGTCTCCAAATAGCAAATTCACAGACAATAAAAGAACAAACTATGAGGATAATACTAAAAGAAAGAACGATAATATTTAAGGGTATGCCTAAGATAAAAACAACAGACACCACAGTGAACCGTATGCAAATAGAAAGAGAATCATTAGTAAAGCTCCCGAGAGGGCTTCGCCTTCCAGAGGTTTAAACAGATCTGGGAGAAATGTACAATCTGGGGACATATGTCACGGTAAATGTACGGGCTGGGGTCATATACTGTCACGGTAAATGTACAGGCTGGGGGTCATATACTGTCACGGTAAATGTACAGGCTGGGGGTCATATACTGTCACGGTAAATGTACAGGCTGGGGGTCATATACTGTCACGGTAAATGTACAGGCTGGGGGTCATATACTGTCACGGTAAATGTACAGGCTGGGGGTCATATACTGTCACGGTAAATGTACAGGCTGGGGGTCATATACTGTCACGGTAAATGTACAGGCTGGGGGTCATATACTGTCACGGTAAATGTACGGGCTGGGGGTCATATACTGTAACGAGAAATGTACATGCTGGGGTCATATACTGTCACGAGAAATGTACATGCTGGGGTCATATACTGTCACGAGAAATGTACATGCTGGGGTCATATACTGTCACGAGAAATGTACATGTTGGGGTCATATACTGTCACGAGAAATGTACATGCTGGGGTCATATACTGTCACGAGAAATGTACATGCTGGGGTCATATACTGTCACGAGAAATGTACATGCTGGGGTCATATACTGTCACGAGAAATGTACATGCTGGGGTCATATACTGTCACGAGAAATGTACATGTTGGGGTCATGTACTGTCACGAGAAATGTACATGTTGGGGTCATATACTGTCACGAGAAATGTACATGTTGGGGTCATGTACTGTCACGAGAAATGTACATGTTGGGGTCATGTACTGTCACGAGAAATGTACATGTTGGGGTCATGTACTGTCACGAGAAATGTACAGGCTGGGGGTCATATACGGTCAGGAGAAATGTATGGGCTGGGGTCATATACGGTCAGGAGAAATGTACAGGCTGGGATTATGTACTTGTCACGCGTCACTCACCTTGGCCTTGTGTTACGTGGGTTACAGATAAACAGCGGGGGAATCATGCTACTAGACCTGTAACCCCACACCGCGGGTCTTCTCTCCCTCTACTAGGATACCATGCATCATCCCCAGGGAGCTCTCCAAGTCATGCCTCATGTCCGGTCAAAACTACTGGACCTTGGATCGAAGGGGAGAGGAGAAGGCCCAGCGCACACTGCTTGAGCTCGATCCTGCAATGCACGACTCCCCAACCAGGTCTGCCCACCTACACATGTAAAGTTTTGCCGGACCACTGGCCATAACCTCAGTTCTCACCTTGATTTCCTGGTAGCCAGCTGGGTAATCTTCTTTGCGTCCCAGCTACTCTCTTAGTTTATATGTAATGTCGTGTTGCCAGCTAAGGGTCTCACTTCCATATAATGCCAGTTTAAGTGTGGTATAATCAAGAATCATTTATTCCTAATGCTCAATGCGATGGAGGAGACACACAAAAGCACGATAAAAGTTGATAAAATTTACTAAAGAAAGAACTATATAAACATGGGTGAAGTATGCATATAAAGACATGTATTGTAATAATAATAATAGCAGACATTAGCGCTTCTCTGGTGACCTCCGGGCTCTTGCGTCAGCTGGGCGAATTTAAAGGGGTTCCACAGCCTCCTCCTCCTGGAGCCGCCTCGCATCCCGTAGTCACACAGTCCTCCAACGGCTTGGCCACTCACGCCGCTCGCTGTTTTCGCCAGGCAGTAGATAACATATGCAAGCTGCCCTACAGCCTAATCTACTCCTATAATATCTAGAAATACTCTAACATAACCTAAGTATATCTCTAGGTCTATCTCACCTAATACCAAGGGAAAATGGGAGGGAATAATGATCTACCTTTAATACAATCCTGTCCTCAGATGCCTGGACTCCGTTGTTCGTCGTGGTTCTGGTCCCTCACGTCATTCCTCGGCAATCCGGTTGAATTATCGTGAAGACACGCGTCGTCTCCATGCTCACTCTCATATTGCAGTTCCCAGTCGCTGGTTCATCCAGTCGTCACTGCTCACTTCATCTCCCTCAGTCGCCCCTTTACAGCGACCACATACTCATGAACCTGGAAGCGCCTTCTCCTTCCTGAGTTCTCAATGGGCGTGATCCAATCACAGCAGCTCTGAGTATCTCTTTTTTTCACTAACGGTGAAAAACGACAGTATTTTTCACTGACGGCGAACCACTCACTACTACTGCCGTTGCCAAACTCCAGCGTCTTCCTAGACTATCAGCTCACAGTCCTCGGCGTCCTTATACTGCTGGAACTCGACTTCCTCGCACTTCTCTGAAGTGTTTAGTCTTTTGTAGTCGCTGTGCACTTATCAGGCTGCATTACTCCACTGAATGAGGCTCCTGGACTTCGGAACTCGAGAGCTCAACCAGCGCACGTCCGCTCTCAATGAAGCGCCGTGAATCTCTGCGCGAACAGTGCCCTGCAGGCTCTGAGCCAGGCCTCCCGGTGACATCACAGCTTCCAGGGGCGGGCTCTCATTGGTCACTCACGTCACGTGACCACAGTCAGCCAATCGCCAGCTTGCTGGCGTCTTCATATTTTAAGCGCAATCCAGGCAGCGCCGTCGCCATTTTGTATGTACTAGGAGCGTAAGCCCTCTTACAAGCCAAAACTAAAATGACAGTTTTAGTCCGAAAACGTACTTTTGCTAGCTGTCACCTATGTCAAACTGATCCCTGCAACTTAGGTAATCTGCAGGGTGCATAGACATGACTTTTCTCGCTGGATAAGGGAATATATTGGAGAGGGCACTGTAACAACTGTCACAACAAATGTACGGGCTGGGGTTAAATTCTGTCACGAGAAATGAACAGGCTTAGGTCATATACTGTCACGAGAAATGTATGGGTTAGGATTGTATACTGTCACGAGAAATGTACAGGCTAGAGTTATATACTGTCACGAGAAATGTACCGGCTGGGGTCATATACTGTCACAAGAAATGTACAGGCTGGGGTTATATATTGTCACAAGAAATGTACAGGCTGGGGTCATGTACTGTCAAGAGAAATGTACAGGCTGGGGTCATGTACTGTCAAGAGAAATGTACAGGCTGGGGTCGTATACTGTCACGAGAAAATAAGAAACCTAGTCCAAACAAACTGATAGTTACTAATGAAAATGCTTCAAGCATCTTGATGAATTGAAAAAGAGTTCTCAGAACAATGAGAGGGATTTCACAGGCTCTTCCTCCAGAATGATATGAACTGGCTGGAATAAATACAATGATAGAACAAACAAGGAGCAGGGCAGAGACAAAAGATTTCTAATTCACCCAGGACACGCGAGAGAAACACCCCACATAGTAGAAATGTAGTGTAAGACCATGTAAACAGGTAACATGATTAACGAGCAACTAGAACCCCAGTTAGAAGGAATCGGTTCCTAGGCTTGACATGGAACGAAAAACTAGAATACCTCTAGCTCCTCCCCCAAACCAAACATACCAGAAATCCAACATATCTACAGACTTACTTCCGCCAACATTCCCCCGTGGAGATGTTGAAGGACGTACCTAGGCTGGAATCTAGACATTCAAAGGACAATACAACAATAGAGACTCTAAAGATCTGGTACACCAGAGCCAATGGATTGTCTGATAAAGCATATGAACTTGACTAAAGAACTGAGGAAACAGTAATGTAATGTAATAACATTAGTAGACACCAAAGTAACTGGTATGGTTAGCATTTCCCAAGGAAATTCCAAATAATGAGAAGCGAAAGGCTACTGAGAGGAGGAAAAGATTGTAGAAGAAGTAGTAGAGAGGAACACTCCTGATGCAACATGTCAAAGAGGAAGCAAGGAGAAGGGGTAGTGACCAAACAGCTAGGCTAGATCTGGTCTTTACGCAGAAAGAGATGGACATTGCAAACATAAACATGAAATGCCATTAGGAGCCACTGGCTACTCTGTTCTAGTCATGGAATACGTGGTGACAATGGCGACCATAAAAAGATGTATCAAGGGGGATAATGTAAGGTTAGCATACAAGAGAGAAGAATACCAGAAGGTCAGCGAATTCCTGTAGCGGATAGAATGGGGAAGAGAACTCAGAGAAAAATCAACACATGGCATGATGGACTACATATCGAACAAACTCAGACAGATTTAATCCATTACACACATAAATCACAATAGTGTGATGCATCAAATGATTTGTTTTGGATTTGTTCATTTAATCCATCACTAAGGGAAACAAAACGTGCATTAGCCATTGGTTCAAAAGCAAATATCTGAGAGCAAAGGGAACAACAAAAAAATCATGGAAGAAATATTTAGAGCACAGAATAATAAGAAATTCCAATGCATACAAAGAGGCCAGAAATGTGTACACAGAAACTAGGAAAGTAGCAGAGAAGAAGTATGAGAATGACATTGCACACAAGGCTATGTCCGAACTGTTCCATAGTCCATAGGGTGCCTGACAGCTGAGCGGACAGCGCCTCAGATTAGTAGTCGTGATGTTCCGGCCTCGATCCACGGTGGAGGAGGAGACAAATGGGCAAAATTTTTCTTTCACATTGATGCCCCTGCTACCTAGCAGTAAATAGGTACCTGGGAGTTAGACAGATGCTACGGACTGCTTCCCGGGTGTGTGTGTGTAGCAAAAAGGTAGCTTGGTCGAGAACCGGGCCGCGGGGACGCTAAGCCCCGAAATCATCTCAAGATAGTCATAACATAATAACCTAATCATGTCTGTGAATGATTAGGTTATCAGACTTAATAAGAGTGAGGAAGGACATGGAAAATTATTAGGAGGCATGCAAAGAACTTAAAATCCTTCAGGAAGTATTAAAGCTGTACACACAGAAATCACAACTGCGTGATGCATAAAATGAACAAATCCACAAGGGCCGTGATGAGGATTCGAATCTGCATCCAAGAGCATCCCAGACGCTGCTTTAATCGACTGAGCTACGACATGGTCAAAAGGAGTTGAAACCGAAGTTCTACTGAACTTACTGGATCTTGCATCCTCTCCGAGGCACAAACCAGGGTTTTACACAACTTCCCCCCCCCCATGCCTATTGACATAGCTCGAGTGCATGGGGTGGAGTTGTGTAAAACCCTAGTTTGTGCCACTGAGAGGCTGCAGGATCCAGTAAGTTCAGAAGAACTTCGGTTTCAACTCCTTTTGACCATGTCGTAGCTCAGTCGAATAAGGCAGTGTCTGGGATGCTCTTGGATGCAGGTTTAAATCCTCGTCACAGCCCTTGTGGATTTGTTCATTTATTAAAGCTGTACCCTGAATGGCACTAGGATTTAGAGCCCAAACTGAACAGAAAATTCTAAAAGAAAACGCATTGAAATAACAGTGACACCATAAGAAGTAAAGAAGCAACTTCAGGAACTAGATGTGACAAAACCCGTGGGACCAGATAAATATCGCCTTGGATACTAAAACAGTCAGCAAAAGCCTTGTACAGCTTGCCATAACATTTAATTTCTCCCAAGAAATGGGAGAACTTCCTGAAAGCTGGAAAATGGGTTATGTGGTACCACTTTACAAAAAAATGGGTAAGATAGAAACCATTAAATTAGAGACCCATATCATTAACAAGTATTCCATGCAAGTTGTTAGACAGACAATTTAGACGCAGGCTACCACCTACCACCTAAATGCCTGCCCACAGGCAGGCAGAGTGTAGAGAGGTTACAAGTGGAGTATCACAAGGGACGAATTTAGGGCCCATCCTGTTTCTAATATATATATTCCAATAGCATATATTAGAAATGACAGGAAATTGGCTCCATATTAATGTTTGCAGATGATGCAAAACTAATGAGAAGAGTCAGGTCAGGGATAGATTGTGATGCATTGCAAGCGGATTTTCACACACTCCAGAGGTGGTCTGGAAATTGGCTGCTAGAATTTAACCTAGCCAAATGCAGTGTTATGACGAGAGGAACAGGAGTGCGAAGATCATTACATCAGTATAGGATGAAGTAAAGACAAATTTCTTAATCAGAAAAGGAAAAAACATGGAAGTGGACATAACCCCAAATATAATGTCAAAAGCACACATTAGCAGAATAACAACAGCCGCATATGGCATATTCGCCAACATTCATATATCCTACAGAAACGTGGAGAAAGGATCCTCCCAGGCCTTATATACAGTTAATGTGTGATCTATTCTTGAATATGCATCCTCAGAATGGAACCCTTAGCTGAAAAATTGTTAGGAAAACTGGAAAATATCTAAAGACATGCAACTAAACTAGTTTCGGAGCTGAGGGGATTGAGATATGAGGAAAGACAGAGAGCAGTTGATCTTTCAATGCTGGAGGAAAGGAGAGATAGTAGGGACATGATAACAACATATATAACATTCTGAAGAAAATTGACAAAGCAGCATTGTTCAAAGCGAGGAGCAGAACAAGGGGTCATAGACGAAAACAAGAGATGCAAATGAGTGACTGAGATGAAGAAGAACGTTTTCAGATACAGCTAGCTATCAATAAATGTAATAGATTAGATGCAGGAGTCGTTGAAGCTAATCTGAGTCAGAATATAAATGTATATATGATGAAAAACTCGAGAAATGAGTCATTTCATTAATTTACAGGCGTTTGGGCGGCAGGGCTAGCTGCAAGCACAACAAGGTGAGCACACACACACACAAAGTGGGCTGAACAAAGCAGAGAGTACCGGAGCAACAAAGTACCAGAGCAACAGAGAACAATGAATTACTTTGAACGGGAAAGACGTCAGAGTGGCGTGATGTCACCAACGGAGTCCCACAAGGAACTATAATTCGTTTCAATGTCCAAACGGTTTGGAAAAGGTGGGAGGGAGGAAGAAGAATGAGGAATTGAAATTCTTGAAGAGGATGTAGATGGGGAATAAGGAGGCTAAAAAATTTGGTGGCCTATCCACCGCGGGTTGCCTTAGAGTATTTTTTAAAGATCTTTATATTGGGTTTGTTATTCTGACGTGTGTTTGGGAGGCGGGAGGCGGCGTGGTAAGCTGGGTGGGCTTGATAGGTCTGTACCAGGGCTGGAGGTGAGGTGGGGAGTAGCATGGTGTGTTGGCATTGGGTGTAGATGTCTCAGTCTTGGTTCTTCAACTAGCTTCTTTCGTCTGCTGCAGGTAGAGGTTTTTCTTGTGTTCTAAGTCTTCTCGCGCTTCTGTGTCTTCTGTTTTTTATTCGTCTGAGACTTCTATTTTGTTGACATGGCCGTGCTGTTGTTGGAGCTTGGTGAGGAAACCTCCATGAGGAAGTCTTGCACACGGTTGGTGTTGAAATGGTGGTGGGGTGATGGTGTTCCTACTGGGATTTCCTCGTCTGAAGAGTTTGAAGCATCGTCTGGAGCCGGTGGTTTAGTCTTCGGTCGAACAGGCTGGGTTGGGTTCTATTGTGGTGAAGTGATGGTTGCAGCTACCACGGGAGCTTTGGTGGTGATGCTGACAGATGTAGACAGTACATCGGAGAGTGCGTCGGCTATGATGGTGATTGTCGGATCGTTGGGAGCTGGTGTGGAGGGTGTATTCGTTTGTGTATCTTGGGTCATGGGTGGTGCTGGAGTCTGGGTTGAGGTCGTCCTTGTATAGTGCTTGTGGTAGTCCCTGTAGTAGTACAGTATCACAAGGTACTTGGACCCATCCTGTTTCTGATATATGTAGTTGTGGTAGTTGTGGGGAAACTCCAGGCAGCTATTCTCCTTTTTTAAATTGACTTTAATAAGATAAAGTTATGTCTTATTTATTTTTCTTAGTAAGTAAGAATTAATTGAGTGGACTGTATATACTTGTAAACTGCTTGAAATCTTCTTACACACTATTGGGAGGGACAATTGGTAGCCTAAACCACTTTGTTGTTGCTCCTTCTTAAACTACCAATTATTTACCTTTTATTATTATAATATACCATATGTGGTGGTCTACTTATTAATATCATACCACATATGGTGGTCTAATCTACTAGTAATAATTACTAATTATGACTACTAATACTGATACAAAATGGCTTAGTTGTGCCAGTAGTGTGGGCCTGGTAAGGCGTGTAGGTGTAGCGTCAGATTGGGTGTGGCTCTGTGCCTCCTTGTGCCACGTAATGGCGGCTGGTGGAAGTACAAAGCTTGGCACACAAATAGTAATGTGTATGAACCAACTGTCTGCATAGATTCTTGCTGCTCCTCTCACAATTTACCTGTATGGGATGCAAGGAATTAATCAAAGCTCCCTAAACATATCAATTACAGGTATGGCATGAAATGTGAGGGTTGTAAAATGGAGTACACATACATTGTGTTTGGGGTTCACCCACGACCTTACCATCTACCCTATTATATTAAACAGTGCACTAGAATAATATACAATACTTGGTAAGAAGGATACAGTCGTTGTTGTGATGTTGATAGGCTGTGTTGCTGGTTGATGTTGACACGTAAATGGGGTGTCTAGTTGTTTCACCAGCTCTAGAGCTAAATACAGCGTAGTGGCTGCTGTGTTTGTTATCGTAGCGGGAGCCCGGTTCCTTTGTTATTGTTGTGGCGAGAGTAAGTCTCTGTCTGGGGCCAACGCCCTCAGGCTCTTGGTTCCACTTCTAAAGTAATTCTACATTAACAAGGGAACCTAGCTACAATTTGATGTTAATAATTATATTCAGTCTTATTGAATACTTTTTTGTTACTTCTAGATACTAAACTAGTCTATTAACAATGTTTCATAATGTAATATACGATGACATCCATGACGTCACGGAGTCGATGACGTCACGGAGTCTCCCATTTTCCATCCTGAAGGGATTACAGACTAAGGGAGACTGTGTTATATGTGTGTGTGTGTTTGTGTGTCGGTTTCCCGACATAATTCCGGGGGGGGGGGGGGGGGGGAAGAACACGGGTCGAAGTCCCGGTAAGGACTGCGATCACTTTATTCTTCTCCTTCAGAATTATAGTGCTGCTTTAATTTGAGTTTACACTGTTGAGCAGCAGTCCGTTGGGGACGTATGTCCCGTACTGGCGTATCGGGTGCTGGAAGTCGTGGCACGTCTTCTTTCCTGGCCAGTTCTAAAGGTACTAATTTCTCTAAAGTTTTGAGAGTAGTGTTGCCTTTGCATTTTACTTTCACTATTCTCAAGATGCCCTGGCTGTCTGGATGAACAGAGACTATTTGACCTATAGGCCACTCTGAGCGTGGTCCATCACTATCCACCAGAACTATGTCACCAGGGTTCAAGTTAATTCTGTTATAGGGGTTGTTTGCCCCGTAATGATACTCCTTCAGAGCTGTAAGGTATTCACGGGTCCATACGTCATTCCACCGACTTATCACCCTTGAAAGATGTTTGAAACGTTGAACCAAATCACTCTCTTTGACATATGAGGGATCCTCTGGTTCCTCGTCCGTAAGGGACACAAGTGTTTTGAGAGGTCTCCCATACATCAGATGAGCTGGACTTAATGGTTCACGCTGCAAAACATCATCAGAGAGGTAGGTAAGTGGTCGGTTATTAACTCGTGCTTCTATCTCTATGATTACTGTTTAAAGCTCCTGTAGGTCAATCTTTTGGCGGTGTAGGGTTTTCCGTAAAGAACGTTTCACCGTACCAACCATGCGTTCATAGAAGCCTCCTTGCCATGGTGCTCTGGGAGGTATGAATTTCCAATGGCACTGCCGTTGAGTTAGGGCTGTGCATACCTTTGGGTGTGTCCAGATTTTCCTCAGACATGCTTCTCCTGCCACCAAGTTAGACCCATTGTCTGAAATCATTAACTTAGGACAAGATCTACGTGAAGCAAACCTGTGGAAAGCCTGTAAGAATGCCTCGGCACTCATATCGGGAGTCACTTCTAGATGGACTGCCCTTGTTGTGGCACAAGTAAAACGACAGATATAGGCCTTTACTGGTTTCTTGTCTTTAGTGCCTGTCAGTGTTAGTGCTCCTGTGAAATCTACTCCTGTTGTCTCAAAAGGATGAATATGTACGACTCGTTCCTTCGGAAGTGGAGGAGGGCCAGGATATGGACACACTCTGGCATCGTATCTCCGGCATACAACACAGGATTTGATTATGGATTTTACTGTCTGTCTACCTTGGGGTAGCCAGTACTGTTGTCTTAATTCTGTGAGAGTATCTAATACCCCACCATGCAGAGTGCAGTATTTGTGTATATGTAACACAATTAGTTTGCTTACTATGTGGTGACGAGGGAGCAATATTGGATTTTTTGCTTCCAGATCTATGTCAGCATGTTGTAAGCGTCCTCCGCATCTTATCAAGTTATAATTGTCAGTGTCTAACCAGAGACCCAGATCATGTTGAAGCTTCTTTGGAACATTGTCAATTTCTGTCCCGAATGTGTCGGTCTGAGCTCTTTTAACCCAGTACCTTAGGGCACTAGGGAATTTATGCTTGATTCCTATTTTCTTTAGAAAATCAAACACTACTTGGGTGACACCTACAAGTTTATTAAGTTCAGAGTACCGAGCAGGATCAATTACCAAAGTCCGAGGTAGTTCCGGGTTCTCAGTGGGAACAGTGACATTGGTCACAATGACTTGTGGCTTTTGTTCAGGCCACTGGTCGCTGATTAGCCACTGAGGTCCATTGAACCACATCTCTGCCTTTGTTAATTGCCGTAAAGTCAGGCCTCGGGAGAGATAGTCAGCTGGATTCTCTTTAGTAGGTACATATCTTAGTTTATACCCTGCTGACAACTCTCGTATTTCCTTAACGCGGTTACTCACGTAAGGATTCTTACTGTTATTGGTTTTAACCCACTGTAGCACTGCCTCATTATCTGACCATACTACTGTTTCTTTAAAGTGGATGTGGCTTAAGGCCTTGATCAGATAATGAGCCAATCTTACACCTAGCAGTAAGGCTGTTAATTCCAGCTGTGGCAGTGATCTTTTCTTTAAAGGTGCCACTCTGGCCTTTGATGTGAGCAAATTGGCTTGCCCATTTGAGACCAGGTAAGCTACTGTACCATAAGCCTTTCCTGAGGCATCACAAAATACGTGCAGCTTAATTGGTTCCTTTTCATTTACTACTGTGTTCCTAGGGAACTTGACAGACTCTAGGATACTTAAATCTTTCACTAACCCTTGCCATTTTTCCTGTAGGGCAGGTGTTAGAAGATCATCCCAGCCTATCTTTTGTTGCCAACATTCCTGTATTATCTTCTTCCCATTAATTAGTATTGGACTTAATACGCCTAATGGGTCGAAGGGTTTGCTGACTTGTGATAGCAATTTCCTCATCGTTAAGTTAGTGGTATCTGTCTCCACTGACTTGATTGTCAACTGATCGTTTGTCGTGTTCCATTGGACACCTAGTACCTTTGTCATCTCGGGTACTTGGTAGTCGGGAAATTCAGTTGCGATCAGTTGTTTTAATTTGTCATTGTTAGAGACCCAAGACTGGAGAGGCATATTGGCTCCCATTAATTCTCGATTGGCCTCATGGTACATGTCCAACAGCTTACTTTCACTGTTGGTTGTTCCTTGAAAATTATCCACATACAGGTTTTCGCTAATTTCCGTCTTGTTCGGGCTATTGGACTTCTTCAAGTGCATATCCAAGGTAGCTTGGCAGAAATGGGGAGCTCGTGGCCCCTAACAAAACAGACGCAAACCGATAAGTGATTATTTCACTGTTTGGATCATTAGGATCCTTAATCCATAGGAACTTTGTGTAGTTCCGGTCTTCTTCTTGAAGACCTACCCTAAGGAATGCCTTGCTAATGTCGGCCGTATATGCATAAGTCCCTATACGAAACTTTAACAGCACGTCATAAAGCTTTTGTGTTAGGCTTGGGCCTGTTTGAAGGCAGTCATTTAACGAAACACTATTCTGTCCCATCTTAGCACTGCAATTAAATACTATCCATAGTGGGGTAGTAGCAGAATTCTTCTGTATATGAAGGTGTGGCAGATAGTGTCCTTCCTTTGGGTTATCATTTGTTACAACTTCGATAAATTTGTCATCGAGCTGCATCTGTATTATTTCATGGTACAACTTCAAGTTCTCAAGTTGTCTTTGTAAGCGTAACACCTGTGATTTTAATTGATTTTGTGCCATAAAGTAGTTGATGGGTAGCTGAGGGTGATTCAGCTTCCATGGTAACCTGACCCAGTACTGATTATCTCTGTAGATAACTGAGTCTAGGTATTGTTTGTAAGTCCAGTCATCATCTGGGCTAGGTTGTTCAGGGACTATGCTGAGAGTTGCCAGGTCCCATAACTTATATACTGGGGGATCAAGCTCATCCTCGGATATGTCTCTGAGTTGCAGTGGAGACTGTTCTCCTAGTCATGCAACCATTACTGTGTTGGCATGTTGGTGATCTACAGGTGCGGGTTGTTTTAGCCGTAATACTGGTCCTGATAGTAAATAGCCACCTGCAGATGGTAACACGTTCATACCGTGGTAATCTTCTTTTCCTATGATAAACTTATGGTAGACATCTGATCCCATAAGGATTCCACTATTGGAAAGGTTGTCCGATGTAATGTTATCAGCCAAAGGTATTCCCTTTTCTTCCAGAAATTTGGCTGTTGTTCCTAGACCTTCTATATATAGGTCTGTTGGGAATCTACTACCAGTGCTGGTACTTTTCGTACATAACCTCCTAATCGTACTTTGGGTCGTACTACCCTGTAAGCTCGGGCTCCTGAGTTAGTCAGGAATCCTGCTATGTTTATCCGTGTCTCCTCTACAGGTGTAAGTTTCAGTTTATCTACCAACTCCTTGGATATAAAGGTCAGTTGGGACCCTTGATCAAATAATCCACGTACGGTGGCCTTATTCTTTCCATTTCTAATGATCAATCGTGCAGTAGGTAGAGCTGATTTATGATTAGACCTTGTTGAGAAGACACTTATGTCAGGTAACACAGTACAAAGCTTTACTGATGCGGTAGCTCCTTCCTCCTCCTGTGTTTTGGGAGACTTTGTACTTGTGTCCCCACAAAGTGCAGTATGGTGTTGACCCTTATGGCACTTATTGCAGGTGCGCATTGAAGTTGTGCAATTGTCGGGATGATGTTCCCTTATACACTTGGTACATCTATGTAACTCCCTGAGTCGTTTTATGCGTGTTGCACGATCAGGGTAGCGTCTGCAATTGTACATGGAATGTGATTGCTCACAAAACACACATGGTCTCCAGACGTTAACAGTATCTTGAGGAGTCACCGTTTTGGGTGACGTGTTAACTGTAGGTTTGGAGGGACCAACTGCATATGTTCCTACACTGCCCTGATTCCACTTTGTGGAGGGGGAAGATGTTTTAGCTTTGTTTGGAGTACTGTTTGTACTCTGTTGTTTACTATTAGTAGTAGACGTAGGTTTAGATGTCGCTTTTCCTTCTGGATTAACTCTTTCTCGTTCTATGATGGTTTGTAAACCCTTTGTAATCTCCTTTACAGTCAAGGATGACTTACCTACTAATACAAACAACTTATCCAGTATGTCCCTGGGTAATTTTCGTGTCATATGGACTTGTATTATCCAGTCTGACTCATCCAGGTTCACTTTATTTTTAAGTGCCTTGAGCATGGACTCAAGCTCCAATCTGAAGGCTTGGAGTGAGACTGCAGTATTATTTGGAGGTTTAATGTCTAACAGTCTCTGTGTTAGAATTCTGATGGTCCTTTCAGGTTTAGCGTAATTATCTTTCAGGAGTTGTACTGCATTGTCATAATCATCATCTGTGTGATTTAGATTACAGACTACCTGAAACGCTTCATCCTTTAAGACACTCTGTAAGTATGTAAACTTTGTCGTTTTTGGCACATTAGCATTAGAATTCACAGAATCGACAAATTTGCTCCAGAAACCGTCCCAACTCTCGTCTTCTGTTCCAGAAAAAGTTGGTAGACTAAGTGATGGCAATTTGACTTCTGGTGCTGTCTGGTTCTGGGAAGTTGTGGTTGCAATATTTATATTGGCTTTATGGGCATGTATGATATCATCAAAGTGTTGCAACTTTGTAAACATTGCATCTTCATAATCGGAATGTTCTTGTAGTACATCTTTCATTGTATCTCCATCAACACTGGTAAGCTGAAGTAAATCTTGATATTCTTTCATTTGTTGCAACACACGGTCATATTTGTTCTGTGTAAGCTTAAGATAGTTTTCCAGTGCTACATAATTAACTGGAGTTTGTTTACTCATGTCTTCACATGTGCTAATCTGCCGAATTAAATGTCCCCTCAATCCTGTGAGGGTTATTTGGACATTTGTGACAGTAGACATCTTGGAAGTACTTGTTAGTCGTGTAGGACTAGTGTCAGGACTATTTATGGCACTTGTATTAGTAGAGCCACTAGTTTCCGAACTAGAGCTACTTATCATTTAATTAAATATACACTATATAATCATACACACTATAATTTGAGTGGTAGACCTGTATCAATGCTGGTATCCGCAAGTTAGCCCTTCATTATCACTCTTGGATGGTACAGAGACACAGGTTAACACTCAAAGGTGAAATGATTATAGTTAAATTATACTTAGTTATATTGATATCATATTGACAACACAACTCGGGTTGTCTTAAATACTGCATAAAAATATGAACTTGCTAAGTTGTAATATGTGTTCAACTCTAGACAAGTGTAAAATTCTTACCCTTACACCAAGTTAGCACAATAAATTAGACTAGGTTGCTGTACAACACCAGCCTAAATGTCCTACCCTTGTGCAAGAATTAGTTGTAAATAATGCGGTATGCAGTAATTGTTACAGTAATGGCAGTAATAATGCAATAATTACAAAAAAACATTTATAAGTAACTTATAAGTAAAGTAGCCTCTTATCAACTTCTTGTAATGAAATAAAAAAAGCACAATTGTTCCTTTGATACTGCCAGAACAATAATAGTGCTTGTTGTAAGTTCTGTTTGCTATGAGATTGAAAAGTTAGGCTAGAAAAAATGCAAAAATATAGCAGTGTCTTCCTGCTATAATGTGTGTAGGTAATATTGCACTATATGTATGTATAATATCTAGGTTCAAAGGAACAAATAATGTGGGGAAATTCCAGGCAGCTAATCTCACTTTTTCAAATTGGATCTAATAAGATAAAGTTATGTCTTATTTATTTTTCTTAGTAAGTAAGAATTAATTGAGTGGACTGTATATACTTGTCAACTGCCTGAAATCTTCTTACACACTAATGGGAGGAACAATTGGTAGCCTAAACCACTTTGTTATGGCTCCTTCTTAAACTACCAATTGTTTACCTTTTATTATTATAATATACCACATGTGGTGGTCTACTTATTAATATCATACCACATATGGTGGTCTAATCTACTAGTAATAATTACTAATTATGACTACTAATACTGATACAAAATGGCTTAGTTGTGCCAGTAGTGTGGGCCTGGTAAGGCGTGTAGGTGTAGCGTCAGATTGGGTGTGGCTCTGTGCCTCCTGGTGCCACGTAATGGCGGCTGGTGGAAGTACAAAGCTTGGCACACAAATAGTAATGTGTATGAACCAACTGTCTGCATAGATTCTTGCTGCTCCTCTTACAATTTACCTGTATGGGATGCAAGGAATTAATCAAAGCTCCCTAAACATATCAATTACAGGTATGGCATGAAATGTGAGGGTTGTAAAATGGAGTACACATACATTGTGTTTGGGGTTCACCCACGACCTTACCATCTACCCTATTATATTAAACAGTGCACTAGAATAATATACAATACTTGGTAAGAAGGATACAGTCGTTGTTGTGATGTTGATAGGCTGTGTTGCTGGTTGATGTTGACACGTAAATGGGGTGTCTAGTTGTTTCACCAGCTCTAGAGCTAAATACAGCGTAGTGGCTGCTGTGTTTGTTATCGTAGCGGGAGCCCGGTTCCTTTGTTATTGTTGTGGCGAGAGTAAGTCTCTGTCTGGGGCCAACGCCCTCAGGCTCTTGGTTCCACTTCTAAAGTAATTCTACATTAACAAGGGAACCTAGCTACAATTTGATGTTAATAATTATATTCAGTCTTATTGAATACTTTTTTGTTACTTCTAGATACTAAACTAGTCTATTAACAATGTTTCATAATGTAATATACGATGACATCCATGACGTCACGGAGTCGATGACGTCACGGAGTCTCCCATTTTCCATCCTGAAGGGATTACAGACTAAGGGAGACTGTGTTATATGTGTGTGTTTGTGTGTGTCGGTTTCACGACAGTAGTCCCTGTAGTAGTACAGTATCACAAGGTACTTGGACCCATCCTGTTTCTGATATATGTAAACGATCTTCTAGAAGGTATACTCATTCTTCTCAGTGTTTACTTATAATGCTAAAACTATGAGAATGATTAAGACCCAAGAAGAAATGAACTGCCTGCAAGATAACATAGACAGACTGATGGAATGGTAATAAATGGCTACAAAACTTTAACGCAAGTATGTATACAATGATTAAAATAGGTAATGGAAGTAGAAGGCCAATCACAAGGTACGAGTTAGGAGATGAAGTAATTCAAGAATCAGGTAGAGATCTAGGGATTGATATCACAACAAACCATTTCCTAAAAGCCTATATCGAAAGGATATCCTCAGCGGTATACACTACGCTGGCCAACATGAAAACGGCCTTCAGAAACTTTTGTAAAGAATCATTGAGAACCTCCTGTACCACATGTGGAACACCAATCCTAAAGTATCAGATCCAGCGTGGAAGCCATACCTATAAAAAAAACAGACATAGCTAGAGGGATTCATAGGTATTCCACGAGGCTAGTCCCTGAGCTCAGAGGTAGTCCTTGGAAGACAGAAGAAATGAGGGAGGCATGAGTACCACCTACAAAATTCCCAGAGGAATTAACAGCATTGATAAACACAAACTATTTACAATAGGTGGAACACTCACACGGGAACAGCAGTGGAAATTTAGTGCTCATATGTGCCACAGACACAATATATAGTTTTTTCAGTGTGAGAGTTGTTAAGAAATAGAATGTATTATTAAGTGATGTTCTGGATGGAGACTTCATTCGTAGTCTTAAATATAGATATGATAGAACCCATTAGGCTGAGGAACCCGCACACCAGTTGATCAACAGTTTAGAGGCGGAACCAGAGAGTCGAAGCTGAAATCCTGTAAACACAACTAGCTGATTACTAATAGGTGAGTACACACACAGTGCCTCGTGGGCAGTGTTCAAGGATTGTAATCCTGAGGGCAGGGGTTGTAATCCTGAGGGCAGGGGTTGTAATCCTGAGGGCAGGGGTTGTAATCCTGAGGGCAGGGGTTGTAATCCTGAGGGCAGGGGTTGTAATCGTGATTGCAGGGGTGGTAAACATAGGGGCAGAGTTTGTAATCCTAAGGGCAGGGGGTTGTATTAATAAGGGCAGGGGTTGTATTAATAAGGACAGGGGTTGTATTAATAAGGGCAGGGGTTGTATTCGTAAGTGTGGGAGGTCGATTCACTGTCAAGACAGAAACAGATTCTGTCACCTGATACACCTGTTCACCTAGGAGTAAATAATTACCTGGGAATTAGCTGCTACTTGCTTCATCCTAGGAATGTGTATGTACTCACCTATTTGTGCATGCAGGGCTTTGGCTCTTTGGTCCCGCCTCTCAACTGTCAATCAACTGGGAAAAAGATTCCTGAGCCTACTGGGCTCTGTCATATCTACATTTGAAACTGTATATGGAGTCAGCCTCTACCACATCACTGCCTAATGCATTCCATCTGTTAATTACTATGACACTGAAAAAGTTCTTTCTAACGTCCTTTTGGCTCATGTGGGTACTAAGTTTCCACTTGTTCGCGTACCACCAGTGTTGAATAGTTTATCCTTGTCTACCCGGTATACAGACAGACAGACAGATACACAGTTGCCGGTTAGACCATCCAACTGACAGACGGACGGACTGACAGACAGACATGCAGGCAGACAGACAGACAGGCAAACCGTTAGTAACTGTCTAACTAACTAACCTCCACTCAACATACACACACGCACACACACACACACACACACACACACACACACACACACACACACACACACACACACACACACACACACACACACACACACACACACACACACACACACACACACACACACACAGAGCCATAAGGTAGTGAAGAAAAACAGTTTAATTAGCGTAATTCAAAATAGTTGAGGAAGGACTGTGGCAGTGTGGAAGCAGACCTCACCGACCTCTGACCGCGTGACCTCACCTCGGCAGCAACCCTTCTACCACCACGTCGGACGACGATTGGAGATTCACTCACCTATTGTGTTAGCAGATTGTGCAAGGTATTGAGGAGCGCCTTTTTGGCTAGATTGTTACTGCAATGACTAGAAGGGGTTCAAGGTCAATCACCAGCAGGGATGAGGAGGAGGACAGATTTATAGACAAATTAATAGGGAAATTTGTAGAGAGAAGGAGTGATTGGTTGGAGGATCTAATCCAGGGGATTAAAAGTGAGGTATTTCAGCAAATACAGGATGCGGTAGAGAGGCAGAAACAAGAACTTATGCTCTATGTTCAGGAAGAGATTAGGAAGGGAAGAGAGGACTGGGAGAGGGAATGTGCTCGTATCACAAACGAATTAGGAAGGATTAGCAGCATGGCTAAGGACAGAGGATTAGTGGGGGATGGGTTAGTGACTGCGGTTGGGATGGGGAATCCCCAGGGGACAGGCTACCAGCATGACAATGAATTACTGAGGAGACGGTCTATTATAATACATGGATTATTCGAATCTGGGGCACCAACAAGACAAGAGAGAATAGAAACAGAAAAATACGAATTGCACGAGATATTGAGGTGTATTGGAGCAGGAATGGCAGAACAGGAGGTGGATATCAGCCGCCGGGTTGGACCTTACAATTGTACCAAGAATAGACCTGTTCTGGTGCAATTCTCCAATGAGGAGGCTGTGGAGTACATAATGAGGACCAAGCATTTACTCAGAGGAAGTGAAACCCATTACAATGTGTTTATAGAGAGGTTTATGACGAAAGATGAGCAAATAGCCCACAAGAATAGATGGCAACAACGACACCGAACTAGCCTCTCAGGTAGTCTCACCTCCCAGGTCACATCCCAGGTCACCTCCCAGGCCACCTCCCAGGTCACCTCCCAGGTCGCATCCTCCCCAACTCAGCCCTCCTATACATCCCCCCTGCCTCAGCCTCCCAAAACCCCCCTGTCCCTTCCACATTTGCACCTCCCCAACGATTCCCCTGCCCCTGCTACATCACACTTGTCAGCGACCCCAGTGGGTCAAGCCATGCCCTCCCCAAACCCACCTTCCCATCCCCCCTCCCCAAATACCCCTTCCTACTCCCCTGCCCCTTCTACCCCATTGACTTCAATTCCATCTACTCCATCCCAGCTTCCACTGCACCCCTCTTCCACTCACCCCCAAACCCCACCCAACCCTCACCCCTCCTATGCACCTCCAGCCCACATTTAACCCCCTCACCTTGTGACCCCCTAACACCTTCCCCCATCTCCCTCTTCCCCTCTTCTACCCCAAAACCCCCACCTACCCCCGATTCCCCCCTAACTAATATACCCTCTCTTCCACTCCCAGCACCCATGCTCCATTCTCATCTCAGCTCTCCGCCCTCAGTATCCCTCTCCCCCCCAACCTCTCAACCTCTATCTGACTCTCAGTCTCACTCTATTTCTCAACCCCCCTATGCTATTCAGACCCCTAACTTTCAGACCCATTATGCCCTTCCTACCCCCCTAGATGCCCAGACCCCATTCGCCTACCAGGCACTCCCAGGCACCCCCCTAGCACCCCCCCACTCACCCCCACAGCCCCCACTTGCCCCCCAGACACCCCCCAGTTCCCCCCAGACCCCTGGTGAAAGGGGGAACTCTGACACCCGAGTTTCCAAGAAGAGTCTCAAGGTTTGGTACACCAATGCTGATGGGGTAGCCAATAAAGCAGAAGAGATAAAAGAAAGAGTTAGTGAGGCAGACCCAGACATAGTGGCAATAGTGGAAACTAAAATAAATGGCATGATCTCGGATGCAATCTTTCCAGAGGGGTACCAGGTGATAAGAAAAGAAAGGACACAGAGACAGGGAGGAGGAGTGGCACTACTAATAAAGCGGAAATGGAAGTTTGATGAGCTGGAAAATCCGGGTACCAATGAAAGCACAAGCTTCATACATGGAACTCTGACAGTGGATGGGAAGAAGATTGTAATCTTGATACTCTACAATCCCCCACCAAACAGTAGAAGGCCCAGGCAGGAGTACGAGGACAGCAACAAGACATGTATGGATGAACTGCAGAGGGCAGCAACTTTAGCGCATAGAATGAGAGCGAAGCTGCTGGTCATGGGGGACCTAAATCACGGAGAGATAGATTGGGAAACGAGGAATCCCCATGGCGGGGAGGAGACCTGGGGAGCGAAGCTGGTAGACGTTATTGACAGGAATTTCCTAACACAGCATGTGAAAGAAGATACTAGGGAAAGAGGAGGGGATACGCCCAGCCTATTAGATCTCATTATCACTCAGAATGTAGAAGACATCGAGCAGTTGGAACATGAAATACCACTAGGAGCTAGTGACCATTGTGTCCTAGTCTTTGACTACATGATGGAGCTTAAAATTGTGACCAAAGGACAAGAGGTCCGGGAAAGGAGACTTGATTACAGAAAAGGGGACTACAGAAGGATAAGGGACTACCTGGGAGAAGTGCAGTGGGAGGAAGAACTTAGAGGAAAAACAGTGCAAGGTATGATGAACCAAGTCATATTGAAATGCAAGGAGGCTGAAGATAGATTTATTCCAACAATAAAGGAAAAAAGCAGGAGGGAATATAATAACCCATGGTTTAATAGACAGTGTCAGGAAGCAAAGGTGAGAAGCAGGAGGGAGTGGAGGAAGTACAGAAGACAAAGGACAGAGGACAACAGGATTAGATGTAACAGAGCTAGGAATGATTACATTAACATAAGACGAGTGTCGGAAAGAAATTATGAGAATGATATTGCAGTCAAAGCGAAAAAGCAACCAAAATTACTACATAGCCATATAAGAAGGAAGATGTCGGTAAATGACCAAGTGACAAGACTGAGGAAAACAGAAGGGGCATATACAGAAAGCGACAAGGAAATCTGCGAGGTACTGAATGCAAAATTCCATGGAGTGTTCACAACCGAGCCTGAGCAGCTCCCATTGTTAGAAGAGATTACCCAAGATGAAAGACTATCAGATATAGAGGTGACAGCAGAGGATGTAATGAAACAGTTGACAACACTGGATGCAAATAAAGCTGTTGGACCAGACAAAGTATCACCGTGGATACTTAAAGAGGCAGCGCAGGCTCTCAGCGTGCCTCTGGCAATGATCTTTAATGAGTCACTTATGTCGGGAGAATTGCCCAGTTGCTGGAAGGAGGCAAATGTCGTACCGATTTTCAAAAAAGGTGATAGGGAGGAGGCACTTAACTACAGACCCGTATCACTGACAAGCATCCCCTGCAAAATACTTGAAAGAATAATTAGGCTAAGACTTGTTGAGCACCTGGAGAGCATTGGGTTTGTAAACAAGCACCAACATGGGTTCTGGACAGGGAAATCATGCCTAACAAACCTTTTAGAATTCTATGATAAAGTAACAAGGATAAGGCAGGACAGAGAAGGCTGGGCAGACTGCATATTTCTTGACTGCCAAAAGGCCTTTGATACGGTACCGCACATGAGACTGCTATACAAACTTGAGAGGCAGGCAGGAGTAAGCGGAAAGGCCCTAGTATGGGTGAAGAACTACCTAACAGGAAGGAGCCAGAGGGTAATGGTAAGGGGCGAAAAGTCGGACTGGCGAACAGTAACAAGTGGAGTACCTCAAGGATCGGTGCTGGGACCAATCCTCTTTCTAATTTACGTAAATGATATGTTTACAGGAGTGGAATCATACATGTCAATGTTTGCAGATGACGCAAAATTAATGAGAAGAGTTGTGACAGACGAGGATTGTAGGATCCTCCAAGAGGACTTAAACAGGCTGCAGAGATGGTCAGGGAAATGGCTACTGGAGTTTAACACCAGTAAATGTAAAGTTATGGAAATGGGATCAGGTGACAGGAGACCAAAGGGACAGTACACAATGAAGGGGAACAGCCTACCTGTAACGATTCGAGAAAGAGACCTGGGAGTGGATGTGACACCTAATCTAACTCCTGAGGCACATATAAATAGGATAACGACAGCAGCGTACTCTACACTGGCGAAAATTAGAACTTCATTCAGAAACCTAAATGAGGAAGCTTTTAGGGCGCTTTACACTGCCTACGTGAGACCCGTCTTAGAGTATGCCGCGCCATCATGGAGCCCCCACCTGAAGAAACACATAAAGAAACTGGAGAAGGTTCAGAGGTTTGCGACGAGGCTTGTCCCAGAGTTACGAGGGATGGGATATGAAGAGCGGCTGAAGGAACTGAACCTTACGACACTAGAGAAAAGAAGGGAGAGAGGAGATATGATAGGGACATATAAAATACTCAGGGGAATTGACAAAGTGGAAATAGATGAAATGTTCACACGTAATAATAACAGAACGAGGGGACATGGGTGGAAACTGGAAACTCAGATGAGTCACAGAGATGTTAGGAAGTTTTCTTTTAGCGTGAGAGTAGTAGAAAAATGGAATGCACTTGGGGAACAGGTTGTGGAAGCAAATACTATTCATACTTTTAAAACTAGGTATGATAGGGAAATGGGACAGGAGTCATTGCTGTAAACAACCGATAGCTAGAAAGGCGGGATCCAAGAGTCAATGCTCGATCCTGCAAGCACATATAGGTGAGTACATATAGGTGAGTACACACACACACACACACACACACACACACACACACACACACACACACACACACACACACACACACACACACACACACACACACACACACACACACACACACGAGCAGTAGTAGTAGCAGGCATTGAAGAACAAACAGGGACCAGACCAAAGGAGCGGAGAGACAAGGACAAAAACATGATTAAAGAGATCCTTAAAGAGGTAAGGATGGAGGGAGCTGAGCGAAATGTTGAAAAGGTTTTCAGGCTTGGAAAGTACAACAAGGACAGAGACCGAATGATAAAGGTGGTTTTCATGAGCGAAATCGCGAAAGAGGAACTGCTAGCAAGGAAGTGTTGTCTAAAAGGTGTAGAGAAGTTCAAGAAAATATTCCTGCAGAGGGATATGACAAGGGAAGAGAGAATACGGACAGCAGACGCGAGGAAGGAGCGCAGGGAGAGAGAAGGAAATCAGAGTACCACAACCCAGAACCCTACAATCCCAGAGGGAAGTGGAGAACCCTCCTCAAACAGTGCAACAGCCACAGGGATTGGGGCACCACCCCCACATTCTACCCAACAGACACCCAACCTGCCCCATCCCCTGTCAGCCCCCCACTAAGTACCCACCTAGGGCACCCTCCCCCCACCCACCCCCCTCCCCCCACTCACCCCCCTTCTCCCCCTCACCCCTCTCCCCAGGACCTCCCTTCTCCCCCATCCCCCATGCCCTCCCTTCTCCCACATGCCTTCCCGTCTCTCCCACCCCCATGCCCTCCCTTCTCCCCCTCCCCCCTAAGCCCCCCACTCTCCCCCACCCCACCTAAGTCTTCCCCTCTCCCCCACTCCCCTAAACCCTCCCCTCTTCCTCACCCACCTCAGCCCTCCCTTTTCCCCCACGCCCCCCAAGCCCTCCACCCTTTTCTCTCCCCCCAAGCCCCCCCCTCCCCTATCCCCCACAGCCTCTCCTCCCCCCATGCTTCCCCAACCCTCCCTCTCTTACCCACCCCCTGTACCCTCCCCCTCTTATCCACCCCCTGTACCCTCCCCCTCTTATCCACCCCCTGTACCCGCCCCCTCTTATCCACCCCCTGTACCCTCCCTCCCCCCCCTCCCCCACCACCCCAAGCCCTCCCTCCTCCACCAATCCCCCCGTGCCAGGTCCCCCCAGCTCCCACTCACCCCAGATCCCAAAGGTCCCCCCCAGAAAAGAAGCAGAAGAGAGTCAGTTTCAGGGTGATGTACTCGAACATAGATGGGATCACAAGCAAGACAAGTGAACTAAGGGAAAGAGCACAAGAAGTTAACCCAGATGTAATCGGACTCACTGAAACAAAACTCTCTGGAATCATAACGAATGCCGTGTTTCCCCAGGAGTATACAGTAATAAGGAAAGAGAGGGAAGGTAGGGGAGGAGGCGGAGTGGCCCTACTCATGAGAAGGGAATGGAGTTTTAAGGAGATGGCCATCCCGGGCTGTGAGGAGTTCAGAGACTACATAGCAGGCACCATAACAATGGGAGGACCAAGAATAGTAGTAGCAGTAATATACAACCCTCCACCAAATGACAGGAGACCCAGTCAAGAGTATGAAAACAACAACAAGGCAGTTAACACTATAATTGAGAGGGCAGCCTCTGCTGCCTGTAGAAATAGATCCCACCTGCTCATCATGGGCGACTTCAATCACGGAAAGATTGACTGGGAGAACAAGGAACCGCATGGAGGCGAGGATACGTGGAGAGCCAAACTATTGGAGGTGGTGACAAGCAACTTTTTAACCCAGCATGTCGGAGAACCCACAAGGATGAGAGGCAATGACGAACCAGCGAGACTCGACCTAGTCTTCACTCTGAACGACTCCGACATAAGAGAAATCGGTTTTGAGGACCCAGTAGGAATGAGCGACCACAGTGTACTGGTGTTTGAGTACTTGATTGAAGAAGGGTTATTGAACTCGAGGAGGGATACCGAAACCAAAAGGTTAGCATACCGAAAGGGAAACTATGAGGGGATAAGAAAATTCCTAACAGATATAGCATGGGAAACAGAGCTCAGGGGAAAGACGGCCCAAGATATGATGGATTACATCACGCAGAAGTGCAAGGACGCAGCAAACAAGTTTGTCCCAGTCCAAAAGGAAAACAGAGAAATGAAGATGAGAAACCCATGGTTTAATCAGAGATGTAGGCTAGCTAAGCAGCAAAGTAAAAGGGCATGGAGAAACTATAGGAATAACAGGACACTGGAGAGCAGAGAAAGATACCAGAATGCCAGGAATGAATATGTCAGGATGAGAAGAGAGGCAGAAAGACAATACGAAAATGACATCGCAAGCAAGGCAAAGACTCAGCCTAAATTGTTGCATAGCCACATTAGGAGAAAAACAACAGTAAAGGAACAGGTTATGAGATTAAGGATAGGGGCGGAAGGATTCACTACAAATGACAAGGAAGTGTGTGAGGAATTGAATAAGAAATTCCAGGAGGTCTTCACCTTAGAGCAAGGAGAAATTCCAGAGGTAAGTGAGGGAATAGCTAACCAGGAACCACTGGAAGAGTTTGAGATTACCAGTGGGGAAGTAAGGAAGTGTTTACTAGAGTTGGACGTGACGAAGGCTATAGGCCCAGATGGAATCTCCCCTTGGGTTCTAAAGGAAGGAGCAAGAGAACTGTGCCTACCACTCTCCATAGTGTATAACAAATCACTGGCAACAGGGGAACTGCCAGATATTTGGAAAGCAGCTAACGTAGTCCCGATATACAAGAAAGGGGATAGACAGGAGGCACTGAACTACAGGCCAGTGTCCCTAACCTGCATACCATGCAAGCTGATGGAGAAGATTGTGCGAAAAAAACTAGTGGAGCATCTGGAGCGAAGGAACTTTGTAACACAGCATCAACATGGGTTCAGGGATGGCAGGTCCTGCCTCACAGGGTTACTTGAATTCTACGACCAGGCAACAAAAATAAGGCAAGAAAGAGAAGGGTGGGCAGACTGCATATTTTTGGATTGTCAGAAAGCCTTTGATACAGTGCCACACAAGAGGCTAGTGCGAAAGTTGGAGATGCAGGCTGGAGTGAGAGGGAAGGTACTCCGGTGGATAGAGGAGTACCTAAGCAACAGGAGACAACGAGTCTGTGTGAGGGGTGAGGTCTCAGATTGGCGAGACGTCACAAGTGGAGTCCCGCAGGGGTCAGTCCTTGGACCTATACTGTTTCTGGTATATGTAAATGATCTCCCAGAGGGTATAGATTCGTTCCTCTCAATGTTTGCCGACGATGCAAAAATTATGAGGAGGATTGAAACAGAGGATGATAGTAGGAGGCTACAAGATGACCTGGATAGACTGAGTGAATGGTCCAACAAATGGCTGTTGAAGTTCAACCCGAGTAAATGCAAAGTAATGAAACTAGGCAGTGGAAACAGGAGGCCAGGCACAGGATACAGAATAGGAGATGAAGTACTTAATGAAACAGACAGAGAGAAAGATCTAGGAGTTGATATCACACCAAACCTGTCTCCTGAAGCCCACATAAAGAGAATAACGTCTGCGGCATATGCGAGGCTGGCTAACATCAGAACGGCGTTCAGGAACCTGTGTAAGGAATCATTCAGAATCTTGTACACCACATATGTAAGACCAATCCTGGAGTATGCGGCCCCAGCATGGAGCCCGTACCTTGTCAAGCACAAGACGAAGCTGGAAAAAGTCCAAAGGTATGCTACTAGACTAGTCCCAGAACTAAGAGGCATGAGTTATGAGGAAAGGCTGCGGGAAATGCACCTTACGACACTGGAAGACAGAAGAGTAAGGGGGGACATGATCACAACCTACAAAATCCTCAGGGGAATCGACCGGGTAAACAAGGATGAACTATTCAACACTGGTGGGACGCGAACAAGGGGACACAGGTGGAAGCTGAGTACCCAAATGAGCCACAGAGACGTTAGAAAGAACTTTTTCAGTGTCAGAGTAGTTAGTAAATGGAATGCATTAGGAAGTGATGTGGTGGAGGCTGACTCCATACACAGTTTCAAATGTAGATATGATAGAGCCCAATAGGCTCAGGAATCTGTACACCAGTTGATTGACGGTTGAGAGGCGGGACCAAAGAGCCAGAGCTCAACCCCCGCAAGCACAATTAGGTGAGTACAACACACACACACACACACACACACACACACACACACACACACACACACACACACACACACACACACACACACACACACACACACACACACACACACACCTGCGGAACGTCTTTCTACGGTACAGTTCCATCCTGAGCTTGCTCTCAAAACTGTGACCTGAAGAACCCTAAGAGGATATTTATCATCGAGAGAAAAAAATCGAGGGTTTACATTACGCTTTATATTTCATTGTTATTCCTCTGTACGTGCTTAAGGTAAGATCCCACTATCCCATGTGCTCGCCAACCCTCCTCAGTCTCGGCTTATATCTTCGTGTACTCACCAAGTTGTACTCACCTAGTTGTGCTTGCGGAGGTTGAGCTCTGGCTCGTTGGTCCCGCCTCTCAACTGTCAATCAACAGGCGTAAAGGTTCCTGAGCCTATTAGGCTCAATCATATCTACACTTGAAACTGTGTATGGAGTCAGCCTCCACCACATCACTCCCTAATGCATTCCATTTGTCAACCACTCTGACACTAAAAAAATTCTTTCTAATATCTCTGTGGCTCATTTCGGCACTCAGTTTCCACCTGTGTCCCCTAGTGCGTGTGCCCTTTGAGTTAAACAGCCTGTCTTTATCAACCCTGTCGATTCCCTTGAGAATCTTGAATGTGGTGGTCATGTCCCCCCTAACTCTTCTGTCTTCCAACGAAGTGAGGTTTAATTCCCGTAGTCTCTCCTCGAAGCTCATACCTCTCAGCTCGGGTACTAGTCTGGTGGCAAACCTTTGAACCTTTTCCATTTTAGTCTTATGCTTGACTAGATATGGACTCCATGCTGGAGCCGCATACTCCAGAATTGGTCTGACATATGTGGTATATAATGTTCTGAAAGATTCCTTACACAAATTTCTAAAGGCCGTTCTTATGTTGGCCAACCTGGCATATGCTGCTGCCGTTATCCTCTTGATTTGAGCTTCAGGGGCAGGTCAGGCGTGATATCAACCCCCCCAGGTCTTTCTCTCTCTCGGACTCTTGAAGTATTTCATCTCCCAAATGGTACCTTGTATCTGGTCTCCTGCTTCCTACCCCTATCTTCATTACATTACATTTGCTTGGGTTAAACTCTAACAGCCATTTGTTCGACCATTCCTGCAGCTTGTCCAGGTCTTCTTGAAGCCTCAAGCTGTCCTCCTCTGTCTTAATCCTTCTTATAATTTTGGCGTCGAGAGAACTATGAGAGGAATGAGTCTATACCCTCTGGGAGATCATTTACGTATATCAGAAACAGGATAGGTCCAAGTACAGAGCCCTGTGGGACTCCACTGGTGACTGCCCGCCAGTCTGAGGTCTCACCCCTCACTGTAACTCTCTGCTTCCTATTGTTTAGGTACTCCCTTATCCAGTGGAGCGCCCTACCAGTTATTCCTGCCTGTTTCTCCAGCTTATACATCAACCTTTTATGGGGTACTGTGTCAAAGGCTTTCCGACAGTCCAAAAAAATGCAGTCCGCCCACCCTTCTCTTTCTTGTTTAATCTTTGTCACCTGATCGTAGAATTCTATCAAGCCTGTAAGGCAAGATTTACCTTCCCTGAACCCATGTTGATGGGTTGTCGCGAAGTCTCTTCTCTCCAGATGTGTTACTAGGTTTTTTCTCACAATCTTCTCCATCACCTTGCATGGTATACAAGTTAAGGACACTGGCCTGTAGTTCAGTGCCTCTTGTCTGTCACCCTTTTTGTATATTGGTACTACATTAGCAGTCTTCCATACTTCTGGTAGGTCTCCCGTTTCCAGTGACCTACTATACACTATGGAGAGTGGCAAGCTAAGTGCTCCTGCACACTCTTTCAATACCCATGGTGAGATTCCATCCGGCCCAAAAGCTTTTCTCACATCCAGCTCCAATAGGTGCTCCTTGACCTCATCTCTTGTAATTTCGAACCTATCCAAGGTCACCTGGTTTGCTGCCACCTCTTCTACCGCCGTGACATCTCCCTGTTCTATTGTAAAGACCTCCTGGAACCTTTTGTTGAGTTCTTCACACACCTCTTTGTCATTCTCTGTGTACCTGTCCTCGCCCACCCTAAGTTTCATCACCTGTTCCTCCACTGTTGTCTTCCTCCTGATGTGACTGTGTAGTAGCTTTGGTTCGGTCTTGGCTTTATTAGCTATATCATTTTCATACCATTTCTCAGCTGCTCTTCTCACACTGACATACTCGTTCCTGGTTCTCTGGTATCTCTCTCTACTTTCTGGTGTTCTGTTATTACGGAAGTTCCCCCATGCCCTTTTGTTCAGCTCCTTTGCTTTCATACATTCCCTATTAAACCACGGATTCTTCCTTTGCTTCTCTGTTTTTTCCTGTCGGGCTGGGACAAACCTGCTTACTGTCTCCTGACATTTTTGGGTGACATAGTCCATCATGTCTTGTACGGACTTGGTTCCGAGTTCTGTGTCCCAATGTATATCCCATAGGAATTTATTCATTTCCTCATAGTTTCCCTTTCGGTAGGCCAGCCCTTTGGTTCCCAGTTCTTTTTTGGGGGAGATAATTCCTAGCTCAACAAGGTACGCAAAGCTCAATACACTATGATCACTCATTCCCAAGGGGGCTTCCAACTTAACTTCCCTTATATCCGACTCATTTAGGGTAAATATCAGATCAAGCAAGGCTGGTTCGTCCTCTCCTCTCATTCTTGTCGGTCCCTTGACGTGTTGACTTAGAAAGTTTCTTGTTGCCACGTCCAGCAGCTTAGCTCTCCATATGTCAGGTCCACCATGTGGGTCTCTGTTCCCCCAATCTATCTTCCCTTGGTTGAAGTCCCATGATTAGTAGTCTGGATCCGTTCCTGCTAGCCACAGAAACTGCTCTCTCTATTATATTGATGGTGGCCAAGTTGTTTCTATCATATTCCTGTCTGGGTCTTCTGTCCTTCGGTGGGGGGTTATATATGACTACTACTATAATTTTCTGTCCTCCAGTTGCTATGGTGCCGGAAATGTAGTCACTGAAACCTTCACAGTTCTGATTTACCATCTCTTCAAAACTCCAACCTTTTCTTATCAGCAAGGCTACACCACCTCCTCCTCTCCCTTCTCTCTCTCTTTCCTCAGTACATAGTAGTCTTGTGGAAACACTGCGTTTGTGTTTCCCTACTCATACACACAGTCCTGTGTGTGTGTATGTGTGTGTGAGTGTGTGTGTGTGTGTATATATGTGTGTATGTGTATGTGTGTGTGTGTGTGTGTGTGTGTGTGTGTGTGTGTGTGTGTGTGTGTGTGTGTGTGTGTGTGTGTGTGTGTGTACTCACCTTGTTTTGCTTGCGGGGGTTGAGCTCTGGCTCTTTGGCCTCGCCTCTCAACTGTCAATCAACTGATGTAAAGATTCCTGAGCATACTGAGTTCAGGGTCTCGGCGCCATCTACGTTCCAGGTGCCAAACTATAGCAGTTGACCCTTCCATTAATCGTAGTTTCCCGTTTTCTAGTCTGCTGTGCTGGAAGGTGACGAGTAACCAGGGACAGGCGATGGTAGTCAGTGAAGTCGAGACAGTGGAAGAGTACTTTGGTTGGCCTGAAGATTCTAGCCAGTTGGGCTAGGTGAGCGCTGTGAACTTCACTCCTGGAAGGAAGTAGCCAGTGGGGCTAGGTGAATGCTGTGGTGGAGCGCTGTAGATTTCATTCCTGGAAGGTACTAGCCAGTGAGGCTAGTTGCGCAGTGCTGAGTTTGCTGATTGAGCGTACCAGCGAGTGCGCTACGGAGGGGAAGGTCTTGAAGGCTTTTCCATAACTGCTGCTAGCGTAAGGGCTAGTGGTGCGTTGAAGACCTCATCAGAGGAATATAGTGTCCGTCATCCGTGAAGCTATCTAGTGTGAGTGCTAGTGACGCCGCTCTGGATGACCTCACATACACTTGTAAATATTAATAGTGAAGGGCAATAATAACGGTTTATTTTAAGTGCTATTTTATTTATTTACCTTAAACAGTAAACTATATTTCCACCAAGGTTAGGATCCTCTGAACTTGAGTAGAATCACAGAGTATAACGGTTACGGTAAACTGGTAAAGAACCCGGTTACGAGTAGGGAGATTTACGAAAGAATGTCCCCTCCATTTTGGGATGGAGTGGTTTCGGCATAGTCGAAAGATGTAATAATGTTGTAGGAACGTTTGGGGCAATATAAAGTGGCGGAGGGGGACGTATTGCCAGATGTATGATAAATATGGGAGAAGTAGTGTTCGAGTGAGGTGTGTATGGTTGTGTGAAAGCTGTGAGAAGGTAGTGAGTGTTTTTTGGGGGGACATGTTACGTTTCCTTTAAAAAATTGGGGGCATGATACAATTTCTGTTGAAAGGATAGGGTGAAAACGGTAGATGGAGAAGTGGGAAGAGTACGAAGTTCTTGGTGTATGGGTGAAAGAGTGAAAAAGTTTGTAAGCTCCTCCCCCCCCCCCCTTCCTTTTTGTCAGAGAGAGAGAGAGGGAAGTATTTTTGGGGAGTAGATGTGTTTTAGGAGAGTGAGGAGAAGATATATGTAAAGGATGATTTGAGGAAGTTAAAACAGAAAGATTTAACAGAAGATGTTTTAGAAGAATAGAGAAAACAAAAACTTAAGGTAACAATTAAGAAAGATATAGAATAAAGGAATGGGAGCTTTAAAGAGTCACAGGGTACAGTTAACAGAAGAACGTAAAGTACAAGTTACAATCTTGAGGAGCTAGCCACAAAATTCATAACACATCGTCACATCAACAACATGTGTTCGAGATCGACCACAAGTACAGTTTCTAAATTAAGCAAATGCCATATGTGGAGAGCTAGTGTCACAATTGATATGTTTGTCCTGCACATTTCCACAGTAGTTTGCTTGGGTTCTTTTAATTATCTTGGATATCATTGAAGAGAACCTCCTAGGTACAATACTGTATATATATATATATATATATATATATATATATATATATATATATATATACTGGTAAGAAGTAAAATAATCCTGAGAAATCGTATAAATTATGTTGTACGAGTGCTTCCAGTTAAGTAACATAGTTCATTTGTGTGCGCGTGCTTGAAGAGGAAATGTTATCCCCCCCCATTGTAAATATTTGTGGGTTTCAGACCATACGGCCGCGGCCGAGGGTAAGAACACTGGACTGGATGTATATACCCAGTATTACAAGTAAACATTAGCAATAACAATTATGGAAAGCTCCTTCACCTATACATAGACAAGAGACTGAACTTCAGCACCCACATACAACACATAAGGGGATGCTCTGAGAGAGAGAGAGAGGGAGAGTAAAAATATCCACTGAGGTCTGATTAAGTCCTTTTGGGGACCTTAATCATTAGGACGTTAAATGATTAACACAAAGTGAAGCGTATTTAGATGGTATATTGACAACATTCAGCATATCTCATACTGACCTAGTAGTACTTGGTGCACAAATAATTTTTCCAATGGAATCGCAAAACATAATTAAACACAACTGTACCGTACAGAGTTATATATTTATTTCAGTTTGAACAATTTTTAACATTGAAGGATAAATCCTTTAAATGGTTGAAATTGGTTTTGACATTCGAAATCTAATTCGTTGATGTTAAATAATATAAGGTTCAAATTTATTAAGATACATACTTTAAAAACTATTTCTATTTGAAATTTAAATAACATAAAAAGAGTACAGAATATAACAAATACCGACTATATAAGACTTGACACTTGCAGCACTTAATTATGCTATTGTAACACATTGAAAGTAATAACATTATTTGATTCAGCAAAGCATTTGGTAAGGTTATAATAATAATAATAATAATAATAACGTATTAATTATTTTAAATTATAATTCACAACTTGCTAGCGCACAAGAAACAAATCCACGAATCATCATTACATTCTGTAACACCTACACATGATCCATGGTTCCAAATATTGCAACGGTCACAGCATACCATCAGCTTCAAATCATTTGGCTTTCTGCAAATGCAGTACACTTCCATCGAGCATGACCAGATGATTCGTTTTCTTCTCAGTGTCTGTGCTGCAGGGAATGAGATGAGACACTTTCCTTTAAAGTTCTCTTGAAGATGTTGTCTCATATTCTGCATATCATACGAGGTTCACCGGATCTATACCACTTGCAAGTGATGCAGCAAACGCCACAGCATATACCCCACTCATACTTGAGTCCCTGTGTCTGCTGACCTTCATTATATTGCATATCAGCTTATCATCCTGGCAATTAGCAACAGCACACAAGATAACTGCAGTAGATTTGGATGGTAATTTATGCCTGGTGTCGTATATGTTAATTTGTCCAGTTACTCCAATGTTGGAAACGTTGATGGTTGGTGACCCAGTGACAACCATCAACTTGGATAATTTGAATAAATTCACCAAATGTAACTGGCCAGGAGAGGTCCCGCTACAACGCTGGGTCATGAAGGCCTTCTACGCTTGGCACAGTTTGTTTGATGAGGTCACATGCAGATTTTATATGAAGGTCAGAGAGCTGTACATTTGTTCCAATGTTCATTATTTCGTCATCTGTTAAATAATTTAACATTGTCGAATATGAAGCACTTTATCACTCTCCTTATTGTTGCATTGGTGTGAGGAGTGGCAGTGATTGGTGCAGTTTATTTTTTCTTTAAATAGGGACATATATTTGTACTGCAGATACCAGTACAGTTGCACCGTTTCTTTATATATTTTATACTTGGGTTAGCAAGGCGAGACGCTTCTCTTAACGTGATACTGTTGGTATCAAATATAAATAGTTTTTAAAGTATGTATCTTAATAAATTTGAACCTTATATTATTTAACATCAAGAAATTAGATTTCGAATGTTAAAACCAATTTCAACCAATTAAAGAATTTATCCTTTAATGTTAAAAATTGTTCAAACTGAAATAAACATATAACACTGTACGGTACAGTTGTGTTTGCCTGCCACAGCCTTGAGAGCACGGAGCCTCTCTCTACATTGGCGACCCAGTCTGGCTAAAACATTGCGGTACAGTAGAACCTCAAGACCAAGGTATTTGTATCTGGTAACATAGTCGAGCAGAGAGCCATCATTCAACAGCATTTTGCGAACGGCCCCAACCCGTCTGGGTGGGCGTCGGTTCAGGATCTTTGTTTTCTCTACTGAGATGACTAAGCATAGTTCCTGACATGTGTGCAATGCAGAGTTCAGAATATTTTGGGTGTTGGTATACTAATTGGTGTGGATCAGTATATCATCCACATAGCTAATGATGTGTTCGCTGGACCTTCTAGTTACTAAGTTTAAAAGTGCATTGATTAACACATTGAACAGAGTACGACTGAGGACACCTCACTGTGAGTAGTGTAAAAGGAGACAAATTTGGGTAAAATTTTTCAGAAACGGTTGGGCACTTCCATGCCGACTTGACTCTCGAGGGCGGATTCGTCCAACCCTCTTATTTTGGGTGGTTAGGTTAGGGCACAGTCAGCGCGCTCCTGGCTGGCTGGCGGGGGTGGGGTGGTGGTCCCACCACCCAGGGTATACCTGAGGAACTGGTGCCCTATCCTAACCTGTTTTCTTGCACGATTCGTCGCTTTGCTTTAAGATGAGTCTAGGGCCTCAAGAAGGGGGTCTCTACTTATGAGAGGTACCAAGGATGAATGTTCAATAGTTGGAAACCAAAAAATACACTGGTGAAAGGCATATAAACGTTTTTGGAGTATTTTAATGGCATGAGCAAAATTCACGATTTGTCCCGGGGGTGTTACGAGAGTACTACGGTATCAATTTGGGGGCCCTTACTTTTGAATGGATCAGAGGGTGAATGTTCAATAGATTCAAACCAAGAAACACAGTTGAAAGCGAATATAGAAGTTTTTGGAGTACTTTAATGAGGCTATGACTGAATAGTATAGGGAGCCCTTGGGCACAGCTCCATTTTCTGTAATGGTCAGAGGTGGATAACCCCAGTGGGGGTCAAGCATACAAGGGGGGGGGGGTCAAGATTCCTTACAAAGACCAAGTTGGATATATATAGGTGTAGTAAGCCTTATCTTGAATTTGCATGATACTGTGGGGTACATTGACATGAAGGGCGAGTCATAGAAGAGGATCTGCATGTGAGATGGGTCATATTGGGGTTTTAAAGAAGTTAAGATAGCTTTAAAGAGTCCTGTGTGCTTGATAGTGGGGGAAATGTTCATAACCATGCGTAAAGCCATAAATCTGGGGAGACAACATATTAATTTTGTAAAGGAGACGGTTGAGAACCATCCTCTCAAGACACTCATAGAGACAACTAGTGAGGGAGATTGGGCGAAAAGCACTCGGCTGGTGAGGTTTAAGAATGGGAATAATAACACTGTTGGTCCAGGACTTAGGAAGCTCCCCAGTTACATAGCTCATATTATACAACTGAAGCAAGGGATTCCCTGGAACTAGCAGAAGCATATGCAGTATGCCGTAAGAAACTCCATCCTCCGCGGGTGATGTAGCTTTGCCTTTATGTAGAGCAGAATCTAGTTCGTATTCAATAAAAAGCATGTCACAGTCATCCTCTTGATGAAGCATGAAGTCAAGGAGCCTTGCCCTATCAGTATATGTATTATTTAATTCATTCTGTGAGGGTAGAGGAAGACTGTCAAAGCTGGAAGTCGTGGCCCAAGCTCATTTGCTCTGTGCAGAGAATTAGGGTACGCGATCTCTGCAGCATTTTTCCCATTGACCTTGTTGATATCCTTCCATGCCCGACTTAGTGGCGTGTGAGAATTGAGACCACGGACAAAAGTTTCCCAGTCTGTCTGCCTCAGCTCCACCATACGTTCCCTGGCCTTAGCCAGAGCCGCTTGAAAGAGCCGAAGCATTTCAGCAGTGCGGGTCCTTCTACAAGCTAGTCCAATTATTCTGGCAGTGCGTTTTAGTGCATGCAATTTAGAATCATTATAATAAGCATAAGTGCTATGACCAGTGTAATTTGGGTTACGTGGCCTGGACGATATATCAAGTGATACTATAAACTGCTCGATAGTACCTGTGAGCTCATTGTTAAAATCTTCAACTGATGAAGGCTCAGATGAACTGCACCAATCTGACACATGAGCAACAAGATTGTCTCGTTGATCGATGGGCACAGCCAGCCTCTTCCGCTTGAACACTCCACTGGGGAGGATAGAGCTGCCAATGCTTACAGTGGCTAATATGGCCAGATGATCAGACGCCATATCTGGCACTATTGACGAGGCGCACACGGTGTGGGAGATGTTGACACCGAGACATTGAACAAGAATACCCCCGTAGATATTCGTCGGTTCAAGGTCACCCACAACCTGTGCATCATCGTGGCTACCTAATAGTGACAACAGTTGGTTGCCGTTACGATTATTGAACTGCGAATTACCAATACTCCTGTGCCTAGCATTATAATCACCTATAATGATGGTAGGCTCAGTCTGAATACAGATAGGAAGGTCAGCATAATTAGAGTTACAAGGAGTTGATTATTTAGTACATAGTTGTTTTTCTCTTTAATTGGATGATACAGTGGGAGTCTTTAACGTGATTGGGAATAAATACATACATACATACATACATACATACATACATACATACATACATACATACATACATACATACATACATACATACATACATACATACATACATACATGCGTACATACATCCATACATACATGCATGCGTACATACATCCATACATACATGCATGCATGCATACATACATACATATATACATACATACATACATACATACATACATACATACATACATACATACATACATACATACATACATACATACATACATACATACATGCATACATGCATACATGCATACATACATACATACATACATACATACATACATACATACATACATACATACATACATAAATACATACATACATACATACATACATACATACATACATACATACATACATACATACATACATACATGCATACATGCATACATGCATACATACATACATACATACATACATACATACATACATACATACATACATACATACATAAATACATACATACATACATACATACATACATACATACATACATACATACATACATACATACATACATACATACATACATACACACATACATACATACATACATACATACATACATACATGCATACATGCATACATGCATACATACATACATACATACATACATACATACATACATACATACATACATACATACATACATGCATGCATGCATACATGCATACATACATACATACATACATACATACATACATACATACATACATACATACATACATACATAAATACATACATACATACATACATACATACATACATACATACATACATACATGCATACATGCATACATGCATACATACATACATACATACATACATACATACATACATACATACATAAATACATACATACATACATACATACATACATACATACATACATACATACATACATACATACATACATACATACATAAAAATATATATCTCTTAAGTAAAATAAATAATACCACCTTATCGCCTGTGTCCGGACACATGAAAACTACCTAGGTATCAGTATCCAGCCAGGCGGGGATCACAGGCTGCACAATACTGATAAATTATGTAATGCACTACTTGTGGTCCATCTCGAACCCATTTATGATGTGACGACTTATAGTGAATTTTGTAACTAGCTCATCAAGATTGTAACTTGCTTAGCTAAATGAATTGTGGGGTTCGGTCCATTCATTTTCTTTCTTTATTATGCACCCCATAATACACATCCCGTGGGCGGTGGTGTAAAGGATTACAGAGGCACATAATCGGTTCAGGAATTGAACCCTCTAGTTCGTTTAGCTAAGCAAATAACAATCTTTTGACGCTAGTTACAAAATTATTAATGTACACATACTTATGCATACATGTACATATTCATACGTATACATATATACATACACATACATATTTAATCACCCACACAAATACACACATCAGTAATCTTTTGTGTCACAAGTGATTCAACAAGAGGCTCACAACAGTCACTATACAAGGCACTTTACATCTATGGTGAGTCACACAGTTACTAGTCTTGCTTCACACCCACCCAACTGGGCGGCAGCTTTACATTCATGTGCTGCACACCCACCCAACTGGGCGGCAGCTTTACAGTCATGTGCTCCACACCCACCCAACTGGGCGGCAGCTTTACAGTCATGTGCTCCACACCCACCCAACTGGGCGGCAGCTTTACAGTCATGTGCTCCACACCCACCCAACTGAGCGGCAGCTTTAGTCATGTGCTCCACACCCACCCAACTGGGCGGCAGCTTTACAGTCATGTGCTGCACACTTACCCAACTGGGCGGCAGCTTTACAGTCATGTGCATGCATTACCTACAGTAAGCAAATTTTGGATACATTGCTAAGATTTCGGGCAGCACATCATTATGAATGAAGTACTTACACATTTCATGGACACTATTGATGTTGTTATCTTTAAATTCCGCGATTTTTTCACATTCCATTATATAATGACACAAAGTATGCGAATAGTTCTGCTGACAGAGTTTACATTTAGTCAAATCTACATCATCAGATGTTACAAACTCCCAGAGGTACTTGTAGCCGAGCCTAAACCTAGCAGTGGTAACATCTAGAAGTCTGCTAACATTATTGGATGACCCATAGACTAGCGATTCATCAAAGTTTATACAATATTGTGAAATTGAGAGTCAGTGTAGTAACATAAATTGGTACATCATAAATATTGTAAGTTAAGAATCTGATGCATGTGTGTGTGTTGGGGGGGGGGGGTTATACCCTTGGTACGCGAGAGTGGAAAGTAACCTTAGACGTACTGCGGTCAATGTGTGTGGGGGGGGGAGGGGGCGGGGAGGGACGGTGGGAGAGTCAAATCCACCCTCCAACATCTGGACATAGTACCACCAGCCTCCACAACACTCCATCAACATCCAGTTGATGCTTGTAGATGCCTCATCTAACCTCACCTATGTCACACATTAACCTACAGTTCCTGTGATATTTAAACTCCTCATCACAGTGGCGTCTCACCAATATAAACTGTATTGGATTTTGTCCCGAAATAGCTATATGCTGACTGGACGTGTATGTATGTATGTATGTATGTATGTATGTATGTATGTATGTATGTATGTATGTATGTATGTATGTATGTATGTATGTATGTATGCATGCATGCATGCATGTATGTATGTATGTATGTATGTATGTATGTATGTATGTATGTATGTATGTATGTATGTATGTATGTATGTATGTATGGATGTATGTATGGATGTATGGATGTATGGATGTATGTATGTATGTATGGATGTATGTATGTATGGATGTATGTACGCATGCATGTATGTATGTATGTATGTATGTATGTATGTATGTATGTATGTATGTATGTATGTATGTATGTATGTATGTATGTATGTATGTATGTATGTACTCACCTAATTGTACTCACCTAATTGTGCTTGCGGGGGTTGAGCTTTGGCTCTTTGGTCCCGCCTCTCAACTGTCAATCAACTGGTGTACAGATTCCTGAGCCTACTGGGCTCTATCATATCTACATTTGAAACTGTGTATGGAGTCAGCCTCCACCACATCACTTCCTAGTGCATTCCATTTATTAACTACTCTGACACTGAAAAAATTCTTTCTAACGTCTCTGAGGCTCATCTGGGTACTAAGTTTCCACCTGTGTCCCCTTGTTCGTGTCCCACCCGTGCTGAAGAGTTTGTCTTTGTCCACCCTGTCAATTCCCCTGAGAATTTTGTAGGTGGTTATCATGTCTCCCCTTACTCTTCTGTTTTCCAGGGATGTGAGGTTCAGCTCCTTTAGCCTATCTTCGTAGCTCAATCCTCTCAGTTCCGGGACGAGCCTGGTGGCATACCGCTGAATCTTCTCTAACTTTGTCTTGTGTTTAACTAGGTATGGACTCCAGGCTGGAGCTGCATACTCCAGGATTGGTCTAACATAAGTGGTATACAGGGTTCTGAAAGATTCCTTACACAAGTTTCTGAAGGCAGTTCTTATGTTGGCCAGTCTAGCATATGCCGCTGATGATATTCTTTTGATGTGGGCCTCTGGGGACAGGTTCGGTGTGATATCAACCCCCAGATCCTTCTCTCTATTTGATTCTTGCAGGATTTCCCCTCCCAGATGATACCTTGTGTTCAGCCTCCTGCTCCCTTCGCCTAATTTCATCACCTTACACTTTCCAGAGTTGAACTTCAGCAGCCATTTTCTAGACCATTCCTCCAGTTTATCCAGGTCATCCTGTAGTCTCTGTCTATCTTCATCCGTCTTGATTCTTCTCATAATTTTTGCATCATCAGCAAACATCGAGAGGAATGAGTCTATACCCTCTGGAAGATCGTTCACATATATTAGAAACAGGATGGGTCCAAGTACTGAGCCCTGTGGGACTCCGCTGGTGACATCTCGCCACTCTGATATCTTTCCCCTCACCGTTACTCGCTGTTTCCTGTTGCTTAAGTACTCCCTTATCCACTGGAGCACCTTCCCTTTTACTCCTGCCTGTTGCTCCAACTTTTTTAACAGCCTTTTATGGGGTACTGTGTCGAAGGCTTTTTGGCAATCCAGGAAAATGCAGTCTGCCCACCCTTCTCTTTCCTGCCTAATTTTCGTTGCCTGGTCATAAAATTCTATTAAACCTGTGAGGCACGATTTACCATCTCTGAACCCATGTTGGTGGTGCGTTACAAAGTTATTTCCCTCCAGATGCTCTACGAGCCTTTTCCTCACGATCTTCTCCAGCACCTTGCATGGTATACAAGTTAAGGAAACTGGCCTGTAATTCAGTGCCTCTTGCCTGTCACCCTTTTTGTATATTGGGACAACGTTAGCTGTCTTCCAACTTTCTGGTAAGTCTCCTGTTTCCAGTGACCTGTTATACACCATAGAGAGTGGCACACTTAGTGCCTCTGCACCTTGCTTTAGTATCCATGGTGAGATTCTATCAGGCCCAACAGCCTTTGTCACATCTAGCTCCAGCAGACACCTTTTGACCTCATCACTGGTGAGGTCAAATTCCTCCAAGGTTGCTTGGTTTGCCGCCTCCTCATTATGTATGTATGTATGTATGTATGTATGTATGTATGTATGTATGTATGTATGTATGTATGTATGTATGTATGTATGTATGTATTCCCAATCACGTTAAAGACTCCCACTGTATCATCCAATTAAAGAGAAAAACAACTATGTACTAAATAATCAACTCCTTGTAACTCTAATTATGCTGACCTTCCTATCTGTATTCAGACTGAGCCTACCATCATTATAGGTGATTATAATGCTAGGCACAGGAGTATTGGTAATTCGCAGTTCAATAATCGTAACGGCAACCAACTGTTGTCACTATTAGGTAGCCACGATGATGCACAGGTTGTGGGTGACCTTGAACCGACGAATATCTACGGGGGTATTCTTGTTCAATGTCTCGGTGTCAACATCTCCCACACCGTGTGCGCCTCGTCAATAGTGCCAGATATGGCGTCTGATCGTCTGGGCATATTAGCCACTGTAAGCATTGGCAGCTCTATCCTCCCTGGTGGAGTGTTCAAGCGGAAGAGGCTGGCTGTGCCCATCGATCAACGAGACAATCTTGTTGCTCATGTGTCAGATTGGTGCAGTTCATCTGAGCCTTCATCAGTTGAAGATTTTAACAATGAGCTCACAGGTACTATCGAGCAGTCTATAGAATCACTTGATCCATCGTCCAGGCCACGTAACCCAAATTACACTGGTCATAGCACTTATGTTTATCATAATGATTCTAAATTGCAGACACTAAAACGCACTACCAGAATAATTGGACTAGCTTGTAGAAGGACCCGCACTGCTGAAATCCTTCGGCTCTTTCAAGCGGCTCTGGCTAAGGCCAGGGAACGTATGGTGGAGCTGAGGCAGACAGACTGGGAAACTTTTGTCCGTGGTCTCAATTCTCACACGCCACTAAGTCGGGCATGGAAGGATATCAACAAGGTCAATGGGAAAAATGCTGCAGAGATCGCGTACCCTAATTCTCTGCACAGAGCAAATGAGCTTGGGCCACGACTTCCAGCTTTGACAGTCTTCCTCTACCCTCACAGAATGAATTAAATAATAGATATACTGATAGGGCAAGGCTCCTTGACTTCATGCTTCATCAAGAGGATGAATGTGACATGCTTTTTACTGAATACAAACTAGATTCTGCTCTACATAAAGGCAAAGCTACATCACCCGGGGAGGATGGAGTTACTTACGGCATACTGCATATGCTTCTGCTAGTTCCAGGGAATCCCTTGCTTCAGTTGTATAATATGAGCTATGTAACTGGGGAGCTTCCTAAGTCCTGGACCAACAGTCTTATTATTCCCATTCTTAAACCTCACCAGCCGAGTGCTTTTCGCCCAATCTCCCTCACTAGTTGTCTCTATAAGTGTCTTGAGAGGATGGTTCTCAACCGTCTCCTTTACAAAATTAATATGTTGTCTCCCCAGATTTATGGCTTTACGCATGGAAAGAGTGTACATCACTGTATTACCACATTCCTCACCCTGCATACTGATAGGTCATATACCACTTTCCTAGATCTTAAGTCAGCCTTTGACATTGCTGACCCACACGTCATTCTGAGAGAACTTGCTAAAAAGAATGTAGGAGGATGGCTTCTACGGTGGATAAGAGGCTATCTATCTAATAGGAAGTCATCTGTACTGTTCCCAGGGCATAGGCGTGTAACGAGAGATTTTGAACTTGGCACTCCACAGGGAGGTGTCCTCAGTCGTACTCTGTTCAATGTGTTAATCAATGCACTTTTAAACTTAGTAACTAGAAGGTCCGGCGAACACATCATTAGCTATGTGGATGATATACTGATCCACACCAATTAGTATACCAACACCCAAAATATTCTGAACTCTGCATTGTACACATGTCAGGAACTATGCTTAGTCATGTCAGTAGAGAAAACAAAGATCCTGAACCGACGCCCACCCAGACGGGTTGGGGCCGTTCGCAAAATGCAGTTGGATGATGGCTCTCTGCTCGACTATGTTACCAGATACAAATACCTTGGTCTTGAGGTTCTACTGTACCGCAATGTTTTAGCCAGACTGGGTCGCCAATGTAGAGAGAGGCTCCGTGCTCTCAAGGCTGTGGCAGGTTGTGGCAGGCAAACACAACTGTACCGTACAGTGTTATATGTTTATTTCAGTTTGAACAATTTTTAACATTAAAGGATAAATTCTTTAATTGGTTGAAATTGGTTTTAACATTGTGTTAATCATTTAACGTCCTAATGATTAAGGTCCCCAAAAGGACTTAATCAGACCTCAGTGGATATTTTTACTCTCCCTCTCTCTCTCTCTCAGAGCATCCCCTTATGTGTTGTATGTGGGTGCTGAAGTTCAGTCTCTTGTCTATGTATAGGTGAAGGAGCTTTCCATAATTGTTATTGCTAATGTTTACTTGTAATACTGGGTATATACATCCAGTCCAGTGTTCTTACCCTCGGCCGCGGCCGTATGGTCTGAAACCCACAAATATTTACAATGGGGGGGGATAACATTTCCTCTTCAAGCACGCGCACACAAATGAACTATGTTACTTAACTGGAAGCACTCGTACAACATAATTTATACGATTTCTCAGGATTATTTTACTTCTTACCAGTATATATATATATATATATATATATATATATATATATATACAGTATTGTACCTAGGAGGTTCTCTTCAATGATATCCAAGATAATTAAAAGAACCCAAGCAAACTACTGTGGAAATGTGCAGGACAAACATATCAATTGTGACACTAGCTCTCCACATATGGCATTTGCTTAATTTAGAAACTGTACTTGTGGTCGATCTCGAACCCACGTTGTTGATGTGACGATGTGTTATGAATTTTGTGGCTAGCTCCTCAAGATTGTAACTTGCTTAGATAAATAAATTGTGTGTTCAGTCCCTGAACCCATTATGTGATAAATTACTAAACTAAAAACTATAGTCTGGTGACGAAACCTGAACTGCATAATGTAAATAGGGATTAACCAGAAAAAGATATAGGTGAAGAATAACACCAGGTAACTGTAAAGCTACCGCCCAGTTGGGTGGGTGTGGAGCACATGACTGTAAAACTGCCGCCCAGTTGGGTGGGTGTGGAGAACATGACTAAAACTGCCGCCCAGTTGGGTGGGTGTGGAGCAAGACTAGTAACTGTGTGACTCACCATAGATGTAAAGTGCCTTGTATAGTGACTGTTGTAAGCCTCTTGTTGAATCACTTGTGACACAAAAGATTACTGATGTGTGTATTTGTGTGGGTGATTAAATATGTATGTGTATGTATATATGTATACGTATGAATATGTACATGTATGCATAAGTATGTGTACATTAATAATTTTGTAACTAGCGTCAAAAGATATTGTAACTAGCGTCAAAAGACACATATTTGCTTAGCTTAACGAACTAGAGGGTTCAGTTCCTGAACCGATTATGTGCCTCTAATCCTTTACACCACCGCCCACGGGATGTGTATTATGGGGTGCATAATAAAGAAAGAAAATGAATGGACCGAACCCCACAATTCATTTAGCTAAGCAAGTTACAATCTTGATGAGCTAGTTACAAAATTCACTATAAGTCGTCACATCATAAATGGGTTCGAGATGGACCACAAGTAGTGCATTACATAATTTATCAGTATTGTGCAGCCTGTGATCCCCGCCTGGCTGGATACTGATACCTAGGTAGTTTTCATGTGTCCGGACACAGGCGATAAGGTGGTATTATTTATTTTACTTAAGAGATATATATTTTTAAATGTTGTCACATTAACAGCTACATCTTCCTTTCTTCTGACATAGATTTTTAAGATTAATTAAAATATATGGAAACTAATTATACAATTTATTGGCTGGTGTGCAGGGCTTCACACTTTCAGAGCTAGCCATCAAGTAACTATCAAAACGCATATATCTTCGTTTTCACTTCAGTTATATTTATGACAAAGGATTTAAAATGTATCCTATATTTCTACCTTTCTGATGACATAAATACTTTCGTTAATTACAATATCTAGATCAAACTAACACTGATTTTCAAAAGGTTGTATATTTTCCATCAATGGAGAGCATTAGCCAAGAAGTCTTCTTTAAAATATGAATATCTTTCCTCACCCAATAAGATCTAATCTCTGAATAAAACGCAAAAAACGACTTGATTGTAACCTATCCACCGCTGCCCATTGGATGGGGGAGAGGGGGTTATGTGTAGGATAAACATATCAATTGTGACACTAGCCCTCCATATATGTCAGTTGCTTAAATTATAAACTGTACTTGTGGTTGGTCTCGAGCCCATTGTTGATGTGACAATGTGCATTGACTTTTGTAACTACCTTATCAAGATTATAACTTGCTTGGCTATATGAATTGTGGGGCTCAGTCCCTGAGCCCATTATGTGCCTCTGTAACACTCCACTATCGCTCATAGGATGGGTATGGGGTGCATAATAAATGAACTAAACTAAGCTCTGCCTTTTTGATAACATATACAATTATAAGCTTTATTTGTGAATCTCAATTAAATAAACAATATATCACAGAGCCTGTAGGGTTCGGTGAGATGAGCGAAGAGACATGGGAGATTTTACATAAGTACAGTACATGGTAGTTTAGGTAACGAACGCATGTCAACGAATAACGAGTATATATAACAAAACTATTGTCCTATGAAGTCGATTTAACTTCCAAACATATATTTTGTAATAAATGTTAAATGTTTTCTGGCTAGTTATGTTAGATTTTATTAAAAATACGTATTCTACTTGTTAACATTATAATTTAAATTTGTGATAATTTGTGCAGAGAAGTGCGACAACTGGATATGCCAACAAACACTTTCCAAACAACGATATATCTTGGATAAGTCGCTCCACAACATTGACGCTTGGACCGTCGACTTCCTTTGATGCTACTTATTTCATAATGAAATTAAATTAGTTTGGAGTAAATATATGTTTTCTCATGTTCTGCATTCAGCACCCACATTATAGTGAGTAAATATACCATATTACTTCATTACTTAAATAATGCTAGGATGGTTTGAGTAGCTTTGGGTCTTTAGTGGACAGGATATCCAATAGATGGGGCGAGAGTCACCCCCATCTCTCTCGCCCAAGCAAGAGTCGAAACTTAATTTAAAATTGATATATCTTTGTTCTCGAACATGATATATTTCATTTGGTGCAATCATAATAATGTTCATATCTCGGTCTTTCTGGAGGCATATAAGATTTTAGGCTTTATTAGCGTATCTTTGTTAATTATACAATATATCGGCAAGTGCGTAGGCGTCAGCACTCCATGCCCGACAAGCTACTGAGCGCTACTATAAAAACATATGTATCTTCACTTGAGCTATAAATATGTATATTGTAATGTATTTAAAATGAAGCTCTTCTTTTATCTTGCTTAAGACATATGAAACATTTGTGTTTATTAACGAATTTACGTGAAATAAACATTGATCTGAGAGAGAGTTGCTCTGTCGTTCAGTCTGTACGGGGTGGGAGCTCCATAATTTTTAAAATGCATGTATCTTCATTAGAACTTTAAATATGTCTATGGTAAAGTGTTTAAAGTGAAGCTTATATGTCTGCCTTTCTTGAGACATATAAAACATATATGTTTATTAACGAATTCACGTGAAATAAACATTGTTCTGAGAGAGAGTTGCTCGGTCGATCAATCTGTCCGGGGTTAAAGCTCGGCTATTATAAAAGTACACGTATCTTCGCTTTAAATCTAAATATGCCCATGGTAAGGTATTTAGAATGAAGCTTATATTTATATCTTTCTTGTGACATATAAAACTCTTACGTTTATTAAGGAATCTGTGTGAAATAGGCATGGTTCTGAGATGAATGCTGCGGTTTTCGAGCTCGACGAGCATTGAAAACTGCCCCTTTTATAAAACTACAAATATCTTCGGTTTTACTTAAAATATTTTTTTGGTAGAGGTTTAACATACAGTTCGCGTTTTTATCTTTCTTCTGACTAATAAATAATTTTGGTTTAATAAGTCATCATGATGTTTTCAACAATATTTCACATGTATTTCATGTGAACAATGTATTTCAACAATACAATACAACAAATACACACATTGGTACATTATTGCAAAGGCACTATACTATACACACACACACACACACACACACTCCTCCTCCTCCTCCTCCCTCCCCCCACTCACCCCTCTTCTCCCCCTCACCCCTCTCCCCAGGACCTCCCTTCTCCCCCATCCCCCATGCCCTCCCTTCTCCACATGCCTACCCGTCTCTCCCACCCCATGCCCTCCCTTCCCCCCCTCCCCCCTAAGCCCCCCACTCTCCCCCACCCCACCTAAGTCTTCCAATCTCCCCCACTCCCTTAAACCCTCCCCTCTACCTCACCCACCTCAGCCCTCCCTTTTCCCCCACGCCCCCCAAGCCCTCCACCCTTTTCTCTCCCCCCAAGCCTCCCCATCTCCCCTATCCCCCACAGCCTCTCCTCCCCCCATGCTTCCCCAACCCTCCCTCTCTTACCCACCCCTGTACCCTCCCCCTCTTACCCACCCCCTGTACCCTCCCCCTCTTATCCACCCCCTGTACCCTCCCCCTCTTCTCCACCCCCTGTACCCTCCCCCTCTCAGCCACCACCCCAAGACCTCCCTCCTCCACCAATCCCCCGTGCCAGGTCCCCCCAGCTCCCACTCACCCCAGATCCCAAAGGTCCCCCCCCAGAAAAGAAGCAGAAGAGAGTCAGTTTCAGGGTGATGTACTCGAACATAGATGGGATCACAAGCAAGACAAGTGAACTAAGGGAAAGAGCACAAGAAGTTAACCCAGATGTAATCGGACTCACTGAAACAAAACTCTCTGGAATCATAACGAATGCCGTGTTTCCCCAGGAGTACACAGTAATAAGGAAAGAGAGGGAAGGTAGGGGAGGAGGCAGAGTGGCCCTACTCATGAGAAGGGAATGGAGTTTTAAGGAGATGGCCATCCCGGGCTGTGAGGAGTTCAGAGACTACATAGCAGGCACCATAACATTGGGAGGACCAAGAATAGTAGTAGCAGTAATATACAACCCTCCACCAAATGACAGGAGACCCAGTCAAGAGTATGAAAACAACAATAAGGCAGTTAACACTATAATTGAGAGGGCAGCCTCTGCTGCCTGTAGAAATAGATCCCACCTGCTCATCATGGGCGACTTCAATCACGGAAAGATTGACTGGGAGAACAAGGAACCGCATGGAGGCGAGGATACGTTGAGAGCCAAACTATTGGAGGTGGTGACAAGCAACTTTTTAACCCAGAATGTCGGAGAACCCACAAGGATGAGAGGCAATGATGAACCAGCGAGACTCGACCTAGTCTTCACTCTGAACGACTCCGACATAAGAGAAATCGGTTTTGAGGACCCAGTAGGAATGAGCGACCACAGTGTACTGACGTTTGAGTATCTGGTTGAATGAACTCGAGAAGGGGAACTGAAAACAAAAGGCTGGCATTCCGAAAGGAAACTATGAGGAGATAAGAAAATTCCTAACAGATATTAACATGGGAAACAGAGCTCGGGGAAAAGACGGCCCAAGATATGATGGACTACATCACGTAGAAGTGTAAGGAGGCAGTAGACAAGTTCGTCCCAGTCAAACCAAGTCAAGGAAAATAACGAAATGTAGATAAGAAACCCATGGTTTAATCAGAGATGTAGGGTAGCTAAGCAGCAAAGAATGAGGGCGTGGAGAAACTATATAAATAACAGGACACTTGAGATTAGAGAGAGATATCAGAGTGCCAGGAATGAATATGTCAGGGTGAGGAGAGAGAGGCAGAAGGGCAATATGAAAATGACATGACAAGCAAGGCAAAGACTCAACCTAAATTGCTGCATAGCCACATTAGGAGAAAAACAACAGTAAAGGAACAGGTTATGAGATTAAGGATAGGGGCGGAAGGATTCACTACAAATGACAAGGAAGTGTGTGAGCACTTTGTAACACAGCACCAACATGGATTCGGGGATGGCAGGTCCTGCCTCACAGGGTTACTTGAATTCTACGACCAGGCAACAAAAATAAGGCAAGAAAGAGAAGGGTGGGCAGACTGCATATATTTGGATTGTCAGAAAGCCTTTGATACAGTGCCACACAAGAGGCTAGTGAAAAAGCTGGAGATGCAGGCTGGAGTGAAAGGGAAGGTACTCCGTTGGATACAGGAGTACCTAAGCAACAGGAGACAACGAGTCAGTGTGAGGGGTGAGGTCTCAGATTGGCGAGACGTTACGAGTGGAGTCCCGCAGGGGTCAGTCCTTGGACCTATACTGTTTCTGATATATGTAAATGATCTCCCAAAGGGGATAGAATCGTTTCTCTCAATGTTTGCCGATGATGCAAAAATTATGAGGAGGATTGAAACTGAGGACGATAGTAGGAGGCTACAAGATGACCTAGACAGACTGAGTGAATGGTCCAACAAATGGCTGTTGAAGTTCAACCCGAGTAAATGCAAAGTAATGAAACTAGGCAGTGGAAACAGGAGGCCAGACACAGGATACAGAATAGGAGATGAAGTACTTAATGAAACAGACAGAGAGAAAGATCTAGGAGTTGATATCACACCAAACCTGTCTCCTGAAGCCCACATAAAAAGAATAACGTCTGCGGCATATGCGAGGCTGGCTAACATCAGAACAGCATTCAGGAACCTGTGTAAGGAATCATTCAGAATCTTGTACACCACATATGTAAGACCAATCCTGGAGTATGCGGCCCCAGCATGGAGCCCGTATCTTGTCAAGCACAATACGAAGCTGGAAAAAGTCCAAAGGTATGCCACTAGACTAGTCCCAGAACTAAGAGGCATGAGTTACGAGGAAAGGCTGCGGGAAATGCACCTTACGACACTGGAAGACAGAAGAGTAACGGGAGACATGATCACAACCTACAAAATCCTCAGAGGAATCGACCGGGTAAACAAGGATAAACTATTCAACACTGGTGGGACGCGAACAAGGGGACACAGGTGGAAACTGAGTACCCACATGAGCCACAGAGACGTTAGAAGGAACTTTTTCAGTGTCAGAGTAGTTAACAGATGGAATGCATTAGGCAGTGATGTGGTGGAGGCTGACTCCATACACAGTTTCAAATGTCGATATGATAGATCCCAGTAGGCTCAGGAATCTGTACACCAGTTGATTGACAGTTGAGAGGCGGGACCAAAGAGCCAAAGCTCAACCCCTGCAAGCACAAATAGGTGAGTACACACACACACACACACACACACACACACACACACACACACACACACACACACACACACACACACACACACACACACACACACACACAATCTTGTCTTGGGTCAGCTTTGATCGTGAGCAGACGTGTAGGGTCAGCGGTCCGCGTTAACCGAGGGAACAATAGGGTCAAGGGAGCGGGTGTACTGTGCAGTGAGAATCGGGACAGTGTAAATTGAACAGTGGCATTGTAATGCAACACATTGATCACATCTCGTGGTGAATTATCTTAGTGAATTTAGAGAAGATAGCTAGTGAAGATCGACTTCTTGAGGCAGCATCAGTCGCATCAGCCGGGACCCACGTGGAGACCTGAAGACCTCATAAGTGTCTCTCATAAGTCTCCAACAGTGTACAAGGTTTATATAATATCATATCATAGACACTATTGCATTCCATTCAATAATACAATTGTAATAATACAATCGTGGTAGACAGGTAACAGGGACAGCAACTGTGAGCTCACTGGGAACCCAGATAAGCCGCTAATCCCCCCCCCCCCCCCCGCCGTAATCTGAAGACTACACCTCACCCACCTCTTAACCCCCCATCTCACTCTCCCAACACACTCCCCCCCCCCACCACTCCCTCTCCCCCAAACACACTCCCCCCCCCCCCACCACACTCACTCTCACACTAGGACTATTCTTGCTCTCTCTCTCTTGACAAGGGCAAAATGGCAGGTGGACGCAACAGGGACACAGGGAACAGCCAGAGTGACCAAACGAAGGACATGTTAACCCAAGTTCTGGAGGAATTCAGGAAGGAGATGCAGGAAATGAGGATTACAATTAACAACCTGCAAAGTGAGCTGACATCAGCAAGGGAGGAGATCAAATCCCTCACAGAGAAAAATAAAGAGACCGAGCATCAGATTATCATCCAAAGGGAAGGTGGGAATGTTACATTGGAAGGAAATGCCTCTGTACCTGAAACATTTGCAGACATACTGAAAAAGAGCTCAGAAGCTATGGACACAGTGAGGGAGGTAGCCATGCAAGCAGCCACCTCACAGGAAGCAGCAAGGTGCACCACTCAGCTGCTGGAGAGAAAAAGATCAGTGGTAGTCGTAGGCATCAAAGAACAGGAAGGATCCAACAGGCAAGAATGGAATAGCAAGGATAGAGAGGCAGTACAGGGGCTACTGAAGGGGTTACAGATGGAAGGGGCTGAACGAAACATTGAGAAGGTTTTCAGGTTGGGCTGGTACAACAAGGACAGAAACCGACTTGTAAAGGTGGTGTTTACAAACGAAACCACGAAGGAGGATATTCTCGAAAGGAAGAGTCGACTGCAGCATGTGGAGGGATACAAAAAAGTATTCCTGCAGAGGGACAGGACGAAGGAGGAGAAAGCCAGGGCAGCAGAGGCAAGGAGGAAGCGCAGGGAGAGAGGAGCAAACCAGGAAATCACAGCCCCCAACACAACAGTCCTAGAGACAAGAGGCGAACCCAAAACCAGCATCCCAGCAACACCAGAGGGGAGGGCAACTCCACCACCCCCCTCTGCATAGAAACCCTCCCTTCCCCTCACCCTACCTGCCCCCACCCAACCCTCCCTCCCCCCTCACCCCCCTCCCTCCCCCCTCATTCTTACCCTGTCACCCCTTCCCCATTCCCATCATGTCCCCCCTCCCACCTTTCCTCCCCTGTCCCCCCTCCCCCTTCATCCCATACCCTCCCTATCCCTCCTCCCCCCTCACCCCGTATCCTCCATGTCCTCCCTATCTCCTTAACCCACACCCTACCTGTCCCCCCTTCGCTGAAAACCCCACCCCTCACCCCAAACTCCTCTGAGACCCTGCAAACCACCTCACAAATCTTCTTACCCACAGAACAGCTTTCCCCACCAGCAGAATGCTCGCCAAGAAAGAGACAAGAAAATGAACAGAAGAAAGTGAGCTTCAAGGCAATGTACACTAACATAGATGGGATTACAAATAAAACAAGTGAACTCGGAGAATGGGCACTAGAAGTAAACCCAGACATAATAGCACTCACAGAAACAAAGCTAACAAACACCATAACAAATGCAGTGTTTCCACAGGGCTACTATGTAGTGAGGAAAGAGAGAGAAGGGAGAGGAGGAGGTGGTGTAGCTATGCTACTAAGAGAAGGTTGGAGTTTCGAAGAGATGGTAATTCAGAACTGTGAAGGTTTCAGTGACTACATATCAGGCACCATAGCAACTGGAGGACAGAAAATTATAGTAGTAGTCATATATAACCCCCCACCGAATGACAGAAGACCCAGACAGGAATATGATAGAAACAACTTGGCCACCATCAATATAATAGAGAGAGCAGCTTCTGTGGCTAGCAGGAACGGATCCAGGCTACTAATCATGGGAGACTTCAACCATGGAAAGATAGATTGGGGGAACAGAGACCCACATGGAGGCCCAGACACATGGAGAGCTAAGCTGCTGGATGTGGCAACAAGAAACTTTCTAAGTCAACATGTCAAGGGACCGACAAGAACGAGAGGAGGGGATGAACCAGCCTTGCTTGATCTGATATTTACCCTAAATGAGTCGGATATAAGGGAAGTTAAGTTGGAAGCCCCCTTGGGAATGAGTGATCACAGTGTATTGAGCTTTGAGTACCTGGTTGAGCTAGGAATTATCACCCCCAAAAAAGAACTGGGAAACAAAGGGCTGGCGTACCGATAGGGAAACTATGAGGAGATGAATAAATTCCTATGGGATATACATTGGGACACAGAACTCGGAACCAAGTCCGTACAAGACATGATGGACTATGTCACCCAAAAATGTCAGGAGGCTGTAAGCAGGTTTGTCCCAGCCCAACAGGAAAAAACAGAGAAGCAAAGGAAGAATCCGTGGTTTAATAGGGAATGTATGAAAGCAAAGGAGCTGAACAAAAGGGCATGGAGGAACTTCCGTAATAACAGAACACCAGAAAGTAGAGAGAGATACCAGAGAACCAGGAACGAGTATGTTAGTGTGAGAAGAGCAGCTGAGAAAAGGTATGAAAATGATATAGCTAATAAAGCCAAGACCGAACCAAAGCTACTACACAGTCACATCAGGAGGAAGACAACAGTGAAGGAACAGGTGATGAAACTTAGGGTGGGCGAGGACAGGTACACAGAGAATGACAAAGAGGTGTGTGAAGAACTCAACAAAAGGTTCCAGGAGGTCTTTACAATAGAACAGGGAGAAGTCACGGCGCTAGGAGAGGTGGCAGCAAACCAGGTGACCTTGGAAAGGTTCGAAATTACAAGAGATGAGGTCAAGAAGCACCTATTGGAGCTGGATGTGAGAAAAGCTGTTGGGCCGGATGGAATCTCACCATGGGTATTGAAAGAGTGTGCAGGAGCACTTTGCTTGCCACTCTCCATAGTGTATAGTAGGTCACTGGAAACGGGAGACCTACCAGAAATATGGAAGACTGCTAATGTAGTACCAATATTTAAAAAGGGTGACAGACAAGAGGCACTGAACTACAGGCCAGTGTCCTTAACTTGTATACCATGCAAGGTGATGGAGAAGATTGTGAGAAAAAACCTAGTAACACATCTGGAGAGAAGAGACTTCGTGACAACCCATCAACATGGGTTCAGGGAGGGTAAATCTTGCCTTACAGGCTTGATAGAATTCTACGATCAGGTGACAAAGATTAAGCAAGAAAGAGAAGGATGGGCGGACTGCATTTTTTTGGACTGTCGGAAAGCCTTTGACACAGTACCCCATAAAAGGTTGATGCATAAGCTGGAGAAACAGGCAGGAGTAACTGGTAGGGCGCTCCAGTGGATAAGGGAGTACCTAAGCAATAGGAAGCAGAGAGTTATAGTGAGGGGTGAGACCTCAGAATGGCGTGAAGTCACCAGTGGAGTCCCACAGGGCTCTGTGCTTGGACCTATCCTGTTTCTGATATACGTAAATGATCTCCCAGAGGGTATAGACTCATTCCTCTCAATGTTTGCTGACGACGCCAAAATTATGAGAAGGATTAAGACAGAGGAGGACAGCTTGAGGCTTCAAGAAGACCTGGACAAGCTGCAGGAATGGTCGAACAAATGGCTGTTAGAGTTTAACCCAAGCAAATGTAATGTAATGAAGATAGGGGTAGGAAGCAGGAGACCAGATACAAGGTATCACTTGGGAGATGAAATACTTCAAGAGTCAGAGAGAGAGAAAGACCTGGGGGTTGATATCACGCCAGACCTGTCCCCTGAAGCTCATATCAAGAGGATAACATCAGCAGCATATGCCAGGTTGGCTAACATAAGAACGGCCTTTAGAAACTTGTGTAAGGAATCTTTCAGAACATTATATACCACATATGTCAGACCAATCCTGGAGTATGCGGCTCCAGCATGGAGTCCATATCTAGTCAAGCATAAGACTAAACTGGAAAAGGTTCAAAGGTTTGCCACCAGACTAGTACCCGAGCTGAGAGGTATGAGCTACGAGGAGAGACTACGGGAATTGAACCTCACTTCGTTGGAAGACAGAAGAGTTAGGGGGGACATGATCACCACATTCAAGATTCTCAAGGGAATCGACAGGGTTGATAAAGACAGGCTATTTAACACAAGGGGCACACGCACTAGGGGACACAGGTGGAAACTGAGTGCCCAAATGAGCCACAGAGATATTAGAAAGAACTTTTTTAGTGTCAGAGTGGTTGACAAATGGAATGCATTAGGAAGCAATGTGGTGGAGGCTGACTCCATACACAGTTTCAAGTGTAGATATGATAGAGCCCAGTAGGCTCAGGAACCTGTACACCTGTTGATTGACGGTTGAGAGGCGGGACCAAAGAGCCAGAGCTCAACCCCCGCAAGCACAACTAGGTGAGTACAACTAGGTGAGTACACACACACACACACGCGGAAATTCATTTTCTATGAGGAAAGAGAGGGAAGGAAGAGGTGGTGGTGGTGTAGCTCTGCTGGTAAGAAAAGGCTGGGATTTTGAGGAGATGGTTATTCAGGGCTGTGAATGTTTCAGTGACTACATAGCAGGTACCATAACAACTGGAGGGCAAAAAATTAAAGTTGTAGTCATATATAATCCACCACCAAATGACAGAAGACCCAGATAGGAATATGATAGAAACAACATGGCCATCATTAACATAATAGAGAGAGCAGCTTCTGTTGCTAGCAGGAATGGATCTGGACTACTAATCATGAGTGACTTCAACCATGGGAAGGTAGATTGGGAGAACAGAGACCCACATGGACGACCAGAAACATGGAGAGCTAAGCTGCTGGACGTGGTGACAAGAAACTTTCTAAGCCAGCACCTCAAGGAACCAACAAGAATGAGAGGGGAAGATGAACAAGCAATGCTTGATTTGATATTTACCCTAAATGAGTGGGATATAAGGGAAGTTAAGATGGAAGCACCCTTGGGAATGAGTGATCACAGTGTATTGAACTGTGAGTACCTGGTAGAGCTAGGAATTATCTCCCCCAAAAAAGAACTAGGAAACAAAAGGCTGGCATACCGAAAGGGGAATTATGAAGAGATGAGAAGTTTCCTAAGGGAAATACCTTGGGACACAGACCTCAGAGATAAGTCTGTACAAGATATGATGGACTATGTCACCCAAAAGTGTCAGGAGGCAGTAAACAGGTTCATCTCGGCCCAAAGGGAAAAATCCGAGAAGCAACAGAAGAATCCATGGTATAATAGGGCATGTATGGAAGCAAAGAAACTGAACAAACGGGCGTGGAGGAACTTCCGGAATAACAGAACACCAGAAAGCAGAGAGAGATACCAGAGAACCAGGAATGAGTATGTCAGGGTGAGAAGAGAAGCAGAGAAAAGTTATGAAAATGATATAGCAAACAAAGCCAAGACCGAACCAAAGCTACTCCACAGTCACATCAGAAGGAAAACAACAGTGAAAGAACAGGTTTTGAAACTTAGAACAGGCGAGGACAGGTATACAGAGAATGACAAAGAGGTGTGTGAAGAACTCAACAAGAGGTTCCAGGAGGTCTTCACAATAGAACAAGGTGAGGTCACTGTGCTAGGAGAAAGGGAGGTAAACCAGGCGGTGTTGGAAGAGTTCGAAATTACGAGAGAGGAGGTCAAGAGACACCTGCTGGACCTGGATGTTAGAAAGGCTGTTGGTCCAGACGGGATCTCGCCATGGGTACTGAAAGAGTGTGCAGAGGCACTTTGCTTGCCACTCTCCATAGTGTATAGTAAGTCACTGGAGACAGGAGACCTACCAGAAATATGGAAGACGGCTAACGTGGTCCCAATGTACAAAAAGGGCGACAGGCAAGAGGCACTGAACTACAGGCCAGTGTCCTTGACTTGTATACCATGCAAGGTGATGGAGAAGATCGTGAGAAAAAACCTGGTAACACATCTGGAGAGAAGGGACTTCGTGACAAATCGCCAACATGGATTCAGGGAGGATAAATCTTGCCTGACTGGCTTAATAGAATTCTACGACCAGGTGGCAAAGATTAAGCAAGAAAGAGAAGGCTGGGCGGACTGCATTTTCTTGGATTGTCGGAAAGCCTTTGACACAGTACCGCATAAGAGGCTGGTACATAAGCTGGAGAGACAGGCAGGTGTAGCTGGTAAGGTGCTCCAGTGGATAAGGGAGTACCTGAGCAATAGGAAGCAGAGAGTTACGGTGAAGGGTGAGACCTAAGATTGGCGTGAAGTCACCAGTGGAGTCCCACAGGGCTCTGTACTCGGTCCTATCTTGTTTCTGATATATGTAAATGATCTCCCGGAGGGTATAGATTCATTTCTCTCAATGTTTGCGGACGATGCCAAAATTATGAGAAGGATTAAGACAGTGGAGGACTGCTTGAGGCTTCAAGAAGACCTAGACAAGCTGAAGGAATGGTCAAGCAAATGGTTGTTAGTGTTTAACCCAAGCAAATGTAATGTAATGAAGATAGGTGTAGGGAGTAGGAGGCCAGATACAAGGTACCATCTGGGAGATGAAATACTTCAAGAGTCAGAGAAAGAAAAAGACTTGGGGGTTGATATCACGCCAGACCTGTCTCCTGCAGCCCATATCAAGAGGATAACATCAGCGGCATATGCCAGGCTGGCCAACATAAGAACGGCATTCAGAAACTTGTGTAAGGAATCATTCAGAACTTTGTATACCACATATGTTAGGCCAATCTTGGAGTATGCAGCCCCAGCATGGAGTCCATATCTAGTCAAGGATAAGACTAAACTGGAAAAGGTTCAAAGGTTTGCCACCAGACTAGTACCCGAGCTAAAAGGTATGTGCTACGAAGAGAGACTACGGGAAATAAACCTCACTTCGCTGGAAGACAGAAGAGTTAGGGGGGACATGATCACCTCATTCAAGAATCTCAAGGGAATTGATAGGGTAGATAAAGACAGTCTATTTAACACAAGGGGCACATGCACTAAGGGACATAGGTGGAAACTGAGTGCCCAAATGAGCCACAGAGATGTTAGAAAGAACTTTTTTAGTGTCAGAGTGGTTGACAAATGGAATACATTAGGGAGTGATGTGGTGGAGGCTGACTCCATACACAGTTTCAAGTGTAGATATGATAGAGCCCAATAGGCTCAGGAATCTGTACACCTGTTGATTGACGGTTGAGAGGCGGGACCAAAGAGCTAAAGCTCAACCCCCGCAAGCACAACTAGGTGAGTACACACACACACACACACACACACACACACACACACACACACACACACACACACACACACACACACACACACACACACACACACACACACACACACACACACACACACACACACACACACACACACACACACAAATAATAATCCTTTTGCTTACTGTCTTCTAACAGGCTTTTCTCTCTCTTGTCAGTATTGTGAAGGAGAGGAGGAAGTGGCCACACTGAGGAAGGCGCTGGAGGAGCTGGAGGAGGACATGAGCTATGCTGTGCTGGATGACGACGATGACCAACAAACACAACACCACTCGGCTGAGCGTGACTCTGACAAGGAGGGACCCACACATGTAGTGACCTCCACAGCAATATGCCTGCAGGACCTGGGACTCATGGCCGCTTACCTTGGTCTACATGCTGGCCGCGTACCTGCCCGGTACCGCCACCCGTTCACCCAGAGCAGCATCTACTCCTCCGTGGACAGTGTTGCCAGAGCCCAGGCTGCAGCATACGCCATGTGGGGCGTCCATGTTGGTGACATACGCCGTCGGCCTGGGCGCCTCAGTCAACTGTCTCACCACCGTCGACAAGGAACACCTTCCATGTGGCGCCGCACAGTGTCTGACTACTTCCGCCACCTGGCCACACCCTCACCTCTCCCAGACCATCACTTGGTGGGCTCCTGTCCACACCTGTCTCACCCTCCTGTCTTGGCCCACAACCCCCTGGCTTATCCTCTCCGGTATGCTGTGTCTCTGCCAGCAGCACTTGACACCCTGCCCTCTCACTCAGAGGACCGGGCACTTGACACCCTGCCCTCTCACTCAGAGGACCGGGCACTTGACACCATGCCCTCTCACTCAGAGGACCGGGCACTTGACACCATGCCCTCTCACTCAGAGTACCTGGCACTTGACACCATGCCCTCTCACTCACAGTACCTGGCACTTGACACCATGCCCTCTCACTCACAGTACCTGGCACTTGACACCATGCCTTCTCACTCACAGTACCTGGCACTTGACACCCGGCCCACTCACTCACAGTACCTGGCACTTGACACCATATTGACACCATATCCCCTGACTCACAGTAGCTGGCACTTGACACCATATCCTCTGACTCACAGTAGCTGGCACTTGACCATATCCCCTGACTCACAGTAGCTGGCACTTGACACCATATCCCCTGACTCACAGTAGCTGGCAATTGACACCATATCCCCTGACTCACAGTAGCTGGCACTTGACACCATATCCCCTGACTCACAGTAGCTGGCACTTGTCACCATATCACATGACTCACAGTAGCTGGCACTTGACACCATGACTCACAGTAGCTGGCACTTGACACCATACCCCATGACTCACAGTAGCTGGCACTTGACACCATACCCCATGACTCACAGTAGCTGGCACTTGACACCATACCCTCTCACTCACAGTACCTGGCACTGGACACCATATCCCCTGACTCACAGTAGCTGGCACTTGACACCATATCCCCTGACTCACAGTACTGGCACATATGGCACTTGACACCATATCCCCTGACTCACAGTAGCTGGCACTTGACACCATATCCCCTGACTCACAGTAGCTGGCACTTGCTGGCACACCATATCCCCTGACTCACAGTAGCTGGCACTTGACACCATATCCCCTGACTCACAGTAGCTGGCACTTGACACCATATCCCCTGACTCACAGTAGCTGGCACTTGACACCATATCCCCTGACTCACAGTAGCTGGCACTTGACACCATATCCCCTGACTCACAGTAGCTGGCACTTGACACCATATCCCCTGACTCACAGTAGCTGGCACTTGACACCATATCCCCTGACTCACAGTAGCTGGCACTTGACACCATATCCCCTGACTCACAGTAGCTGGCACTTGACACCATATCCCCTGACTCACAGTAGCTGGCACTTGACACCATATCCCCTGACTCACAGTAGCTGGCACTTGTCACCATATCCCCTGACTCATAGTAGCTGGCATTTGACACTTGATGTTAATTTTTGACCATTTTGGAAATTTTTTGACACAAAATTGAATATTTTTTTCTCCCTTCCTATTTATGCTATAATGCTGAGAGATGAGCAAGTTGAACCAAATTTTATATAAAACTAGTCAAAAAAGTTTGATTGAAATCGAATCATTTTTCATTTATCACATTTTTCCGTAATATGCCCCCCCCCCCACTAGTGTGCTTGTGTATAACTATTCCTGTACCAAGTCTTAACACTGGTGTGCTTGTGTATAACTATTCCTGTACCAGTCTTAACACTAGTGTGCTTGTGTATAACTATTCCTGTACCAGTCTTAACACTGGTCTTATAACTATTCCTGTACCAGTCTTAACACTATTAACACTGTACCAGTATAACTAACCTGTACCAAGTCTTAACACTGGTGTGCTTGTGTACTATGTCATTCCCAGTCTTGTGTATAACTATTCCTGTACCAGTCTTAACACTGGTGTGCTTGTGTATAACTATTCCTGTACCAAGTCTTAACACTGGTGTGCTTGTGTATAACTATTCCTGTACCAGTCTTAAGACTAGTCGCTTGTGTATAACTATTCCTGTACCAGTCTTAACACTGGTGTGCTTGTGTATAACTATTCCTGTACCAAGTCTTAACACTGGTGTGCTTGTGTATAACTATTCCTGTACCAGTCTTAACACTGGTGTGCTTGTGTATAACTATTCCTGTACCAGTCTTAACACTAGTGTGCTTGTGTATAACTATTCCTGTACCAGTCTTAACACTGGTGTGCTTGTGTATAACTATTCCTGTACCAGTCTTAACACTGGTGTGCTTGTGTATAACTATTCCTGTACCAGTCTTAACACTGGTGTGCTTGTGTATAACTATTCCTGTACCAGTCTTAACACTATAACTATACCTGTACCAGTCTTAACACTTGGAAGGTTTTTTATTGGTATATATGGACTTCGACTTAGCACTAGAGTGCTTTTAATTTAATATAATAAATGGTTTACTTAGAGTAATTTTTCACTGTAGCTTGAGTATCATGGTTAGCATATTTATAACTTAAATAATATTTTGTGTTTGTATGTCTTGATATTAGCATGATTAGGTTGTTCCCTTGTGATTACTAAGATGCAACTTAACTTGTACTTGTGAGTAACTATTCTGTTTTAACATTGCCGTGAATGAATTCCCATGATCTTGTAACATAATATGTACTGTTCTCAGTATTGTAAATTGGTTAAAAGAAAGAGCTGTATGGTCTGTCCTTATTTGAAAAGTCATTACTTGTTGACGAGTAATATAAATATTGTCATCTTAGCTCTCTACTTGTTGAGCTGTGTGGTCACGGTTAGTTGGCCTCAGCTAGCCATGGTTATTAAGCTGTGTGTACATGGTTAGCTTGCCTCAGCTAACCATGATTGTAGAGCTGTGTTCATGGTAAGTTGGCCTCAGATAGCCCTGGTTGTTGAGCTGTGTGTTCATGGTTAGCTGGTCTCAGCTAACCATGATTGTTGAGCTGTGTTCATGGTTAGCTGGCCTCAGCTAACCATAAACACACATTGTTGAGCTGTGTTCATGGTTAGCTTGCCTCAGCTAAACATGATTGTTGAGCTGTGTTCATGGTAAGTTGGCCTCAGCTTGCCCTGGTTGTTGAGCTGTGTGTGCGAGGTTAGTTGGCCTCAGCTAGTCCTGGTTGTTGAGCTGTGTGTTCATGGTCAACCCATCCTCCTGTTTAGATAGTAGTGGGTGTAACTATGTGCGCAATAGTACAAATATTGACGTACTAAGCAATTGGACAGTAGAATTTGGTACTATTCACTCTATATATTCCGAAAAAAATGACGCTGAAAAACAAACTTAAATATTCCAAGGCCTAGTATAGAACACATATGTACTATATTATGCCTCAGGTAGCGTGTATTAGGCCTGTGTAGGTTAGGTTAGGGTAGCTTAGCTTGTCTTTGCAACATAAATAGAAAACCTATTCCGGTTTGGCCAAATTAGTAGAAATTTCTACTTTATAATTGCGTTGTTCGTTTGTATATGTACTATGGTCCTAATGCACTGTGGAGAAATGCCCAACAGACCACTGGAACATTATCTAACACAGTGCATAGTTACACACACAACAGACCACTGGAACATTATCTAACACAGTGCACAGTTACAGTTACACACACAACAGACCACTGGAACATTATCTAACACAGTGCACAGTTACACACACAACAGACCACTGGAACATTATCTAACACAGTGCACAGTTACACACACAACAGACCACTGGAACATTATCTAACACAGTGCACAGTTACACACACAACAGACCACGTTATCTAACACAGTGCACAGTTACACACACAACAGACTACTGGAACATTATCTAACACAGTGCACAGTTACACACACAACAGACCACTGGAACATTATCTAACACAGTGCATAGTTACACACACAACAGACTACTGGAACATTATCTAACACAGTGCACAGTTACACACACAACAGACCACTGGAACATTATCTAACACAGTGCATAGTTACACACACAACAGACCACTGGAACATTATCTAACACAGTGCACAGTTACACACACAACAGACCACTGGAACATTATCTAACACAGTGCATAGTTACACACACAACAGACCACTGGAACATTATCTAACACAGTGCACAGTTACACACACAACAGACCACTGGAACATTATCTAACACAGTGCATAGTTACACACACAACAGACCACTGGAACATTATCTAACACAGTGCATAGTTACACACACAACAGACCACTGGAACATTATCTAACACAGTGCATAGTTACACACACAACAGACCACTGGAACATTATCTAACACAGTGCACAGTTACACACACAACAGACCACTGGAACATTATCTAACACAGTGCATAGTTACACACACAACAGACCACTGGAACATTATCTAACACAGTGCACAGTTACAAACACAACAGACCACTGGAACATTATCTAACACAGTGCACAGTTACAACCACAACAGACCACTGGAACATTATCTAACACAGTGCATAGTCACACACACAACAGACCACTGGAACATTATCTAACACAGTGCACAGTTACACACACAACAGACCACTGGAACATTATCTAACACAGTGCATAGTTACACACACAACAGACCACTGGAACATTATCTAACACAGTGCACAGTTACACACACAACAGACCACTGGAACATTATCTAACACAGTGCATAGTTACACACACAACAGACCACGGGAACATTATCTAACACAGTGCATAGTTACACACACAACAGACCACGGGAACATTATCTAACACAGTGCACAGTTACACACACAACAGACCACTGGAACATTATCTAACACAGTGCACAGTTACACACACAACAGACCACTGGAACATTATCTAACACAGTGCATAGTTACACACACAACAGACCACTGGAACATTATCTAACACAGTGCACAGTTACAAACACAACAGACCACTGGAACATTATCTAACACAGTGCACAGTTACAACCACAACAGACCACGTCAACATTATCTAACACAGTGCACAGTTACAAACCCATTAAGATTTCAACTTAATTCAACAGAGCAGAAGAAGTTGTTAAACACATATGGCAAAATCTTACTGAAGCGACCATACGAGTCATAAATACTCATACTCCGCCCAAGTAAAACAGAAACAAGCAACATTTAGTGGGCCAGCCAAAGGCTTAGGGCCCGCGAAGGAATATTCTTGCAAAAAAAAAAAAATATATGGTCCTAATCGTTATTATAAGTACAACCAAAACAGGAGGATAGGCTGTCATGGTCAGTTGGTATCAGCTAGCCCTGGTTGATCTGTTGTGTGTTCATGGCCAGTTAGCATCAGATATCTACAGTTAATGAGTTGTGTGGTCCATGGCCACTTGACATCAGTTATCTCTGTAATCTGCTGGTGATTATAGAGCTGAGGACGATATGTGTTTATCACTGATATTTAACAATGTGTTTATCACTGATATTTAACAATGTGTTTATCACTGATATTTAACAATGTGTTTAACATGTTATTCAATATACTTTTGTTTTTATTTTTCACAGGATCTGATTTCTATATATTATTTATATGGGTCAAAAAGATTAGTAATGTCAGCCAATATATTTTGGTCAATATGTTTCCCGACTCAATTTAAAATTTTAATATTGATCATGTTTTAATTAACTTATTATAATGACACATATAATTCAAGAAATGCCTTAATATAGTTCCTGTTGCATTTATGAAATTGCACAAGCCTGCATTTTGAAATATGTTTTCTATTGTCAGAGTTTATTTTTTTGCTCTGAATCTAAATTACATCGCTGCGCTGAACTAAAATATTGCAAAGGTTTCGCTCAATCAGCTTAGATTTTTCACCTATTCCAGTATCTGATAAAACCTTGTCTTTAGGTTAAAATTCTCAACAGCAATATACATTAATGTGTAAGAAAAGTTGTCTTCAATGATTTTGGTTTGTGTTTTGTAGTGGTAAGGTCAGCGGGCTAACATGTTAGTGTTCCGTCGTCTCTGGTACCTTCCTTACATAGTAGGAATATCTTGGTGGAACCTGGCCCCTTGTTCCTCACTCTAGTCAACAACAGTTCTCAGCGAAATAATTCAGATGCGATCTGAGAAAATACAATTATACTGACATCAATGCTTCAGACAGACTTGATATTCTTTATCAGTTCTTCAACATCCATGTTCCAGACTTAATACTCTTTATCAGTTCTTCAACATCCCTGTTCCAGACTTAATACTCTTTATCAGTTCTTCAACATTCTTCCAGACTTAATACTCTTTATCGGTTCTTCCAAAGTGAAATTCTGAAATTCTGCGGTTCCAGGACATTTATTCACTTCTGATTTGAAGGCTTGCCTTGCATTCCTCTCCGTCTCACTCATTACTCTTTCCTACTGGTCGTCCTTTCTCAGAACCATCATAAATTCCTGCATACAATTTAGCATCACTTTAACATGAACATTTATGTTCTATGAAAACAGAAGCTAGACTTTCTTTATTCATGATCTTGATTCTTTTTTCATCAATTCACGTTTCACATAAAGAGGTGGCAGCAAAATTTGAGGAGGACAGACTAGAGGTTGAGCAGCCACATTATGTGAGGCAGGTTGAAGGGCTTCTGGAGATGGCCTCCACTACACTCATAGTGTTTGTCAGCTGCTCCACTCTCCCACAAAGACAACCCGGGTATTTGGACTAGCCTCCCTGCATTCATATTATTACAGACATAAACAAAACTGAACAGGTAGGCTTTTATCTGAATAAAATTAGATTACGAGAAAACTTGAGCTGATCATAGGTAACCAAATACAGATTTGAATTCAACTCCTTGAAAATTTACAGAATCTGTCTACAAAAACTTGACAGTAATAATGACGCAGGCTTGTGCATTATCAATCATTTATATGTATTATTTAAAGAGTATTAGCAACATAACATCCTGTTCTCAGTTTAGGCAAGAGATGTTGTCGATCCTCTCGTAGGGTAGTTAGATTAATTGAACAAAGTTATATTATTCAATAAACCATGATTAATCTGGATCATCAACAACCATCAAGTGATAAGAAGGTTTACCTTAGGTTTTTAATATGGTTAAATATTAATTTCACCAAAGAAATATTTAGGCAAAACTGTCTGTAATGTGAAACTTTCCATCATTGTATTACATGGTGGTGCTGGATACAACGGACCTATTATAGAATCTGGTAATATTTTGCTTGTTTGCTTATCACTTGACTGTTTGATTAGATTTGATGTAAACTTATATATAAGTAGAGTTATGAACATATATATCTTGCCAGATGGTGGCACTGTTACCAGTGGTGGAGTTATGTTTCCCGTAGTCTCTCCTCGTAGCTCATACCTCTCAGCTCGGGTACTAGTCTGGTGGCAAACCTTTGAACCTTTTCCAGTTTAGTCTTATCCTTGACTAGATATGGACTCCATGCTGGGGCTGCATACTCCAGGATTGGCCTGACATATGTGGTATACAAAGTTCTGAATGATTCTTTACACAAGTTTCTGAATGCCGTTCGTATGTTGGCCAGCCTGGCATATGCCGCTGATGTTATCCGCTTGATATGTGCTGCAGGAGACAGGTCTGGCGTGATATCAACCCCCAAGTCTTTTTCCTTCTCTGACTCCTGAAGAATTTCCTCTCCCAGATGATACCTTGTATCTGGCCTCCTGCTCCCTACACCTATCTTCATTACATTACATTTGGTTGGGTTAAACTCTAACAACCATTTGTTCGACCATTCCTTCAGCTTGTCTAGGTCTTCTGGAAGCCTCAAACAGTCCTCTTCTGTTTTAATCCTTCTCATAATTTTAGCATCGTCCGCAAACATTGAGAGAAATGAATCGATACCCTCCGGGAGATCATTTACATATATCAGAAACAAGATAGGACCGAGTACAGAGCCCTGTGGGACTCCACTGGTGACTTCACGCCAATCGGAGGTCTCACCCCTCACCGTAACTCTCTGCTTCCTATTGCTTAGATACTCCCTTATCCACTGGAGCACCTTACCAGCTACACCTGCCTGTCTCTCCAGCTTATGTACCAGCCTCTTATGCGGTACTGTGTCAAAGGCTTTCCGACAATCCAAGAAAATGCAGTCCGCCCAGCCCTCTCTTTCTTGCTTAATCTGTGTCACCTGATCGTAGAATTCTATCAAGCCTGTAAGGCAAGATTTACCCTCCCTGAATCCATGTTGGCGATTTGTCACGAAGTCCCTTCTCTCCAGATGTGTTACCAGGTTTTTTCTCACGATCTTCTCCATCACCTTGCATGGTATACAAGTCAAGGACACTGGCCTGTAGTTCAGTGCCTCTTGTCTGTCGCCCTTTTTGTATATTGGGACCACATTCGCCGTCTTCCATATTTCTGGTAGGTCTCCCGTCTCTAGTGATTTACTATACACTATGGAGAGTGGCAAGCAAAGTGCCTCTGCACACTCTTTCAGTACCCATGGTGAGATCCCATCTGGAGCAACCGCCTTTCTAACATCCAGATCCAGCAGGTGTCTCTTGACCTCCTCTCTCGTAATTTCGAACTCCTCCAAGGCCGCCTGGTTTACCTCCCTTTCTCCTAGCACAGTGACCTCACCCTGTTCTATTGTGAAGACCTCCTGGAACCTCTTGTTGAGTTCCTCACACACCTCTCTGTCATTCTCTGTATACCTGTCCTCGCCTGTTCTAAGTTTCAATACCTGTTCTTTCACTGTTGTTTTCCTTCTGATGTGACTGTGGAGTAGCTTTGGTTCGGCCTTGGCTTTCTTTGCTATATCATTTTCAAAAATTTTCTCTGCTTCTCTTCTCACCCTGACGTACTCATTCCTGGTTCTCTGGTATCTCTCCCTGCTTTCTGGTGTTCTGTTATTCCGGAAGTTCCTCCACGCCTTTTTGTTCAGTTTCTTCACTTCCATACATGCCCTATTATACCATGGATTCTTTTGTTGCTTCTCGGATTTTTCCCTTTGGGCCGGGATGAACCTGTTTACTGCCTCCTGACACTTTTGGGTAACATAGTCCATCATACCCTGTACAGACTTGTCTCTGAGGTCTGTGTCCCAAGGTATTTCACTTAGGAAACTTCTCATCTGCTCATAATTCCCCTTTCGGTATGCCAGCCTTTTGATTCCTAGTTCTTTTTGGGGGGAGATAAGTCCTAGCTCTACCAGGTACTCAAAGTTCAATACACTGTGGTCACTCATTCCCAAGGGCGCTTCCATCTTAACTTCCCTTATATCCCATTCATTTAGGGTAAATATCAAATCAAGCATTGCTGGTTCATCTTCTCCTCTCATTGTTGTTGGCTCTTTGGTATGCTGGCTTAGAAAGTTTCTTGTTGCCACGTCCAGCAGCTTAGCTCTCCATGTTTCTGGTCCTCCATGCGGGTCTCTGTTCTTCCAATCTATCTTCCCATGGTTGAAGTCTCCCATAATTAGTAGTCCAGATCCATTCCTGCTAGCAACAGAAGCTGCTCTTTCTATTATGTTAATGGTGGCCATGTTGTTTCTATCATATTCCTGTCTAGGTCTTCTGTCATTTGGTGGTGGATTATATATGACTGCGACTATAATTTTTTCCCTCCATTTGTTACAGTACCTGCTATGTAGTCACTGAAACCTTCACAGCCCTGAATATCCATCTCCTCAAAATCCCAGCCTTTTCTTACCAGCAGAGCTACACCACCCCCACCTCTTCCTTCCCTCTCTTTCCGCATAACATAATAGTCCTGTGGAAACACTGCATTTGTTATTGTTTTCGTGATCTTTGTTTCTGTGAGGGCTATTATGTCTGGGTTTTCCTCTAGTACCAGTTCTCCAAGCTCATTTGCTTTATTTGTAATTCCATCTATGTTAGTGTACATCGCTTTGAGGCTCACTTTCTTCTGTCCCTTCTCAAATCGCCTCCTTGGTGAGTGTTCTGCTGGTGGGGGAGGCTGTTCCATGGGTGTGAGGACCTGTGAGGTGGGTAACAGGATCTCAGAGGATACTGGAATGAGGGGCGGGGGATCCAGTGAAGGGGGAGGGACAGGGAGGGTATGGGGTGAAAGGGGAGGGAGGACGGGAAGGAAAGGGGGGGAGAATGTGTAACTCTCCAGATGGTGGCACTGTTACCAGTGGTGGAGTTATGTGTAACTCTCCAGATGGTGGCACTGTTACCAGTGGTGGAGTTATGTGTAACTCTCCAGATGGTGACACTGTTACCAGTGGTGGAGTTATGTGTAACTCTCCAGATGGTGACACTGTTACCAGTGGTGGAGTTATGTGTAACTCTCCAGATGGTCAAACTGTTACCAGTGGTGGAGTTATGTGTAACTCTCCAGATGGTCAAACTGTTACCAGTGGTGGAGTTATGTGTAACTCTATATATCATGTTGCTATGTGAGTTTTTTAAAAAAATACCACATTTATTTTTTTAGAATTTAATGAACAAAATTGTTAAAAACTCTTGTTTACTTTTTCGTAAGCTCAAAAGGAAATAAAATAATAAACAAACATTCTGTTCACCAAAGGAGTTTGAGGAATTTCTTTAACTGTTTATCACAGTTCGAACTAATTTGGGAAATTTGCTATATTTGCCTCACACAACTCCATTCATTATAAAAATACAAAAAAAAATACAAAATTATGATTCACAATGTTATTACTGATTTCGTGATGTTTCTTAGGCATGGTTTTCATTGCACATATTTGTGAAATACATGTCAGAAATAATAAATAATTAATGAACAAAATTTTTTTAATAATCCTTTATTGAAAAAAGACAAATAACACTGAGCTAATTATTAATTGATAGTATAACTAGAAAGTTTAAAATTGCATGATGAATATATATATATATATATATATATATATATATATATATATATATATATATATATATATATATATATATATATATATATATATATATATATATATATATATATATATATGTGTGTGTGTGTGTGTGTGTATATCACGAAAATAAACACGTGATTAAAAATGTGACAATGTCAGACCACGGAGGTAAAAAGGAAACAGGAATTTCCTTAAGTACTTTCGTATATTAAAACATCTTCAGAAGGAGTGAAGTCACTCCTTCTGAAGATGTATTAATATACGAAAGTACTTAAGGAAATTCCTGTTTCATTTTTCCTCCGTGGTCTGACATTGTCATATATATATATATATATATATATATATATATATATATATATATATATATATATATATATATATATATATATATATATATATATATATATATATATATATATATATATATATATATATACATATATATATATATATATATATATATATATATATATATATATATATATATATATATATATGTGTGTGTATTTTTTTTTTTTTTTTTTTTGAGAGTACCACCTCTGGCTGGAAGAAGGGGGACCCATAGCTTCGGAGGAAACCACACATAACGCATTGGAGGGAATGTGGGTCCCCTCCAATACAGTTTCTGCGTGCTTTTCTCCAACCACCCCCTTCCCTTTTTTTTTTTTTTTTTTTCCTTTATTGTGTATTTAAAGGTTACAAAACATACAAGACAAATGCCTAAAGGTTATGGATCTCTTGAAGCTCCTCCGCTTCTGGACAGGAACCGAGGACACACCAAGCATTTTCCCTCTGGATCGCCACACTGAGACGCTGAAACAAAAACTGGATGCCCTTGGGTCTCTGTATATATATATATATATATATATATATATATATATATATATATATATATATATATATATATATATATATATATATATATATATATATATATATATATATATATATATCGTACCTAGTAGCCAGAATGCACTTCTCGGCCTACTATGCAAGGCCCGATTTGCTTAATAAGCCAAGTTTTCCTGAACTAATATATTTTCTCTAAATTTTCTTATGAAATGATAAAGCTACCCATTTCATTATGTATGAGGTCAATTTTTATTTACTGGAGTTAAAATTAACGTAGATATATGACCGAACCTAACCAACCCTACCTAACCTAACCTAACCTATCTTTATAGGTTAGGTTAAGTTAGGTAGCCGAAAAAGTTAGGTTAGGTTAGGTTAGGTAGGTTAGGTAGTCGAAAAACCATTAATTCATGAAAACTAGACTTATTAGGCAAATCGGGCCTTCAATAGTAGGCTGAGAAGTGCGTTCTGGCTATTAGGTACGACATATATATAGATACATATATATATACATATATATATATATATATATATATATATATATATATATATATATATATATATATATATATATATATATATATATATATATATATATATATATATATATATATATATATGCAACAATGATCACAAAAACACTGATCCAAGTATGCAGAATAACCACATGTGAAAAATAGAAAATGCTTAACGAGTTTTCGGCTAATTCGCCTTCATCAGAGCAAAGTAGAATGAAAATAAGATTGCTGATCAGACCTTTATATCCGCCTGGGCAGATCACTTGACCACCAAAAATAAGTGGAGGAAAGGAATTATAAGAAAGAAGGTAACTGCAGAAGGCCTATTGGCCCATATGATGCAGCTCCTTTTAATATCTCCAAGTGCCATACGTGTTAAATGATTGCTATATTGTTTTGACGTGCTATATTGAGGCTTAAATAGGGATCCAACTTGTACATACCGGGGCTCACATTAAGGCTGTTGTTACAATGTTTGATCAGAGCAGACTCGATCACGTTTCGTTCAACATAATCCTTACTTTTAACAATACATTTTGCCCCTGTGAAGTCGATAGAATGATTACATAAACTTGAATGTAAATACAATGCACTGGATTGCCGGGCTGTACGAATATTCGACGAATATGGATTGTATGGCCTGCACTGTGGAAAATCTGGTGGTTGGCACACTAGACACGACGAAGTCAATGACATCATTAAAAGAAGCCTTGCCTCTGCTCAGTGTCCAGCGGAGAGAGAACCCCACAACCTATTGAACCGTGACTCAATTAGCTTTGCCAGCCGACCAGACGGAATCACACTGCGTCCGTGGAAGTGGGGTCAGACAGATGGCATGGGACTATACTTGTGTATCCACCCCGGCAACCACAAACATCAACCTCTCTGCCGGCACAGCAGGAGCCGCAGCAACACAGAGAAAGACACAAGTCAGCCAAGTACAAGCAATTAGATCATCGGTACAACTTCGTTCCAATAGGGTCTGAGATCCTAGGCCCATGGGGAGAGAGTGCAAGGTTTCTTAAGGATCTTGGTTCCAAGCTCATTGACACCACAAGAGACCCTAGAGCGGCAAGATTTCTCTTTCAGCACCTCAGTGTCACGATCCAGAGGGAGAATGCCCGCTGCATCCTCGGTTCCTGCCCGGCGTCGGAGGAGTTCGAGGAAATCCAAAGCCTCTAGGAAGCAAACTTTTTCTTGTGTCCTCTTAATGTTCATTTTTTGTATAAAATCAAATATGAAACTGTATAACTCTTATAGTTGTGTGTTGGTGGTGTTGTCGTGTTGATCCTTCTCTACGGACAACCCAACCCACAACTCGGTAGAGTGTTTATACTTTACCAGGAGATCACCCTTGGTGTTTCTGGCTCTTGGAGAGGGGCTCAACGTCACACGTTTAGGGGATGCGGCTCCAAAACTTAGCCTCGTTGTCACGTGCACACACCCACTCGAGCCGCTGTGACTCCCCACTCTCTCCTTATGTGAGATGATCTCCTCAATCCTCTTTGACTTATTAGTTTTCTGTTCTACCCTGTCCACAGCAGTGGTTCTTGGTTCTTTCTCTCACTCTCTCTTTCCCCCTTCTTTACTACTTCCTGGGAAGCCTCACTAGGACAAGGGCAAACACCAGCAAATTGGAATACATTTACTGGACAAAGCACATACACAATACATACACACATATAATAATAATGAATCCTATACTCTATACTATTACAATCAGGTTGCACTCCAACACAATCAAAACTCTATCATCAGCTTATCAAGTGGTATCCTATCTTCTGATTCCAATCCTGATACTATCTACCTCTTCAAGTAGATCAAGTCTTATACTACAATGTTGCACTATCAGCAAGAGAATTTATCTATAAACATGTACAAGGAAAATCAGCATTAAACGCAATAACATGTATATATCAGTATAAATGTTCCTTGATACACAACAATGATCAATCGATCACTCTATCAGTCCTAGAACACATACATCTGTAGGTAATCCAGCCTACGACTGTAACTCTAAACTTCAGTATAAAACACTCCTTGGCATAAGAATGCAAACAAAACCTCAAATGTTGATTGACAGGTAGATTGTCTATTTGTTGTGTGGAGGCAACTGAACTCTCTACATTGCATATTTTGTTACTTCTGGGGAAATGATCAATAATACTAGAACTATAATGTTCTAATGGTATTTTTGCACCAGTCCCATTACCTGTCATAATTTCTCCGAAAGTCAAAGTATGACTGCTTAAGTTAGGGAAAAATACATCATCTTTATAGCAAAGACTCTGTTTACATTTTCTTTTCTTGTGATTTTGCTTAGGAGTCTTTCACTTGGAAAGCCTTTTAACCCCACCACCTGTCACCAAATTCTTGCCTACACTCTTAAGAGCGCCGAAGCCGTGTGTTTTCAGGGCGCTCTTCACATCTCATTTACCGCTGGATAAGTACATTTTTCCTCAATCAATAGCACTGGATGTTACAGCCCCCCATTATACATGGCGTGACACGTCATGCAATACCAGCTAGAGTTCCAAAAAAGCCTCCACCAGATCTGAGATAAGGAGCCTGGTAGGTTTGAATGTCATCCTTATTACCCCCTCCGCCTCTCACACCTACCATCATTGTCTGGGGGGAATAAACTTACAATCTTTGAGGCAGACGTAAGGTCGTCTGTTTTAACCCGATAAATAATATATTTGCCAAAGCCTTGTTGTTGCAAATATCACCATGTTAAAGGCTAGTTAGGTGGGTGTAATGTTCGACCGATATTGTACCGTGTCAAACTGAAAAATAAATATTTAAATATGCATTAATATTACCAATGAATGTGTTGACCCTTCTCACCCCCACTGCTATTGGATGGAAAAGACACAACGCAAGTTGGTGTTGATAATAGAAGCAAAGTTCTTTGGTATTAAAATAAACAAAAATTATTTTATTTATTTATTCTGGTTAGAAAGTAAGAAAGTAAGTACAAGTTCATATTGACGTTGGACTTTATTTTTCCCGGGTTACTTTGAAGAGCCCATGAAATATACTTCTTGGGACTCGGCGTCAAGGATGGTGTCAATCCTCCTTTTGACACTGGAAGCAGGTGGGGAACTAGTAGTGGCAGTAGTGGAAGTAGTAGGTGAATGCAGTTGCTGCTGTTGTTGCTTCTTCTTGATTGGGGGCTTCTATGGTGTTCCCATCCTCACCATCATCTTCCTCAAAGATGATGATTTTGCTGTTCTGCCTATCCGGAGGGTCATCGATGGGGAGAGGTATACACATGGACCATTTCCCATGGCGTGACATAACATGACCAATCCCTTATCAGGCTTTAATAGCGGCTGTCTGAGTGAAATGATGATAGGTCCAACATCAGCATTCCACCTGTCCATGGTGTCTGGGAGAGCACCGATACCATAGAGCAGTACCTGGTGGTAAATCGTCGGCACCTTGATGATGGCCTTATCCAATATGGTAGGGGATGTTTTCAGTCAAAATAGTCTATTTTGGGCAGAGTCCAGGATGAGGTTAGTGACGTAATGAGTATCAAAATTGTTTTGCACCTGCTGCTGGGCGATGGCATTAGCTACAAATGTTCTCCAGCGCCGAAACTTGCCACCAGAGCAGCCATAGTTGATTGGAAGATGATGCTGGGGTCGGACATAATGTCGTCGCAAGGCTTTGAGACAATCCTCAGCTCTACATCTGCGGGGATGCTTCAATCATGGATGGCAGCATGATTGGTGAAAGTGAGACCATTCCTGTCCACAAGGCATTTGTCTTCCAAATGATGGAAGCCGTTCTGTAGGGGCGATCTACAGTAGCACGGAGTTCATAGGCAATCACATCTCCCATGCCGAACGAGTAAGGGTCGGTGATGTCAGCCTTCATAAATGGTAAGTTTTGGATGGCCATGGTGGTGGATACTTGGTGGCGGGCGTGCAGAGAGAGTCGACAACAGACTAACTGCAGTGTGGTTGGGGCTTAATTTTTAAATACACCCACACATGACTGGAAGGGATGTAAAAGTTGTGATTTGAAGTAAGGGGGGGGGGGTTGAGTTCAAAGACTTCACTGTATGTCCTCGTAGAAGCTCCGGCTTCACTCGAAAGATGTTATCATATCACGGTGTCAGAATGTTAGTTTTTCTAGTCTCTAAATTTCCATTTGAATTTCGGGTGTAAAATAAGTTTCATAGCTTGGCAGTCTCATTAAATGCCTTGAAAAACCCGTTCCAGTGAATCACTCATTATCAATCGATCGTAAGTTTCCCACAAAAAAAATCAATCTACATTTGTGTGCAACGAACTAGTGGTATCTTTGTGTATCAACCAAACGCTTTACTAATACAGATTTTTCATCTGAAGATGGTGAGGACGGTGGGGTCATAGATGCTTGGTCCATGATGAATAGCCAACAACTATATAGGCGTTTAAAGAGTACTTCTAATAGGTGTTCAATGGGGCTCCCAGTGAGGTGTTCTATGTATTATCATTCTCCCCTTTAACTGTCATCTGGCGCAATCCTTTTGTATATAACTCCGGACTATACCACCCACTTACAGTAAAATCATTACACTTGGATTGTCCCTTAACATAAATTGGCCTTTCAAAAACCCGATTGTTTTAATTATATCCAGTATATTTAAATTCTGCGCAGGATTTAATTAATTTCCACGCCTATACCAAACGACTTGTGGGTTTTCCCCAAACATCTTCAGTAATGTTTTGACATTATGGGATTTCCTTAATTTCAAAATACACATTTATTAATTCCTCCAAATATGGATTTGATCTGTTTTGGGGTGAGGCTTTTACAGACAGTGGCAACAATCTGCATTTTGGGTGATAGAGTGGTATTTTTTTATGGGCTGCAGCCCTCCTTCCCGCCGCCCGTTGGGCCACCCACCACCCACCATTGCCACAAGCCACAAGGCGGCCTCTCGATGCCGCTGCCGACGTTGCTATCATCATCATATTCATTATTACGATAATCATTATCATCATCATTAACTATGTGTCTACGTTTCTGTGGGAAATCAACCCATTTTGTTTTGTTTGTTTCCTTTTAAGGAGAAAGGTGCACTTCTAACATTCTCGGTGGTGGCTGTCAGTCACTGCTTAATAGGTCAGTATTGTTGGCGTGTTTTTATTAAAGAAATAAAAACAAGTCAGTATTGTTGGCTTGTTTTTATTAAAGAAATATTTTTCGGCCACGACCCTTGGTATCAGACGAATTCTCTCACCATTCTGTTTCTCTTGTTACTTTATTAGGGAGGTAATTAACGATACGGCTTAAGGAAGGAGTGTGACTAATATAGCTCCACTATGTCTGGAAGTGAGGATAAATTGCTTTTTTATACAGGGGTGTTTTCTTGCGTGCTACAGAACGTATGTCATTCTGGTACCTCTGTAGGTCAATAATTATCTGCGGCTGAACTGGGATGTTCCGTTTCAGAAAATTAGCATTAATTTCACAATTTGAGTAAATTTCCTGACATCTTAGAGGTTTTATAAGTTTATTCCGTTTTTATTTTGGAGGGGGGATAAATTATTCAATAAAAATAACAACTGATGGTGTTTCTCGACGAGAAACTTCTGATGAACGGTCATTATTAAAATTTATTGATGTGTGGAGCTTTAACCCAGCTATTGGCTGAACTGGGGTTCCCTCTCCACTTCACACAATATTGTCGCTGTCCTCTCGATGTCTTTCTAGAACGCATTATTGATACTGGGTAATGATCCGGTAAGGAGGATGTTATTAAATCTTGTTCATAAAACATGCCACTAATGTCCTCTATGTTTGAATCTTTGATTTCATATGTGGAAATTGGCTGAGTTTCGTAAATGAGATACTTGAGATATTTCATCTGTGTTTTTGGGCCGAAAGCCTTTATGAAACGTATTCTTGCGCTTTGCTAGGCGCACATACTGTCTAACCTCTAGATACGGTCTGATGCTGGTCTTAATGATGTTATTGTTTAAATACATGACTTTAAGCTGTCTACGAATATCTTCAATGCTTTGTAAATTAAAAATTACTTGTAGTTTAATTTTTAGTATTCTGTGAAAAGTGTGGTTGTAAATGTCTACAATTTTGGGGAGAGTGTGAACGTATTTTAATGAATTAACTTGAGTCATATAACGATACAACTTATGTTTTAAAGTTTTAATGTACAACTCCATCATATTAGATTTCATTTCCGAAAACACACTATATAATTTAATTTTTCCCTTATTTAAATAATTTTGATTGCTCTTATTGTAAAATTCACTCCCTCAGTCAGTGAATACTCTTCCTACACCGACAAACTGTGGAGTTTATTCTAACACTTTCCTTAGTGCAGCTAGCATAGGCGCTGATTTTTTTTTAATGGTTGAGCTTGCATCAGACGGGAATACACATCATCAAGCTTGCATCAGATGGGAATATGTTGCATCAAACCCAAATATATTTAGCACCATTATTGTTTTTTGTAAAATACAAAAGTCTCCTAGGTCACAGGCAATTACAGTTCGGGGCTTAGGTGCTCATATTTTTCGTCGTGGGAATCTAGCAAAATTTTCTTTATGAAGTGTATAAGATCTCTCCTTACGGAGAAACTCCTTCATATCTGCGATAGTATTGGTTGCATCCTTAAGTCTGGCAGCTTTATGAAGCTTTTGAATTAATGGTATAAAACCTGCTGGAGTAGAAATGTCATTGTAAAGACGGGTAAGAATTGACAGCTTCTAAGGTATTAGAGTCATGCTTTTCACGGTTGATGGACAACTTCACACCGCCACTCGTCAACCGCACACGTTCGTAGCTACAATGCCTCAGGGGCCATTTGGTCTAGTAATATATATCCATACTTGGACAGAGACGTTGCCCGACGGTATATTTATGCAAAATTAAAAATGGTTTTTCGTGCCTGCTCAAAATTTCAAGTTAGTTCATGTCTCTCCGCCTCATTAATATATAATGACTACAATTTAGACTTATTGTTCTGGCGTATATCACATGAGAATTTTTTTTTTTGACTAATTAGAATTCCGGAAATATTATCATGTCTCCCGCGGGTAAAGATAGTTATAGATAGATAGAGGTTAAAATTGCACTCTGTAAGGCTTGTAGATATATATATATATATATATATATATATATATATATATATATATATATATATATATATATATATATATATATATATATATATATATATATATATATATATATATATATTGTGACAATAATCTCCTTCAAGAGATTGAGCCTGCTCTTCCCTCTACAAATACGTCGCAATATACTATATATAACTACTATGGAAGAAATGTCCAACAACGACAACAACACCAGCAAGGTTTGCCAGAGCGCAAAACGTTGCAGCCAGGGACGCCTGTTCAGACTCAAACCGCCAAACTACCTGTCGATCGCTACCGGCTCCGCTGATTGGTCGCCGGCCGGGCTGCAACTGCACTCCACCCCCCCTTACTACTTGATGTCTGGGGTCGCCACGACCTCAGACCTCAGAATATTTAGTGCTTTCGCAGTTATCACTCCTCCCGGCTAGACGTTAGCGTGTACTGAGAGAGGTGGTAGCTTAAAGCCAATATTCCAGCACCTCCCTTTAATTTTGTGTTGCACTTCTTGTTATTTTATCTTAACGTAACTTTTCATTGTGTCATTTAATTATTCTTATTATTTTGATTGATTGATTTTATTATACAAATTTGTTTGTCCATTTTTTCATGTTTTGATTTATTTAACGTAATTAAAATTTCATTGTTAAAATTTACTTGTGTTTTGTGTGTCTTCTCCTTACCTTACCACAGACGAAGTTCCAGTTTTCTATTTTTTTTTATAACTATGTGACGAGGCCATACCCCTAGCCTTAAACAGCCGAACACCAACGCGTTACCGTCACAAGTTATAAAAAAAAAAAACGTAATCCAAAGTTGTCTCACCTTCACCATATGTTACTCTCGTAATGCACAATACACCGCACCTTATAAAAATGAAATTGAATATGAAAAATAGTAAAGCTACGTTAACAAAGTTAAATACGCTTACCATAAATTTCCACTTGGCACCAGTACCTGAGTAAAGATCCCGGACAGGCCCCCATATAACTTGTGACGGTAACGCGTTACCGTCACAAGTTATATGGGGGCCTGTCCTAGGAGCTTTACTCAGGTACTGGTGCCAAGTGGTAATTTATGGTAAGCGTATTTAACTTTGTTAACGTAGCTTTACTATTTTTCATATTCAATTTCATTTTTATAAGGTGCGGTGTATTGTGCATTACGAGAGTAACATATGGTGAAGGTGAGACAACTTTGGATTACGTGGTGACTGTAGGCCGCAGTCATACTCTTAATTGGTCATCTCTCCCTCCGTGTTATTACTCGTGTTTACCATCTTTGTCCCTTGAATATTTCTCAATTCTGACAGATCATCATATTGGTACCCTGGTACTGTGGTCTGCCCCGGGTCAAGAGTACCCAATCTTCTGCAATCTGACTGTAGGAGGACAAAGATGGCCATAGTTCCTCTAGCTCGAACTTTAGTTGCTGAATTGGGACCTCAGCAGCAGTTCTCGTCACCAGTTGACACCTCGCACCCCTACACGTCAGTCAGAGATGATGATACATACAACGGTAGGGAATTAGCTTACTTTTCAGAGCACAAAAGTTCGCTAATTCTGTAAGTATCATATTAAATTCAGTAGGAAAAACTTGCTTTATGTGCTATAGAGACGTGGCAAGGTATGCCTACATCCTTGGACTACCAATTTTACTTTTGAGACAATTTACTGTTTCATTTTTTTTTTTTTTTTTTTTTTTTTTTGAGATATATACAAGAGTTGTTACATTCTTGTACAGCCACTAGTACGCGTAGCGTTTCGGGCAAGTCCTTAATCCTATGGTCCCTGGAATACGATCCCCTGCCGCGAAGAATCGTGTTTTCATCCAAGTACACATTTTACTGTTGCGTTAAACAGAGGTATGCGCCCAGTACATCCTCCCCGGACAGGATACCAACCCATGACTTTTCGAGGAACAGGCGAGTTTTACCACTACACCACGTTTGCATTTTGTTTTCGAAACTCTGTTTCATTTGTTAGTAGGATTTTCTTGCCCTTATCCTCTTACATGAGTACCGGGTACAAGATTTCCTGCGCCCTTGATTTAATTTAATCATTTAACATCTTTTACTTAACTTTAATTGTTAAAGATCTCACAGGATAGGTACCAGTTGCCACGTTGTCCTGTTTCTGACATTCACTATTGAATATTCGTGTACCTTTATTTGCTAATTTCACCATGTTTCGTCTCCAAGCTTTCCGTGCAAATCCAGCAGGTGAAATAGGGACTTTAAGTCGTGCCAAGAAGACTGAATTACAAACTCTTGCACATGAGTATCAACTAGAAGTTCCCTACCAAGCCAACAAAAATGACCTACACAACCTGTTGCTGGATTACTATTTAGAGCAAGGTAAGATAGACTCTGAAACTCATGAAACTTACTATATTGCAGATAAACCTGACTTGGCAACGCTGAAACTCAAACTAGAGCTGGCCAAGATTGAACGTGAGCAGCAAAGGGAAGCCCTCGAACAACAAGAACGAACAGCTGCCATACGAAGGGAAGAACAAGAACAAGAAATCACCCTCAGAGAACGCGAAGCTGCCTTGAGGAGAGACGAACAAGAACGCGAGGCCGCTTTGAGGAGAGAGAAGAACACGAACGTGAACTCGCCAAGAACGCGAGGCCGCCTTGAGGAGAGAAGAACACGAACGTGAGGTCACCTTACTCCATGAACGTGAAAGAGTACAGCTTGAAACCAAACAACGCGAGTTGGAAATACAACGCGAACATGACAAGCAACAAGCGACTCTGGCTCTAGAGTGTCGTCAACGTGAAATCGCCTTGGAAACTTCACACTTCACTCAACGCCAGCAAGCTACTGCCAATCTTCCCGTCAGTTTTAATATATCACATGCAAGTAAGTTAATGCCATCCTTTGTAGAAGCAGAAGTTGATGTGTTTTTCACCACCTTTGAAACTCTTGCTAATCAACTCAGTTGGCCTGTCGACCAATGGGCCACACTTCTCAGAGTCCATCTTACAGGTAGAGCTGCAGTCACACTCAGTACTTTGGCGTCTGAGAATGACTACCACACTCTGAAACAAGCAGTGTTGGACGCCTACCTACTTTCCACAGAAAGTTATAGAAGGAAATTCCGTGACCACCTGAAGGCAAGTACCACTACCTTCCTTGAGTTTGCTAACACGAAACGGAGGTATTTCATGAAATGGCTGGAAGCAGCACATGTCTCTACTTTTACAGAACTCGTCAACCTGATGCTTGTTGAAGAATTCTTGAGACGTGTGCCGCCTCCTGTCCGCCTCTACTTAGCAGATAAAGAAGAAACCGACTACCTGAAGTGTGCTAAGTCGGCTGACACTTACAGCCTCATCCACCGGCTGACACCCGAACCATCCTCCAGTAAGAAGTCGTGGTACAGTTACGAGAAGGTGAGCCCCGATCAAGCTGGTTCACAACTGTACTGCAAGTATTGTAGACTCTATGGACATACCATAGACAAGTGTGGTAAGTCTCAATACAAGGGAACCACTGACCAACAAAGACCCAAACCAACTCCTCCTAAGTCCGGTAAGCCTGTGATGAATGTTGGTGTTAATGTTAATGATCTTTCTCTTTTCAGTAACCACCTGTATACTGGAACTGTCTCTGCCAACGGTTCAAATCCGGAGGGACGTTGCAAATTGAAGATCTTGAGGGACACAGCGGCTCTACAATCGATCATCTTGAAGTCGGCTGTGCCCAACATCGTCTACACCGGAGAAACTGTCTTCATCACTGACCTCACTGCTACCACTCCATACCCTCTCGCCAGAGTCCACCTGGATTGTCCCTACGTGAACGGGGAAGTCCAAGTCGCCGTCAGGGAAAAGCCTTTTCCCATGCCTGGAGTGCAACTTCTCCTAGGCAACGACTTGGCAGAAGACCTGCAACCGACCAACCTGATCGTCATGGACAAACCCCAGGTGTGTAACTCTGTGCCACTAAACCCTATTCTAGAGTATGTTCCAGCAGAGGTTCAAGAGAGTGATGAAGTTTCTCCTCCGGTTCTCGTGACCACCCGTGCACAAGCCGCACGTCCACAGCCAGCTGACTCTACTGCTACCGCTGTCCCTCAAGACCCTCAGAAACTCCCCCCGCATCTGACCAAGTTGGAGTTCCGTAAGTTGCAGAGGGAAGATCTTACTTTAACACCATTGTTTTTCCAGGCTGAGACTCAACCCGACAGTATTCCTGGGTTCTTCCTAGAGAACGACTTGCTCTACCGCAGATATAGACCCAGTAAACTGAAGGAGGAGGACGATTGGGCCAACATCGAACAACTTGTGATTCCCACCAGCCTGCGGCCCACTATTCTACACCTGGCCCACGGAGCATTCTCCCACTACGGCTTCAACAAGACTTACCATGGGATTCGTCAAGACTACTACTGGCCAGGTATGGTAAATAACGTCAAACAGTACGTAAAACAGTGTCATACATGTCAGATGGCAGGCAAACCGAACATCTCCATTCCCAGAGCGCCACTGATTCCCATACAGGTGCCTGCGGAACCTTTCCACAGACTCATAATAGACTGTGTTGGTCCTTTACCTCGGACCAGTTCAGGTAACGCCTACATCCTAACCATCCTGTGTCCTACCACCAGATTTCCCATAGCAGTTCCAGTGAAGAACATCACGGCTGCTACGGTTATAAAACATCTATTGAAGATCTTCACTCAATACGGATTTCCCAGGGAGATTCAAAGTGACTGTGGTACCAACTTCACCAGTGATCTCTTCAAAAGGACACTGGAGGAGTTCAACATCAAACAGGTATTGTCCAGCCCCTATCATCCTGCTTCACAGGGTTCTCTTGAACGTAGTCATCAGACCATCAAAGCACTCTTGAAAAAGTTTTGTAGTGAAACCTCGAAGGATTGGGATAAGCAGATTGACCTTATAATGTGTATTTTCAGAAGTCTCCCCAATGAGTCCCTAGGAGTATCTCCTTATGAGATGCTCTACGGCCGTAAGTGCCGTACTCCCCTTAAGGCTTTCAAAGACTCTCTCAGAGATGCCACCTTCAGTGAGCATCAGAATGTGCCCCAGTTTCTTCAAAACCTTCAACACATTCTAGAGAGAGTCCACCGCTTTGCCCATGATAATCTATTGAAAGCCCAGGTGAGAATGAAGACTCATTACGACCAGACCAGCAAGGTAAGAAAATTCAAGCCGGGAGACTTCGTCCTTGCCTACTTCCCTATCCCAGGTTCACCTTTACAAAACAGGTTTTCAGGACCCTACTGCGTCAAAGAGTGCAGGAATAATAACAACTACGTAATAGAGACTCCAGATAGGCGGCGGAAGACCCAGCTGTGCCACGTCAACCTCCTGAAGCAATATAATGGTACTCCTCCCACTGTCCTGACTAACTATTCTACCTTCACAGAACCCTACATCCACAGTGAGACCTTCCCAGCTTCTCCTCCCGAAAGCACTGACAAGGAGTCAGCGCTTTCTAATTCCGAAATCCTTAATGATCTTCCCAAATACTTTCAGGATAATCATAGTGCACCTCTCGTCAAGATCTTCAGAGAACATCAAGAGTTGTTCCGAGATGATCCCCAAGAGTGTAATGTTACCCAGCACGACATCCAACTGCTCCCCGACACCCGGCCGATTCGTCAACCCTTCTACCGAATCAGCCCGAGCAAGAAGGAAGTCATGCGTGCTGAGGTGCAGTACCTCTTGGATCATGGACTGGCTACACCTTGTGAGTCCCCCTGGGCCTCACCTTGTATCTTGGTGCCCAAACCCCAAGGTAAGGTGCGGTTATGCACTGACTATCGTAAACTGAACTCTGTCACTGTCAAGGATGCTTACCCCTTGCCAAGGATAGATGACATCCTTGATGCCATTGGTAGTGCCCAGTACTTGTCCCAAGTGGACTTGCTTAAGGGGTACTATCAAGTGTGTCTAACGGAGCGCGCTAAAGAGATATCTGCCTTCATCACTCCTTTTGGACTTTTCAGATATGAACGCCTTCCTTTCGGACTATGTAATGCCCCGGCCACCTTTCAAAGAGCTGTCAACCGTGTCATCCAGGGCTTGGATAACACATACGCCTACCTGGACGATATCGTCGTAGCCTCCAACTCCTGGAGTGAACATCTGCTCCAGCTGCGACGTCTGTTCTCCAAGCTCCTGACAGCCGGCCTTACCATCAACCTGGGCAAGTCCACTTTCGCGAAAGGTAAAGTGCGTTATCTGGGTCATGTTATTGGGAGTGGCAGCATAGCTCCGTTAGACTCACACACTCAAGCCATCCAACAGTATCCACAGCCTACCACCAGGAAGCAGCTCCTGCGCTTCCTTGGTCTTGCCTCTTACTACCGTAGGTTTGTGAGGAATTTCAGTACAGTCGCCACACCTCTAATTCTATTAACCAGTCCCAAGCAACGGTATAATTGGACCATGCAGCAAACCGTTGCTTTCGAACAACTCAAATTCCTCCTCTGTTCTAACCCCATTCTCGCCTCTCCAGATATCACCAAGCCTTTCGTCCTTCATGTCGACGCCAGTGGTACCGGCGTTGGTGGTGTCCTGATGCAACAACGAGGCGAGGAGGTTCTACCTGTCAGCTACTACAGCTACAAACTGAAACCACACCAGAGGAACTACAGCACTATTGAAAAGGAGCTACTATCCATCGTCCTGAACCTCCAACACTTCGCTCCGTACCTACAAGGCGCCAGGTCTACCACCATCTTCTCAGACCACAACCCTCTCCGCTTCCTACATCAAGCCCAATTCTCCAACCAGCGTCTTCTACGATGGGCTCTGTATTTACAAGACTTCAACCTGGAGATCCGCTATATCAAGGGTTCTGACAACACCATAGCCGATGCCCTCTCCAGAGTTTATGAAGTAGAAGCGACTCCATCCATTACTCCACCACATAACGACGTACTTCTTCCAGAACCGCAGGCTTCGGGGGAGAGTTGTGACGATAATCTCCTTCAAGAGATTGAGCCTGCTCTTCCCTCCACAATTACGTCGCAACAAACTATATAAAACTACTATGGAAGAAATGTCCAACAACGACAACAACACCAGCAAGGCTTGCCAGAGCGCAAAACGTTGCAGCCAGAGACACCTGTTCAGACTCAAACCGCCAAACTACCTGTTGATCGCTACCGGCTCCGCTGATTGGTCGCCGGTCTGGCTGCAACTGCACTCCACCCCCCCATACTACTTGATGTCTGGGGTCGCCACGACCTCAGACCTCAGAATATTTAGTGCTTTCGCAGTTATCACTCCTCCCGGCTAGACGTTAGCGTGTACTGAGAGAGGTGGTAGCTTAAAGCCAATATTCCAGCACCTCCCTTTAATTTTGTGTTGCACTTCTTGTTATTTTATCTTAACGTAACTTTTCATTGTGTCATTTAATTATTCTTATTATTTTGATTGATTGATTTTATTATAAGAATTTGTTTGTCCATTTTTTCATGTTTTGATTTATTTAACGTAATTAAAATTTCATTGTTAAAATTTACTTGTGTTTTGTGTGTCTTCTCCTTACCTTACCACAGACGAAGTTCCAGTTTTCTATTTTTTTTTATAACTATGTGACGAGGCCATACCCCTAGCCTTAAACAGCCGAACACCAACGCGTTACCGTCACAATATATATATATATATATATATATATATATATATATATATATATATATATATATATATATATATATATGTCGTACCTAGTAGCCAGAACGCACTTTTTGGCCTATTATGCAAGGCTCGATTTGCCTAATAAGCCAAGTTTTCCTGAATTATTATTTTTTCTCTAATTTTTTTCTTATCAAATGATAAAGCTACCCATTTCATTATGTATGATGTCAATTTCTTTTTATTGTAGTTAAAATTAACGTAGATATATGACCGAACCTAACCAACCCTACCTAACCTAACCTAACCTATCTTTATAGGTTAGGTTTATTTAGGTAGCCTAAAAAGTTAGGGTAGGTTAGGTTAGGTAGGTTAGGTAGTCGAAAAACAATTAATTCATGAAAACTTGGCTTATTAGGCAAATCAGGCCTTGCATAGTAGGCTGACAAGTGCGTTCTGGCTACTAGGTACGAAACAATCTAAGGAAACTACTCCAAGCTTGTACTAAAGAGGCACCCTTCTTGAGCCCGGATGGACACATGTATAAGCAAGTAGATGGGGTCGCCATGGGTTCTCCCCTAGGTGTCCTGTTTGCAAACTTCTACATGGGTACCATCGAGCAAAAAGTCTTAGTCGACATGAACTTGAAACCGGCCATATACTGCAGGTATGTTGACGACATTTTTACACAGGTACCTGATGTCAGACATCTGCAGGAGCTGAAGGAGGCATTTGAGCAGAATTCTGTGTTGCGTTTCACTTACGAGATGGAGAAGGATGGGAAGCTGCCCTTTCTAGATGTAACAGTCATGGAAAGGAGCGGAGGTTTCCACACTGCAGTCTACACTAAGGAAACAAACATAGGAATGTGCCTGAATGCCAACAGTGACTGCCCAGACAGGTACAAGAGGAGTGTTGTTAACGCTTATGTCGACCGTGCTCTCAGCCACAGCTCAGAATGGAAGCAAGTCGACGAAGAACTCTGTAGGGTAAGGCAGGTCCTAGTCAACAACGGCTTCTCCAATGGTTTCGTCGAAGACATCATAAGAAGGAAAGTGAAACGCCATGCAACCTCTGAAGAGACAACTAACACAACACCTATACCCCCTATTAGACTATTTTACAGGAACTTCTTTTCCACAGCCCATAAAACGGAGGAAAGGGTCCTGAAAGATATTGTTAGTAGAAACGTTATCCCTACAGACAAAAATCAGAAGATACAACTGACGATTTACTATAAAACCAGAAAAACGGCCAGCCTACTCATGAGAAACTCTCCAGACACAAAGCAGAACGCTTTAAAAGAGACCAACGTCGTCTATGCCTTCAAATGCCCTCTTGGGGACTGTAAGCCTCAAAAAACCCAGTATATAGGCAAGACAACAACATCTCTTTCCAGGCGTTTAACGATGCATAAGCAACAGGGCTCCATTAAGGAACATATAATCTCTTCCCACAACCAAACCATCACCAGTCTTATCTTACAACACAGAAATCTTAGCAAACAACACAGAAATCATCGATAGATACAGCAATAGCAGGCGGCATGACGTCTGCGAGGCACTACACATCAAGAAGTCAACACCAGCAATCAACAGCCAATTAATGCACAACTATATTCTACCCACTTCAAGACTCCGCTCCAATATAGAAGCATCAAGAAATATGGACCAATAGGCTGTCTACAATTACTTCCATTCAATACCTATTGTTTCGTGTTCTGTCTTGTGTTTGAAAGTTTATTTTCACCTCATCCCATTCAATACCCATTGTTGAAAGTTTGTGTTCACCTCACCCACCTCACCCAAATGTAGATAAAAAATCGAAGATGTGTAAGCTCTATTCAGTTTCAGTTGTGTGTTTTGTAAACTAAAGTCTTTGAAAATGTAATAAGTTTTACGAAACGCGCTCAAGTGTCGCGTCAGACTAGAAATAAAAATGAATTTTGGAGAATTGATTTTTGAATTACCATCAACAGTGAAAAGAAACGTAAGAAAGATCGAGAAAATTCGTGTTAGAATTATTAATCTTACTTTTTCGGTCATATTTAATAATATATGTCTACAGGAAAGACTGCTACCAAAATATATATATATATATATATATATATATATATATATATATATATATATATATATATATATATATATATATATATATATATATATATATATATATATATATATATATATATATATATATATATATATATATATATATATATATATATATATATATATATATATATATATATATATATATATATATATATTTATATATATATATATATATATATATATATATATTTATGTTTGTGAGGGTACCACCTCTGGTGCCAATGTGGGGACCCATAGCCTCGGAGAAGAAAATAAAAAGTATTCAGAGGAGACCTTGTGGTTTCTCACTGAACACTAATATTATCTTCTCCTACCACCCCCATTCTTTTGTATGTACACATATATATTTACTTTATTTGAACTTTGTTACAAAAAAGGAGTTACATATGGGTTACAAAGATGGTTGTCATAGGTTGTCGAGTTCCTCCAGCTCCTCAGATGGCGGGCAGGAACCCTGGATGCAGTGCGCATTTCCCCTCTGTATCGCCACACTGAGGCGCTGGAAAAGAAAGCTTGCAGCTCTCGGGTCCCTTGTTGTTTCAATGAGCCTAGAACCCAGTTCCTTCAAAAAACTGGTAGCACTTTTACCCCAGGCGCCGAGCGTCTCAGAAGCAATGGGGACAAAATTGTAGTGGTGATCCAGTTCTCTATACTTACGGGATTTGGCTGCTTCCCTGTGGGTGGCAGCGCCACCTGGTTGTGCAACACTGAGGTTAATGTAGGTGTTAGCCAGGGTTGATACGCACGTGTAGTCCCATACCAACTGCTTGCCATTCTTCCAGGGGTTCACTGTGATACCATCCGGGCGACCAATAAGAGCATCAGAGTTACGGGGCGTTAGGTAACGGGGCTCTCTTTCAGCTGGGCATCCAGCTGTGGTGAGGCTCCTCTTGATGATGTCGTTAACTTCACTGTGCCTCGAGTGCCATCCCCCTGTGCTTTGGCAGAGTAGGCCATGGTGACCGTACCTGTCAGCCACCACCTCGCCGCAAATACACCTATATCTGGTGTGGATTGGGGCAGCAAGGCGGAGGGCCACAGCAATTCGGAGGGCGTGTGGTGTGAGACGCGTGCCAGTTGCCGACATTGGGGTTGCTAACAGGAAATCCCCTGCATGTGGTGCTGCTACTGCTGTGAGGCGAGCAATGTCGTGTTGTGTTGTTGCAGCACCCAGGCACTCTGCAGCAACTTGGTCTACAATGGGACCATCCCAGCTGGATTGCTTGTGGGATTTTGGGGATGGTGGTTGAGGTGATTGGCCTGCACGAGAGGCCCACTCTGTGGCACAGCGTGTAAAATTGGGATCATGTACACCTGCCAGCTGATGTAAGTGGGCAGGTAGAATTTCCTTCACAAGGTCGTCGGATGCTGATAAGGAGGACAGGAAGGCTGGAACAGCGATTTGCGTTGCTGTTCGAACTCCGAGGCCCCCAAGTCTTACGGGAAGAGAGGCTTGTTTCCACTGTAGGTCATCGAGAGAGAGGTTAAGGGCTTTTTCTAGCATTGATTTCAGTAACCGGTCATACTCACTTAGTTTTTGGCTACTGTAAGATGGTGAACACCTCAGAAAGTAGGTTAACCTGGGGAGGGACAGACATCTGGTGATGAGGTAGAGTGCATCATGAGCATCAATATCCTCAATCCTCCCATCCATCCTCTTAAGGTCGGCGATTTTCTTATCAAGGACCTCATCGATGGCTTTCAACCCCAGGGGAGCTCCTAGGAGTGTGCTGTCTTCAGGTTTAGTTTTATGGATATTTGGCAGAAGACCCTCTATTCTCTCTACGATGCCCTGGTTGGAACATATTATTTCACATTTAGAAGGGTTCAGGGTGGACAGGACCTCTGTGACTTGTTTGATGACTAAGCAGAAAAGGAGAGGAGCGAGGGGGTCACCCTGTTGGACGCCTTCTCGCGAGTCAATTTCATGTTCGCCAAAAAGTAGCTTAAGATCCATACTGTAGCATGAATGTACAAAAGGGTAGAGGGAAGGGAAATGACTATGAACCGCACGGAGTACAGCATCCCTCCGCACCAAATTGAAGGCATTTTTGAAATCTAGCTTGATAAGGGCCTATATATATATATATATATATATATATATATATATATATATATATATATATATATATATATATATATATATAACAAAAATAATAATGCAAAAAGGTGCTTAAAGGTTATGGATCTCTTGAAAAACACAACAATGGGAAACATTGATGAATGTCACAGACGGGTTCGATCATTGTTGCAAGTCAAACACTTCTTCGAATTCCTCTGAAGTTGGACTAGTGCCCAAGACGCAACAGGCATTTCCCCTCTGAATCGCAACACTGAGGCACTGGAACAAGAAACTTTTTGCTCTCTGGTCTTTTGTAGCGCTGATCAATTTGTCCCCCAATTCCTTCAGGAACTTCAATGCACATTTTCCCCACGAATCGAGGGTTTCCGAGCCGATCGGAACAAAGCTGTAGCAGTGTGCTAGACCTCTGTATTTAATAATTTTCTGCGATTCCCTGAAAGAAGCAGCACCACCGCTTTCACGTGTGCTGTAGTGGAGGTAGGTACTGGCCAGTGTGGCAGCGCACGTGTAGTCCCATACCACTTGCTTACCATCCTTCCAAGGTAGCAAGGTGACCCCATCAGGGCGCTTCTGAGGGTCCTTAGGTCTGGATAAGTGTGGTTCTCTTTGTGCCGGGCAGCGGGCTGTGGCGAGGCTCTTCTTGATGATGTCGTTGACTTCTATATATATATATATATATATATATATATATATATATATATATATATATATATATATATATATATATATATATATATATATATATATATATATATATATATATATATATATATATATATATATATATATATATATATATATATATGTCGTACCTAGTAGCCAGAACGCACTTCTCAGCCTACTATGCAAGGCCCGATTTGCTTAATAAGCCAAGTTTTCCTGAATTATTATATTTTCTCTAATTTTTTTATTATGAAATGATAAAGCTACCCATTTCATTATGTATGAGGTCAATTTTTTGTTATTGGAGTTAAAATTAACGTAGATATATGACCGAACCTAACCAACCCTACCTAACCTAACCTAACCTATCTTTATAGGTTAGGTCCGATTTGGCCTAATAAGCCAAGTTTTCGTGAATTAATTGTTTTTCGACTACCTAACCTAACCTAACCTATCTTTATAGGTTAGATTAGGTTAGGTAGCCGAAAAAGTTAGGTTAGGTTAGGTTAAGTAGGTTAGGTAGTCGAAAAACAATTAATACATGAAAACTTGGCTTATTAGGCAAATCGGGCCTTGCATAGTAGGCTGAGAAGTGCATTCTGGCTACTAGGTACGACATATATATATATATAACTTGTTATATATATATATAACATTATATATATATATATAATGTCGTGCCTAGTAGCCAGAACGCGCTTCTCAGCCTACTATGCAAAGCCCGATTTGCCTAATAAGCAAAGTTTTCATGAATTAATTGTTTTTCGACTGCCTAACTTACCTAACCTAACCTAACCTAACTTTTTCGGCTACCTAACCTAACCTAACCTATAAAGATAGGTTACGTTAGGTTAGGTAGGATTGGTTAGGTTCGGTCATATATCTACGTTAATGTTAACTCCAATAACAAAAAATTTACCTCTTACATAAAGAAATGGGTAGCTTTATCATTTCATAAGAAAAAAATTAGAGAAAATATAATAATTCAGGAAAACTTGGCTTATTAAGCAAATCGGGCCTTGCATAGTAGGCTGAGAAGTGCGTTCTGGCTACTAGGTACGACATATATATATATATATATATATATATATATATATATATATATATATATATATATATATATATATATATATATATATGTTGTATAGTTTCAAATGTAGATATGGCAGAGCCCAGTAGGCTCAGGAATCAGTACAGCAGTTGATTGACAGTTGAGAGGCGGGACCAAAGAGCCAGAGCTCAACCCAGCAAACACAACTAGGTGAGTACACACACACACACACATACACACACACATGGAGAGAGGGAGGAGAGAGCCATGGCGGCAGAAGCAAGGAAGAGGCACAGGGTGAGAGGGGAAAACCAGGAAGTCACAGCTCCCAACATAACACCCCCAGAAGCGAGGAGGGAACCCACCACCAGCTACCCAGTAACACCAACGGGGAGGACAACCCCGCCACCCTCCTCTGCACACAAAACCCCCCATAGAAAGAAAGAAAATCACATAGAAACAAAGTGTTCACAGTGTATTGAACTTTGAGTACCTGGTAGAGCTAGAAATTATCTCCCCCAAAAAAGAACTAGGAATCAAAAGGCTGGCATAATGAAAGGGGAATTATGAAGAGATGGGAACTTTCCTAAGGGAAATACCTTGGTACACAGACCTCATAGATACGTCTGTACAAGGTATGATGGACCATGTTACCCAAAAGTGTCAGGAGGCAGTAAACAGGTTCATCCCGGCCCAAAGAGGAAAATCCGAGAAGCAACAGAAGGATCCATGGTAAAATAGGGCATGTATGGAAGCAAAGAAACTGAACAAAAGGGCGTGGAGGAACTTCCGGAATAACAGAACACCAGAAAGCAGAGAGAGAGATACTAGAGAACCAAGAATGAGTTTGTCAGGGTGAGAAGAGAAGCAGAGAAAAGTTATGAAAATGATATAGCAAACAAAGCCAAGACCGAACCAAAGCTACTCCACAGTCACATCAGAAGGAAAACAACAGTGAAAGAACAGGTATTGAAACTTAGAACAGGCGAGGACAGGTATACAGAGAATGACAAAGAGGTGTGTGAAAACCTCAACAAGAGGTTCCAGGAGGTCTTCACAATAGAACAAGGTGAGGTCATTGTGCTAGGAGAAAGAGAGGCAAACCAGGCGGCCTTGGAAGAGTTCGAAATTACGAGAGACGAGGTCAAGAGACACCTGCTGGATCTGGATGTTAGAAAGGCAGTTGGTCCAGATGGGATCTCACCATGGGTACTGAAAGAGTATGCAGAGGCACTTTACTTGCCACTCTCCATAGTGTATAGCAATTCACTGGAGACGGGAGACCTACCAGAAATTTGGAAGACCGCGAATTTGGTCCCAATATACATAATGGGTGACAGGGAAGAGGCACTGAACTACAGGCCAGTGTCCTTGACTTGTATACCATGCAAGGTGATAGAGAGATCGTGAGAAAAAAACTGGTAACACATCTGGAGAGAAGGGACTTCGTGACAAATCGCCAACATGGATTCAGGGAGGGTAAATTTTGCCCTAACTGGCTTAATAGAACTCTACGATCAGGTGACAAAGATTAAGCAAGAAGGAGAAGGCTGGGCGGACTGCATTTTCTTAGATTGTCGGAAAGCCTTTGACCCAGTACCGCATAAGAGGCTGGTACATAAGCTGGAGAGACAGGCAGGTGTAGCTGGTAAGGTGCTCCAGTGGATAAGGGAGTACCTGAGCAATAGGAAGCAGAGAGCTACGGTAAGGGGTGAGACCTCAGATTGGCGTGAATTCACCAGCGGAGTCCCACAGGGCTCTGTACTCGGTCCTATCTTGTTTCTGATATATGTAATGATATCCCGGAGGGTATAGATTCATTTCTCTCAATGTTTGCGTACGATGCCAAAATTATGAGAAGGATTAAGACAAAGGACTGCTTGAGGCTTCAAGAAGACCTAGACAAGCTGAAGGAATGGTTAAACAAATTGTTGTTAGAGTTTAACCCAAGCAAATGTAATGTAATGAAGATAGATGTAGGGAGCAGGATGCCAGATACAAGGTACCATCTGGGGGATGAAATACTTCATGAGTCAGAGAAAGAAAAAGACTTGGGGGTTGACATCACGCCAGACCTATCTTCTTCAGCCCATATCAAGAGGATAACATCAGCGGCATATGCCAGTCTGGCCAACATAAGAATGGCATTCAGAAACTTGTATAAGGAATCATTCAGAACTTTGTATACCACAAATGTTAGGACAATCCTGGAGTATGCAGCCCCAGCATGGAGTCCATATCTAGTCAAGGATAAGACCAAACTGGAAAAGGTTCAAAGGTTTGCCACCAGACTAGTACCCGAGCTGAGAGGTATGAGCTACGAGGAGAGACTACAGGAATTACACCTCACAGTGTGAGGGAATCTAGATTCCCTCAGCTAGTTTTCCTAGTTTCTAGATTAGGCTAGTCGCTCTAGGGACTCTAGAAACTGAAGCTTTCAAACTAACATATACTTGTGGGGTGTTGAATGAAAGCTTATGTTAAGGACTGTCGGTTGGGACTGGTTAGAGGTCTGTGATTGCTCTGTAGAGAGAATTACAGAGATTTTCCTGTTTCTGTGAAATAGGATGAGGAGGTGAGAGTGAAGTGGTATGAGAGGATACTTGACTAAAACCGTTAGAGGTGGGGGGAGAGTGGGGTGAACGTTGCCCCCCCCCCCCAACATGTGAGACATTGCGCCTTGTCTTTAGGCCTCCCCCTCCTTGTGACGTCACAGGACGCTTGAGGGTGAGTGAGGCTGTGATTGGTAGCGGCACGAGGGAACAGTGCCGGCTTCGTGCTGATTGGTCAAGACAAAGTAGGGGAGGAGGTATGGGCATTTTGAGTTTCCTTAGCCCGGGAAATCGTCAGTCTGAGCAGGGTAGCAGGTGGACGAGGACGTGTCTGGGTGGAGGGGGGGAGTTTTCCCCCTCCACCCCCGTTAATCGCGGACGTTACCGTGTTAACTAGCAGGGATGGCACTCCTGCCATCCCTGGTTGTGTCTAGGCCCAATTTTCGTGAAATTTGAGGGCCGACGAGGTACGGAAGGACCAGTAAAATAGCCTCAGAGACAGTGGGCACCCATGAGGCAGCTGGCAGAGCCTCATGGGGTAACAGGTGGTTCAAATAACCTGTCTAGTAGTGATGGACAATTAGCGGAAATCAGGCAGGGCCTCCTCGTGTAATTGTGGTGAGATTACAGGCCCCTGTGGGACTTTGAATTCCGCCAGGCTGCGTCAGTGTGGTGACGCCGCCGGCCATTGTCACCCCAGTGTAGAGCAAGGCAGGCTCTGGTTTGCTGGAGTTGTGGGCGATTCCTCAACCACGTGTGTATGCCCGGGGGCCACCCCCAGGCCACCCCGGCCACCCGCCACATGGCCAGGCCGCATGGCCCAGCCACATGGCCCGGCTACCCCCACCCGCCTGCCCGCGCGCCGGCTACCCCACCCGCCTGCCCGCCCGCCGGCCACCACCCCCCCCCCTCTCAGCTCGGGAGGGGCGCTGTGGGCCACGCGGTGGCCACATGCCTTGGCCACCCCCTTGGGCCACTTGGCCACTTTCCCGGGACAGCCTAGGGCCACATCTTGTCGACGCATGAGGAGCAAGCTAAGTGTTGACAGCTAGAGTGGTAGTGACCTGGGAAATGAGTGAAAGGAGAGAAAAACGTGAGTACAATAGCCAGTGTAACAGTGTCTCAGTATTAGTGGAAATTCACGGTAAAGCTGTGTTGTCCCATAGCCCTGCCAGGCTAGGGAAGCAGCTGAGAGACAGCTGTCTGTAGCACGTCCAGGTGACTGGTAGGGCGGTACCTGGAGATAGATGTTGTACACGGGACCACACTGTAGTATCATGATGTATATAAGTGTGTAGACTGACTCGAGTATGTACCGGTCAGTGTAGAGATTTACCATATAAGTGATCCAGCCTGTCGATTCTATATAATCGTTCAGACTGGATTAATGCCATAGAGTACCGTATATAATTGTATCATTAGAGGTAGGCAGGCCAGGTTGCAGGGATGTCAGTGGGTACCCCTGAGGTCTGTGTAGTTAGAGATACATTTACCTGATGATATAATTTTCATTGATTATGTGAATGCCATTTCTATGTGTTCATTTGCATGCTTTATGTACTGTGTTGTGTGGTAAGTCAGTAGATGTGATTGCTGACTGATTGCCTAATGATGTCATTAGCATGTGGGGTATGCTGACGGCATCATTATGTTGCAGGTTTGTGCAGTGTTGTTATCAGTTTATACGATATTATTGCCCTAGGAACTGTGTTGAGGGTTTAAGGGACCTCTAGGATTATTCAGGGGAATTCACAGTACTTAATGAGAGCAGGCAATTGATTGGTTAATTGCCTTGCTGAGGTAAGTGTGTGTTCACAGTAGTCCTTTGCAACGGTTGCAAGAAAAGGGGGGGCAGTAATATTGGTATACTCTTGTGTGTTGCACAACCGTGTGTCATTATTGTGTGGGCACAGTAATTAACGAGTTGCAGTAGCCGCAACCGTATGTGGGCAGTGCATTTGTGTTGTTGCATGCCATTGTAGTGTGACCTATGTAACACTGGGGTTACTTTGTTTCTTTAAGTTGTGTTGAGGACTTAAGGATTCAGTGAGTTAATAATTGGGGAATTAACTGGATAAGGGGTGCACACTTATTGTAGAGTGAGTGAGGGCTGTTATGAGAGAGAACAGCGTTGAGCTTGAGTGAGATACGTCTCGGGAGCAATTAATTGTCCGTGTGACAACTAATTGACCACTCTAGCTAATTATGTAATTAGCCTTCTCATCATGAATTCACGTAGTGGGAGAGGATCTGTCAGAGTCTGTCAGTATTTGTGTTAACGTAATTTGCTCGAGACTAATTACCTTTCCGGGGTATAGCAATTAGTGGCTCATGTTAATTAGTGGAGTATTTAACATCGGAGGGCTCCGATGACCCAGTAAAGCGAGGTCATGGAGCTAGCATAAATCGTTGTATTAATCATATCCGGTCTGAGGACAGTGGATTTGTGGCACATGTTGTTAATTAGGGGTAATTAACTCCATTCCCGTGAATTCACAGTGTTTGATGAGACCTGCTTAGGCAGTGCGGAGTGAGACGTATTTATGGAGGATTAATTATCGGTCCTGGTGACAGTTAATTAATTGCTCGGAGTTAATTAGGGAATTAATCACTCACTAGTAATTTTTTGACACAGACTGTTGAGAAGCTACCAAGTTAGGGTAGGCTTAGTTAACGTAACTCAATGGGGATGTAATTAGTGGTCCGTTTGACCTTAATTAAGAATTACTCACTGAATACTTGCTAGGAGTCAAGTGTGATGTAATATAAGTTTGAGTTATTGTTAACAAGAGAGACAAGTGTTAATGATTAACGTAGAGTATCATCATGTTGTTGTCTAGTGTGAGACAATTGTTTGTGATTACCGTAGTACTTTGTTGCTGACTGCTGCGATCAGTCAATTAACGTAATTAATCACTTAAGGCAATTTCTTTTGGTTGTCGTCTAGTGACGAGAGTAGAGTAATCTAGGGATTTGTGGAGCTGTGTCCCAGAATCCCGCCTTGCCTGTCTTTGTTACTGTTTACAACAGGGCAACTTCTTGTAGGGAGTTGCAAAGAGTGTTCACACTGGGTTGTGATAGGGGAGGGGGTCACTGTTGGACTACCCGCCTAGTTACGTGGGTCTCTCCTGGGGGCGGGAGGACCCCTAAGCTTGTGATTATAGTAGCTGTCAGGGAAACCAAGGCACTATTGATTGCATGCTTGTGTCTTCAGTGGATATCCTTCATTTGTTCAGTTAGTTCATGTTGTCAGCCCGAAGTGTTAGCAAGATGAAGCCTGCTGTCACTTCTCGAGGGGCTGTTGAATAGCTGTGTTGCAAATGCCACTTGATGTACAATAACGTAACCATTCGCTGTGGTGTAACTTAGTCTGTGATATTTTTCTTTGATTTGCAATATTGCGTCATCAGTGGGCACACCTGTGTTCAGGTTAGTTCAGTATGCAGCCTCACAGCAAGGGTTGCTATTTAGCTGTTTGTTATCGTGCCACTGGATGGACATTAACGTAACGTAAACTCGGTAATGTAGTAGTTAGTCTCTTGTTATTAATAAATTGTTATGTTATAGAAAACGGTCTTTGATGTCAACCCTTCAACCATATTATTCCACCATATTTCTGCATATTACGATTAAATGTTGATGTGATCTTGATAAGGCGGCTGTTCTTGGGAATTCGAATTCCAATTCATAGCGCCACATCAAATATAAATATTTGATTGTGAGAACCCGTCGGTTACCCTTTATTAGTTTTAACGTCCTGTTTAACTAGGAGGAGCCAGCGGCCTATTGTGGACAGGTTTTCACCCCTGGTGGTGGAGGCCTGGCGGTTTGCTCCCGCTTTTCCTTTTTCTATTGGACTCATGCTTAACTGCCGTGAGCAGACTTTAAACTTGTAGTCCACCTCCTAAGGGAGGTAGGCGTAGAAAAAATCTCACACACACACACACACACACACACACACACACATGGATGAGAGTTGTGACAGATGAGGATTGTAGCATCCTCCAAGAGGACTTAAACAGGTTGCAGAGATGGTCAGGGAAATGGCTACTGGAATTCAACACGAGTAAATGTAAAGTTTTGGAAATGGGATCATGGGAAATGGGAAATAGACGACCAAAGGGACAGTACATAATGAAGGGGAACTGCCTACCTGTAACGATTCGAGAAAGGGACCTGGGAGTGGACGTAACACCTAATCTAACTCCTGAGGCACATATAGATAGGATAACGACAGCAGCGTACTCTACGCTAGCGAAAATTAGAACTTCATTCAGAAACCTAAGTGGGGAGGCTTTTAGGGCGCTTTACACTGCCTACGTGAGACCAGTCTTAGAATATGCAGTGCCATCATGGAGCCCCAACCTGAAGAAACACATAAGGAAACTGGAGAAGGTTCAGAGGTTTGCGACGAGGCTTGTCCCAGAGTTACGAGGGATGGGATATGAAGAGCGTCTGAAGGAACTGAACCATACGACACTAGAGAAAAGAAGGGAGAGAGGAGATATGATAGGGACATATAAAATACTCAGGGGAATTGACAAAGTAGAAATAGATGAAATGTTTACACATAATAATAACAGAACGAGGGGACATGGGTGAAAACTGGAAACAGTTGAGTCACAGAGATGTTAGGAAGTTTTCTTTTAGCGGGAGAGTAGTGGAAAAATAGAATGCACTTGAGGATCAGGTTGTGGAAGCAAACTCTATTCATTCTTATAGAAGTAGGTATGATAGGGAAATGGGACAGGAGTCATTGATGTAAACAACCGATGGCTGGAAAGGCGGGACCCAAGAGTTAATGCTCGATCCTGCAAGCACAAATAGGTGAGTACACACACTCCCTAGGGGGAGCCGGTGGCCGAGCGGTCAGCACGCTGTACACGTGATCCTGTGGTCCCAGGTTCGATCCTGAGCGCCGACGAGAAACGATGAGCAGAGTTTCTTTCACCCTATGCCCCTGTTACCAAGTAGTAAATAGGTACCTGGGAGTTAGTCAGCTGTCACGGGCTGCTTCCTGGAGTGTGTGTGTGTGTGGTGTGGGAAAACAAATAGTAGTAGTAGTAGTTAGGAACAGTTGTTTGACAGTTGAGAGGTGGGCCGAAAGAGCAGAGCTCAACCCCAGCAAGCACAACTAGTTGAGTACACACACACACACACACACACACACACAGTAGTAGGCCAGCGACGGTAGGAGAGACACGCGATTAGCGAGGTCCGCGGAAATTCGTCAATTTCTCGGGACATTGAAGGATAATTGAGGCTAGATCATAGTATTTGGCCTCTCACAATGCACTCACCTATATGTGCTTGCAGGATCGAGCATTGACTCTTGTATCCCGCCTTTCCAGCTATCGGTTGTTTACAGCAATGACTCCTGTCCCATTTCCCTATCATACCTAGTTTTAAAAGTATGAATAGTATTTGCTTTCCCACAACCTGTTCCCCAAGTGCATTCCATTTTTCCACTACTCTTACGCTAAAAGAAAACTTCCTAACATCTCTGTGACTCATCTGAGTTTCCAGTTTCCACCCATGTCCCCTCGTTCTGTTATTATTACGTGTGAACATTTCATCTATTTCCACTTTGACAATTCCCCTGAGTATTTTATATGTCCCTATCATATCTCCTCTCTCCCTTCTTTTATCTAGTGTCGTAAGGTTCAGTTCCTTCAGCCGCTCTTTATATCCCATCCCTTGTAACTCTGGGACAAGCCTCGTCGCAAACCTCTGAACCTTCTCCAGTTTCTTTATGTGTTTCTTCAGGTGGGGGCTCCATGATGGCGCGGCATACTCTAAGACGGGTCTCACGTAGGCAGTGTAAAGCGCCCTAAAAGCCTCCTCATTTAGGTTTCTGAATGAAGTTCTAATTTTCGCCAGTGTAGAGTACGCTGCTGTCGTTATCCTATTTATATGTGCCTCAGGAGTTAGATTAGGTGTCACATCCACTTCCAGGTCTCTTTCTCGAATCGTTACAGGTAGGCTGTTCCCCTTCATTGTGTACTGTCCCTTTGGTCTCCTGTCACCTGATCCCATTTCCATAACTTTACATTTACTGGTGTTAAACTTCAGTAGCCATTTCCCTGACCATCTCTGCAGCCTGTTTAAGTCCTCTTGGAGGATCCTACAATCCTCGTCTGTCACAACTCTTCTCATTAATTTTGCGTCATCCGCAAACATTGACATGTATGATTCCACTCCTGTAAACATATCATTTACGTAAATTAGAAAGAGGATTGGTCCCAGCACCGATCCTTGAGGTACTCCACTTGTTACTGTTCGCCAGTCCGACTTCTCGCCCCTTACCATTACCCTCTGGCTCCTTCCTGTTAGGTAGTTCTTCACCCATACTAGGGCCTTTCCGCTTACTCCTGCCTGCCTCTCAAGTTTGTATAGCAGTCACATGTGTGGTACCGTATCAAAGGCCTTTTGGCAGTCAAGAAATATGCAGTCTGCCCAGCCTTCTCTGTCCTGCCTTATCCTTGTTACTTTATCATAGAATTCTAAAAGGTTTGTTAGGCATGATTTCCCTGTCCAGAACCCATGTTGGTGCTTGTTTACAAACCCAATGCTCTCCAGGTGCTCAACAAGTCTTAGCCTAATTATTCTTTCAAGTATTTTGCAGGGGATGCTTGTCAGTGATACGGGTCTGTAGTTAAGTGCCTCCTCCCTATCACCTTTTTTGAAAATCGGTACGACATTTGCCTCCTTCCAGCAACTGGGCAATTCTCCCGACATAAGTGACTCATTAAAGATCATTGCCAGAGGCACGCTGAGAGCCTGCGCTGCCTCTTTAAGTATCCACGGTGATACTTTGTCTGGTCCAACAGCTTTATTTGCATCAAGTGTTGTCAACTGTTTCATTACATCCTCTGCTGTCACCTCTATATCTGATAGTCTTTCATCTTGGGTAATCTCTTCTAACAATGGGAGCTGCTCAGGCTCGGTTGTGAACACTCCATGGAATTTTGCATTCAGTACCTCGCAGATTTCCTTGTCGCTTTCTGTATATGCCCCTTCTGTTTTCCTCAGTCTTGTCACTTGGTCATTTACCGACATCTTCCTTCTTATATGGCTATGTAGTAATTTTGGTTGCTTTTTCGCTTTGACTGCAATATCATTCTCATAATTTCTTTCCGACACTCGTCTTATGTTAATGTAATCATTCCTAGTTCTGTTACATCTAATCCTGTTGTCCTCTGTCCTTTGTCTTCTGTACTTCCTCCACTCCCTCCTACTTCTCACCTTTGCTTCCTGACACTGTCTATTAAACCATGGGTTATTATATTCCCTCCTGCTTTTTTCCTTTATTGTTGGAATAAATCTCTCTTCAGCCTCCTTGCATTTCAATATGACTTGGTTCATCATACCTTGCACTGTTTTTCCTCTAAGTTCTTCCTCCCACTGCACTTCTCTCAGGTAGTCCCTTATCCTTCTGTAGTCCCCTTTTCTGTAATCAAGTCTCCTTTCCCGGAACTCTTGTCCTTTGGTCACAATTTTAAGCTCCATCATGTAGTCAAAGACTAGGACACAATGGTCACTAGCTCCTAGTGGTATTTCATGTTCCAACTGCTCGATGTCTTCTGCATTCTGGGTGAAAATGAGATCTAATAGGCTGGGCGTATCCCCTCCTCTTTCCCTAGTATCTTCTTTCACATGCTGTGTTAGGAAATTCCTGTCAATAACGTCTACCAGCTTCGCTCCCCAGGTCTCCTCCCCTAGTGTGTAGTGTGTAGCTAGCAGGGTGTAGGGTGTAGCTAGTGTGTAGCTAGCAGGGTGCAACATAGCATAGTCATATCGCTAGCGATAGTGCGAAAAAACCAAAGTGTAGCTAGTGGAATCACCGGTGCATACAGTGTGGAGGATCGAGTACTGACCTGACCTGACCTGACCTGACAGCCAGGTGGGGACGGCCCGCCGTGGAACTGCTGACTGTGTTTGTTGGGTGGTGACTGTGACTCCAGAGATTTGTGTAGAAAAGAATCGACATCGTCAATCTACTAGCACTTAGAGAATCACCAAGTGGAAAGGCGACGACGGAGCACCATCGTCAACCATCATCATCATTACTCATCTAGTTGTGTGAGCGGAAATCATACTGGTATGTACCCCCTCTCTGGTCAAGTAATCAGGTGTACAGTGTGAGGTAAAATATTATCAAATCAAAATATTATCAAAATATTATAAAATATTATCAAATCTTGTTCAGGATAGTATATATATTTAAAATCTCGGTGTGGCTCATTCTGGGTAGAAGTTACCGCTTCCGTGAACTAGTGACACACGCACGCACACGCACGCACGCACGCACGCACTCAAGCCCACGTACGTATGCACGCACACACAGGCTAGAAGGGATTAACACCTTTCGTGGAAAGGAGATAAAACCTCTCATAATCCACCCCCTCTCTTACCTGCTGTAAGCTGAACACCTCACCTCCTAGTAACCCCATCCCAAGAGCACACACGTTCTCTCTCTCTCTCTCTCTCTCTCTCTCTCTCTCTCTCTCTCTCTCTCTCTCTCTCTCTCTCTCTCTCTCTCTCTCTCTCTCTCTCTCTCTCTCTCTCTCTCTCTCTTTTTCTCTCTCTCTCTCTCTCTCTCTCTCTCTTGCTCTCTCTCTCTCTCTCTCTCTCTCTCTCTGCTCTCTCTCTCTCTTGCTCTCTCTCTCTCTTGTTGGCTCTCTCTTGCTCTCTTTTGCTCTCTCTCTCTCTCTCTCTTGCTCTCTTGCTCTCTCTCTCTCCCTTGCTCTCTCTCTTGACAAGGGACAAAATGGCAGGAGGCCGCAACAGGGACACGGGAAGCAGCCAGGGTGATCAAACGAAGGAATTGCTAACCCAAGTTCTGGAGGAATTCAGGAGGGAGATGAATGAAATGAGGACTACAATTAACAATCTGCAAAGTGAGCTGGCATCAGCAAGGGAGGAGATCAAATCTCTCACAGAGAAAAATATAGAGACCGAGCATCAGAGTATCATCCAAAGGGAAGGTGGGAATGTTACATTGGAAGGAAATGCCTCTGTACCTGATACATTTGCGGATATACTGAAAAAGAGCTCAGAAGCAATGGACACAGTGAGGGAGGTAGCGATGCAAGCAGCTAGGTCACAGGAAGCAGCAAGGTGCACCACTCAACTGCTGGAGAGAAAAAGATCAGTGGTAGTTGTAGGCATCAAAGAACAGGAAGGATCCAACAGGCAAGAATGGAATGGCAAGGATAGAGAGGCAGTACATGGGCTACTGAAGGGGTTACAGATGGAAGGGGCTGTACATAACATTGAGAAGGTTTTCAGGTTGGGCTGGTACAACAAGGACAGAAACCGACTTGTAAAGGTGGTGTTTACAAACGAAACTACGAAGGAGGACATTCTCGAAAGGAAGAGTCGTCTGCAGCATATGGAGGGATACAAAAGAGTATTCCTGCAGAGGGACAGGACGAAGGAGGAGAGAGCCAGGGCAGCAGAGGCAAGGAGGAAGCACAGGGAGAGAGGAGCAAACTAGGAAATCACAGCCCTCAACACAACAGTCCCAGAGACAAGAGGAGAACCCAAAACCAGCATCCCAGCAACACCACCACCCCCCTCTGCATAGAAACCCTCCCTTCCCCTCACCCTACCTGCCAACACCCAACCCTCCCTCCCACCCCACCCCATTCTGACCCTGACACCCCCTCCCCATTCCCATCATGTCCTCCCTCCCACCTTTTTCCCCCTGTCCCCCATCCCCGTTCATCCCATACCCTCCCTATCCCTCGCCCCCCCTCACTGCGTATCCTCCATGTCTCCCCTACCTCCTTAACCCACACCCTACCTGTCCCCCCTTCCCTTAAACCCCCACCCCCCACCCCCCACCCCAAAATCCTCTGAGACCCTTCAAACCACCTCACAGATCCTCTCACCCACAGAACAGCTTCCCACACCAGCAGAATGCTTGCCAAGAAAGAGACATGAAAATGAACAGAAGAAAGTGAGCTTCAAGGCGATATACACTAACATAGATGGGATTTCAAATAAAACAAGTGAACTTGGAGAATGGGCACTAGAAGAAAACCCGGACATAATAGCACTCACAGAAACAAAGTTAACGAAAATCATAACAAACGCAGTGTTTCCACAGGGCTACTATGTAGTGAGGAAAGAGAGAGAAGGGAGAGGAGGAGGTGGTGTAGCTCTGCTACTAAGAGAAGGTTGGAGTTTCGAAGAGATGGTAATTCAAAACTGTGAAGGTTTCAGTGACTACATTTCAGGCACCATAGCAACTGGAGGACAGAAAAGTATAATAGTAGTCATATATAACCCCCCACCATGACAGAAGACCCAGACAGGAATATGATAGAAACAACTTGGGCACCATCAATATAATAGAGAGAGCAGCTTCTGTGGCTAGCAGGAACGGATCCAGACTTCTAATCATGGGAGACTTCAACCATGGGAAGATAGATTGGGGGAACAGAGACCCACATGGAGGCCCAGACACATGGAGAGCTAAGCTGCTGGATGTGGCAACAAGAAACTTTCTAAGTCAACACGTCAAGGGACCGACAAGAATGAGAGGAGGGGATGAACCAGCCTTGCTTGATCTGATATTTACCCTAAATGAGTCGGATATAAGGGAAGTTAAGTTGGAAGCCCCCTTGGGAATGAGTGATCATAGTGTATTGAGCTTTGAGTACCTGGTTGAGCTGGGAATTATCACCCCCAAAAAAACACTGGGAACCAAAGAGCTGGCGTACCGAAAGGGAAACTATGAGGAAACGAATAAATTCCTATGGGATATACATTGGGACACAGAACTCGGAACCAAGTCCGTACAAGACATGATGGACTATGTCACCCAAAAATGTCAGGAGGCTGTAAGCAGGTTTGTCCCAGCCCGACAGGAAAAAACAGAGAAGCAAAGGAAGAATCCGTGGTTTAATAAGGAATGTAAAGCAAAGGAGCAGAACAAAAGGGCATGGAGGAACTTCCGTAATAACAGAACACCAGAAAGTAGAGAGAGATACCAGAGAACCAGGAACGAGTATGTCAATGTGAGAAGAGCAGCTGAGAAAAGGTATGAAAATGATATAGCTAATAAAGCCAAGACCGAACCCAAGCTACTACACAGTCACATCAGGAGGAAGACAACAGTGAAGGTACAGGTGATGAAACTTAGGGTGGGCGAGGACAGGTACACAGAGAATGACAAAGAGGTGTGTGAAGAACTCAACAAAAGGTTCCAGGAGGTCTTTACAATAGAACAGGGAGATGTCACGGCGCTAGAAGAGGTGGCAGCAAACCAGGTGACCTTGGATAGGTTCGATATTACAAGAGATGAGGTCAAGAAGCACCTATTGGAGCTGGATGTGAGAAAAGCTGTTGGGCCGAATGGAATCTCGCCATGGGTATTGAAAGAGTGTGCAGGAGCACTTTGCTTGCCACTCTCCATAGTGTATAGTAGGTCACTGGAAACGGGGGACCTACCAGAAATATGGAAGACTGCTAATGTAGTACCAATATACAAAAAGGGTGACAGACAAGAGGCACTGAACTACAGGCCAGTATCCTTAACTTGTATACCATGCAAGGTGATGGAGAAGATTGTGAAGATTGTGAGAAAAAACCTAGTACCACATCTGGAGAGAAGAGACTTCGTGACAACCCATCAACATGGGTTCAGGGAGGGTAAATCTTGCCTTACAGGATTGATAGAATTCTACGATCAGGTGACAAAGATTAAACAAGAAAGAGAAGGGTGGGCGGACTGCATTTTTTTGGACTGTCGGAAAGTCTTTGACACAGTACCCCATAAAAGGTTGATGCATAAGCTAGAGAAACAGGCAGGAGTAACTGGTAGGGCACTCCAGTGGATAAGGGAGTACCTAAACAATAGGAAGCAGAGAGTTACAGTGAGGGGTGAGACCTCAGACTGGCGTGAAGTCACCAGTGGAGTCCCACAGGGCTCTGTACTTGGACCTATCCTGTTTCTGATATACGTAAATGATCTTCCAGAGGGTATAGACTCATTCCTCTCAATGTTTGCTGACGGCGCCAAAATTATGAGAAGGATTAAGACAGAGGAGGACAGCTTGAGGCTTCAAGAAGACCTGGACAAGCTGCTGGAATGATCGAACAAATGGCTGTTAGAGTTTAATCCAAGCAAATGTAATGTAATGAAGATAGGGGTAGGAAGCAGGAGACCAGATACAAGGTATCACTTGGGAGATGAAATACTTCAAGAGTCCGAGAGAGAGAAAGACCTGGGGGTTGATATCACGCCAGACCTGTCCCCTGAAGCTCATATCAAGAGGATAACTGCAGCAGCATATGCCAGGTTGGCTAACATAAGAACGGCCTTTAGAAACTTGTGTAAGGAATCTTTCCGATCATTATATACCACATATGTCAGACCAATCCTGGAGTATGCGACACCAGCATGGAGTCCACATCTAGTCAAGCATAAGACTAAAATGGAAAAGGTTCAAAGAGTTGTTACCAGACTAGTACCCGAGCTGAGAGGTACGAGCTACGAGGAGAAACTACGGGAATTAAACCTCACTTCGTTGGAAGACAGCAGAGTTAGGGGGGACATGATCACCACATTCAAGATCCTCAAGGGAATTGACAGGGTTCATAAAGACAGGCTGTTTAACACAAGGGGCACACGCACTAGGGGACACAGGTGGAAACTGAGTGCCCAAATGAGTCACAGAGATATTAGAAAGAACTTTTTTAGTGTCAGAGTGGTTGACAAATGGAATGCATTAGGAAGTTATGTGGTGGAGGCTGACTCCATACACAGTTTCAAGTGTAGATATGATAGAGCCCAATAGGCTCAGGAACCTGTACACCTGTTGATTGACAGTTGAGAGGCGGGACCAAAGAGCCAGAGCTCAACCCCCGCAAGCACAACTAGGTGAGTACAACTAGGTGAGTACACACACACACCAAGGAGCCAGCGCTTAACCCTCACAAGTACAAATAGGTGAACAGGTGAGAACACACACGCACACATACACATATTTTCACAGAAAGCCGCCCGTAGCTGCTGTCTAACTCCCAGGCCCCTATTTGATTGCTCTAGGTAAACAGAAGCATGAGGTGACAAACACTGCCCGTTGATGTGTTTTCCAGGAATCGAACCCGGGCCCTTATGACTGCAACCCCCGAGAGATATTCTCTCTGCAGTACCTGTGTAAGAAGAATCTAGCTCTTAGCTCTTGGACCCCCGCCTTTAAGGGAAACTGCAAAAGACCTATTGTGTCCCCACGCACGGTAGATCCTATTTTTACAATCCCACAATCATTCATTCGATTGTTTGCATTCGCTTGTATAACCTCTTCTGTAAATAATCTACCCACCTCGCATCTTTATAATTCTTGGAAAAGTAAACATTCTTGGTAAATCAACAAATCCTATTTCTAATCCCGGATTTACCCATCTCTCTACTCAATCTAAAGTTATCCTACTTGCTTTTATTGTTCACTTTCTATAATTGGAAATATTACAACCCCGCACAAAGACACATTTGCATTGGAGAATCTTTCGGTCAAGGTGCATACCTTACCCTGAGGTTACCTTGAGGTGCTTCCGGGGCTTAGCATCCCCGCGGCCCGGTCGTCAACCAGGCCTCCTGGTTGCCGGACTGATCAACCAGGCTGTTGGACGCGGCTGCTCGCAGCCTGACGTATGAGTCACAGCCTGGTTGATCAGGTATCCTTTGGAGGTGCTTATCCAGTTCTCTCTTGAACACTGTGAGGGGTCGGCCCTCACAGTGTTCAAGATAATGCCCCTTATGTGTAGTGTAGCCTCTTATGAGAGCATAGTGTCAGGGTGTACGAGGGGCGAGTAACAGTGTACACAAGATCTTTATCCTGGACACCTGGCAGGATCGCCAATGTCGGGGTTTACCTTAGTTGTAAGAATAAGTATAAAGGATCGTACTTTATATCCGGTCAACGGTCGCCAACGTCGGGGTGTCTCTCTCTCTACATAGACACCCCCCAGTTGTATTAGCGACAACTGTTACTCACCGTAGCCTTGCGGGTCTTCACTCAATCCTCGCGGTATCACTGTTCGCCAGGAGAGTGTCCCAGTCGATCTCCAGCTGGACTTATAGCCAAAGACGAGTGAGAACACAGTTTGCTCTCTCCCAACCGTGTGCCCGCCCCGACAAGGGCTCTACTACTAACTGCAAGGTCGCCAACTGGTGTTTCCCGTGTCCAGTAACACGTCAGTGGTATTGTGGAATTGTGGTACTAATGACAGAGAGCTCACTCATTAAATCTGGTCACAGGCAGGTATATGTCTGTAATACTCTCACTCTTTGGAACTGTTCTATAGCAACAAGATATATATGGAGGGATAATACAAATGCGAAGGTATTTTGTATTTTACTTAAAAACTTCAAGGTATTATATCCATATCAACAACGAAACATCAAATACGTGCAGAAAGTCACTCTCTCTTCATAAAACTGGGGCTCGTCTAGAGGGCAACGCTCCCCCTCCTGTCAATGTCAGCTGAGCGGTCCTCCTCACCGTGCGAATGCTTATGTACTTGTTTCTTTGGCGTTAAGCACCTATTTCATTAAATTCGCAGGGATCACTATGCTTGTCATCAACACAATATTTTCTATAATGGCAATAGAACGCAATGAATCACCACACTGATCTCATGTTCAATAACTTATTTCTACAGCATTTAACATAATATTTCACTATAATGGCGTAATGCACTGTACTTCATAATAATGACAATGAATACAATCAACCACGGTACTGTCCTTAGATTCAGTAATTCCTTTCCAAGGCGATAAGACAATTAATCACTGCACACATGGAAATGTTATTCAACACACCAACATATATATATATATATATATATATATATATATATATATATATATATATATATATATATATATATATATATATATATATATATATATATATATATATATATATATATATATATATGGATCAATTCATCAATATCGATATTCATAAGATAAATACTGGGCACACAGCCTAACACCAAATAACTGGTACATTTATATATATATATATTCTCTGGCATAAGTTATAATATTAATGTCACATGAAAGAAATCATTCCTGACACAACAAACTCTTCAATAAACACAGGTGCCTACACACACCACATATATGAATATCGTGAGAGCTCTGTATAGCCTTACTCTGCACAACTGTGCCTTACTGTGACATAGACATAGGTGAGCCTTGCTCACGACATATAAGATACTCTGGCTAATTATATAGCTGACTAAAGGGTTATTGGGAGGGAAACTAGAATAACCTACTTCCACCTCACTGATGTGGACTCGCCCTCAGGTGAGAGTTGAATTGGTGCTCCTCGTCCCGGCTCTTGCCTCGTTGTAAGGAACGCCCCCACACACACTCTGAAGCGTTCTCCAAGAACCCAATCAACGTCCCAAAATAAACGCATCGTCTCCGTGCTCTGTTCTCCGCAGGTCCGTGCTCCTCCAAAACTTCTTGAAGGGTTGGAGTCGGTCTCCCGGCCGTCGACTTCTCCTCACAACTACGGCTGCCAACCTACTTCTCGGCTGCAGTCGTCCTGATTCCCAATTAGTTTTCTTCTCCCACTGCTTCCCGGTGGACTGGCCCAGCCGCTACATCGTCACTATATGGGTGAACTGCCTCAGACGTCACATACATCACTGCACAGACTTCACTTCTTCTTGCAAAGCCTCTGTCCCTGGAGCACTTGTTGCTCAATATTCCGTCGATTCCCTCTTCGGTCCAACACATGGAATGAAGGAAGACCTCACAGCGTACTTGCAGACTACGGGTGATGCGTAAAATCCACGGGAGCGGGGTACAACTGTCAAACTGACAGGACCAACTTTCGCACGTCCGACCTTGTCGACGTGTCGTCTCAGACTGGTGGTGACAAAGAGGTGCGATCTCCGGACCCCCCTGCCTTCGTGACGTCATACTTGCCAGGGGCGGTTTTCATTGGATCCCTGTGCTACGTCACTGTCAGTGACCAATCTGGTGCCACTGACGTCGCACAGTTTTGGCGGCAAAACGGAGGGGCCGGCGCCATATTGGTGTCCTAAAATGCCTAAACAACAGGCCAAAATACTTTTCTTTTACGAATTTCTCGTCAACGCGAGAACACTACACTCTCCCACATATGTCAAACTGATGCCCGCAACGTAGAGAACGCTCGGGTAGAGTGGATATGACTCTTACAGTAGGCGTGGGAGAAATATAAGGGGGGGGGAACACCGTCACAATAGTGAAGTTTAGACGTCTTAGCGTGCTCTGCAGGCGCTAATTAGTTGGGATTTAGGGGAAACCAACGCGATCACAACACTCAATATTTGACAAGTGATGGATGCTGCGACTCATACAAGAAATCATCTTGTTGCTCAGCATCTACGCAAAAGGTGTATTCCGTTGTTCGTGTTGTACGAAATACAGCTCCACAACAGCGAGAGCACTCTGAACAACGCTCCGCAACAGCGAGAGCACGCTGAACAACGCTCCACAACAGCGAGAGCACTCTGAACAACGCTCCACAACAGCGAGAGCACGCTGAACAACGCTCCACAACAGCGAGAGCACTCTGAACAACGCTCCACAACAGCGAGAGCACTCTTAACAACGCTCCACAACAGCGAGAGCACTCTGAACAACGCTCCACAACAGCGAGAGCACGCTGAACAACGCTCCACAACAGCGAGAGCACTCTGAACAACGCTCCACAACAGCGAGAGCACTCTGAACAACGCTCCACAACAGCGAGAGCACTCTGAACAACGCTCCACAACAGCGAGAGCACGCTGAACAACGCTCCACAACAGCGAGAGCACTCTGAACAACGCTCCACAACAGCGAGAGCACTCTGAACAACGCTCCACAACAGCGAGAGCACGCTGAACAACGCTCCACAACAGCGAGAGCACTCTGAACAACGCTCCACAACAGCGAGAGCACGCTGAACAACGCTCCACAACAGCGAGAGCACTCTGAACAACGCTCCACAACAGCGAGAGCACTCTGAACAACGCTCCACAACAGCGTGTGCACGCTCAACAACGCACAACGTATTGTGTGGTAAGTGTGGGTACCCCTCTGGTACTGTGTGGTAAGTGTGGGTACCCCTCTGGTACTGTGTGGTAAGTGTGGGTACCCCTCTGGTACTGTGTGGTAAATGTGGGTACCCTTCTGGTACTGTGTGGTAAGTGTGGGTACCCCTGTGGTCGTGTGCGGTAAGTGGGTACCCTTCTGGTCTTGTGTGGTAAGTGGGTACCCCTCTGGTACTGTGTGGTAAGTGGGTACCCCTAGTCCAACCACTTGGGCTGGATTGTAGAGCGACGGTCTCGCTTCATGCAGATCGGCGTTCAATCCCCGACCGTCCAAGTGGTTGAGCACCATTCCTTCCCTCTGTTCTATCCTAAATCCTTATCCTGATCCCTTCCCAGTGCTATATATTCTTAATGGCTTGGTGCTTTTCTCCTGATAGTTCCCTTCCCTTCGTCTTAATATTCATAATTCTGGTCCTGAGTGGTAAGTGTGGGTACCCCTCTGGTCCTGTGTGGTAAGTGTGGATATCCCCTCAGGTCCTGAGTGGTAAGTGTGGGTACCCCTCTGGTCCTGTGTGGTAAGTGTGGGTACCCCTCTGGTCCTGTGTGGTAAGTGTGGATATCCCCTCTGGTCCTGAGTGGTAAGTGTGGGTAACCCTCTGGTACTGTGTGGTAAGTGTTGGTACCCGACCTTTATGTAAGTCAGTCCGACCGGCGCAGGTCACAGTCTTAGCGCCATATACTGCATTAGAATGTCTGTGGCGCTCACGACACCCGTCCCCGACATCTTTCCTTCTTGTGGCCGGTCGCTCAGTGGCTTCCGTTACCCACACCATAGAGAGAGAGAGAGAGAGAGAGAGAGAGAGAGCAGGCAAAGACGTTGCTCTTCTCGTTGACCGGGCCGGCTCCTGCTACTCTGGCGGCGTCTTGTGCTCGGTTTTCCTTGACACACTTCCCAGTGGGCCCCTCCCCTTCACTCTACTGTAAATGTAAATGTAACTATACGGCAGTGAATGAAAGGGAAGGAAAAATAAGAGAGATTGAGAGAAAAAAAGGATATCTGTCTTCTAACTCAAGTCAATAGAGCGCCTGACAGCTGAGTGGACTGCACTTCAGATTCGTAGTCCCGAGGTTCTTTGTTCGATCCACGGTAGAGGCGGAGACAAATTGGCACAATGTTTCTTTTACCCTGATGCTCCTGTTACCTAACGGTAAATAGGTACCTGGGAGTTAGACAGCTGCTACGGGTTGCTTCCGGGGGGTGGAGGCCTGGTCGAGGACCAGGCCGCGGGACGCTAACCCCCGAAATCATCTCAAGATAACCTCATGATAATCCCCGTCGTGTACTGTGTGGTATGTGTGGATACCCCTGTATTTACCTAGTTGTATTCACCTAGTTGTGTTTGCGGGGGTTGAGTTTTGCTTTTTCGGCCTGCCTCTCAACTGTCAATCAACTGTTTACTAACTACTTTTTTTCTTTCTTTTTTCTTTTTCTCCCCACAACCCCCCCCCCCCCCAGGAAGCAGCCCGTGACAGCTGACTAACTCCCAGGTACCTATTTACTGCTAGGTAACAGGAGCATTCAGGGTGAGAGAAACTTAGCCCATTTGTTTCTGTCTAGTGCAGGACTCGAACCCGCGTCACAGAATTACGAGTCCTGCGCGCTATCCACCAGGCTACCAGGGCCCCTAACATCTGTGGTACTGTGGTAAGTGGGTACCCCTCAGTTACTGTGTGGTAAGTGTTGGTACCCCTTTCATACCGTGCGGTAAGTGTGTGTACCCCCTCTGGTAGTGTGAGATAAGGGTGGATACCCCTCTGGTAGTGTGAGATAAGGGTGGATAGCCTTCTGGTACTGTGAGATAAAGGTGCGTACCCCCTCTGGAAATGTGTGGTAAGTGTGGATACCCCTCTAGTCCTAAACGGTAAGTGTTGGTATCCCACTGGTACTGAGTAGTGAGGGTGGGTACCCTTCTCGCACTGTGTGGTAAATGTGGGTACCTCTCACATCTGTAAGGTAAGTGTGGGTACCCTGCAGGTACTGTTTAGTAAGTGTGGGGTACCCCCTCTGTTACGGTGTGGTAAGTGTTGGTTCCCACTCTGGTACTGTGTGGTAAGTGTGGATACCCCTCTGGTACTGTGTGGTAAGGGTTGGTACACACTCTGGTACTATGTGATAAGTGTTGCTACCCCTCTGGTACTATGTGGTAAGTGTTGCTACCACTCTGGTACTGTGTGGTAAGTGTTGGTACCACTGTGGTATGTTTGGCATGTGTTGGTACCCCTCTGGAACTGAGTGGTAGTTGTTGGTACCCCCTCTGGTACTGTGAGCTATGTATGGGTACCCCTCTAGTCCTGTGTTGTAAGTGTGGGTACCCGTCTGGAACTGTTTGGAAAGTGTGGGTATCCATCTGGTACTGTTGTGGGGAAATCTGGCTCTAGTTTAATACTAAGAAAATGTATAATTCTATAAATGCTAAGTAAAGATTAAATCTAAGATAGCTCGAAGGACCAGAATGCGTTGTTAAATGAGAGAACCAGTGACTTATGAATCTATGATTATATGTAATTATATTCTATTAATTAAGCAATGACTATAAATTCTATGCATGCTAGAACCAGCTTCCCATGACACATTTTTTTTAGGAGGGGGGGGGGGGCTCTTCTATGAGGTTAGTCTATGTGTGTAACATATATAGTATGTAATAATAATAATGATAATATGCACACAAATAGATAATGATAAAAAAAGGGTAATGCATGAAATACTACTGCATATTAAAATTCAAATAATGTATCTGATTAATATGCGATGATTAGAAATGCTTGACTCTCAATAATTAAAAGATACTATCTACAGTGAAAACTGATTAAATCTCAGCTGTGACAGAGGGACGCAGGTGGTGTCCAATCTCTACAACAGTCTGGGAAACAGCTTGAGATAGTGATACATGGAACACGTGAGTGTGTGGCGGTCACACGCTTCCTCAGTGGTGTTGCACCATGCGGCATTAATTAAATTCCATAATTTCCACTCCAAACTAGTATTCACACCGTACTGCTAGTTGATCGAAAATGTCCCCCGTCCTTCCCGAAAGTCGCGCATGCGCATAGCTCGAAGTAGGGGCCCGAGCATAAATTACATTTATTCATTAACGGTAAATAGAGAAGGAAGCGTTTATAAATATTGTTCATGTGGTGATGTTAGATTCTCACAGTGCAGGTCAGTTAATGTAGACTGCACAAATAAATCCTTTGGAGGTGGAAATTATTTTAGATTATAATATTTACTAGAACAGCGATCAAGCTGGGTAAAGGAATTCCAGTAAACTCTTGTATACTAAATAAACGTAAACTATTACTAAATAATTATCCCTAATAAAGGCAAGTAAATGGTTGGACTTTTATTAGATTTGCAGATATGTGGAAATTTATTCACCGTGGGTGGCTGACGCAACACTTCACAATTCTAGGAGAAATTACATGATGTTCCACAACCTAATGCAATGAATTCTATAATACTAAACTACGGATTAGTACTGTTAATTAATTATTACACTTAGTACAGGAAATACATCCCATTCTACTACGGATTAGTAAGTGAATATTAGATGAGTATGGAGCCTAATACAGGAAATACATCCTGTTGTATTCTGGATGCGAAATAATAGTTGGAAATTTGCAACAACTGTGTGGTAAGTGGGGGAACCCCTTTGGTACTATGTGCTAAGTGTTGTTATTCCCTCTGGTCCTGTGCAGTAAGAGTTGCTACCCTTCTGGTAGTGTTTGTAGTAAGTGTGGGTACCACTTGTACTGTGCAGTAAGTGTTGCTACCCCCACTGGTACTCTGTGGTATGTGTTGGTACCCCTCTGGTACTCTGTGGTATGTGCTGGTACCCACTCTTGTACTGTGCGGTAAGTGTGAGTACCACTCTGGTACTATGTGGTAAATGTTGGTACCCCTCTGGTTCTGTGTGATAGGTATTGGTACCTCTTTAGTACTGTGTGGTAAGTGTGGGTACCCCTCTGGTACTGTATGGAAAGTGTGGTAACCCCTCTGGTACTGTGTGGTAAGTCTTGGTACCACTCTGGTATTATTATTATTATTATTATTATTATTATTATTATTATTATTATTATTATTATTATTATTTTCTGCCACAGACGTGGCCACACATTAACAATGCTAACCACCATATATACATTTTCTTCTGTCCCCCATGGTCAGGGTGAGAGATTTGTTAAACTTATAGTTTAGAGATTTATTGAACAATCAACCATAAAAGGTGATTCTTGTGCTTTTAAAATGTTAGGCTAAGCTACGTACGTAAATACATAGATACACAGATTTACGTATGCCCTACATAAAGTGTTCGATTTCTTTTTTACATAGTGTCATTAATGTGCATTTACAAATGTGAAATGTAATTTTGATCAGCTTCCACATATACTTTATACACATACATATACATACACTCACATATACATACATATACATATATACATTCATATATACACACACATGCATACACATTCATTTGTCTCTTTTACTCTGACAGGGTGAGATAGCTGATAAAGAAACTAGTGTGCAATTAAGCACTTAATCACTAAAGGTGATTAAGGTGCTTTCACAAGCTGAGGTTATATAGTTACATCACTTACATTCTATGTATAATTCATATATTACATGGTCAATCTTGTGTACAAGTCCAATATGTCATCAAGTGTTCCAGTACTCATATAGTAATCACAGAGTTCAGCATACCTTAGCCCAGGAGGGCGAAAGTCAGTCAATATGGGACATTCTACAATATAATGTTCAAGAGAGTGCATGTTTACTCTTTCACAAAGTTGACACATTGTGTACTCGACATTTGGGTTTTGAGAAAGCTTTTGAGCCAGATACGTCTGTATCCCAGGTGTATTCTGGCCACTATAACATCACATTCCCGGATTCTTGTTCTATTAGTCCCATATGTGAATGTCTCCTTACCAGACAGTACCTCCCTCTGGTACTGTGTGGTAAGTGTGGGTACCCCTCTGGTACTGTGTGGTAAGTGTGGGTACCCCTCTGGTACTGTGCGGTAAGTGTGGGTACCCCTCTGGTACTGTGTGGTAAGTGTGGGTACCCCTCTGGTACTGTGTGGTAAGTGTGGGTACCCCTCTGGTACTGTGCGGTAAGTGTGGGTACCCCTCTGGTACTGTGTGGTAAGTGTGGGTACCCCTCTGGTACTGTGCGGTAAGTGTGTGTACCCCTCTGGTACTGTGTGGTAAGTGTGGGTACCCCTCTGGTACTGTGCGGTAAGTGTGGGTACCCTTCTGGTACTGTGTGGTAAGTGTGGGTACCACTCTGATACTGTGCGGTGTGTGTATCCCTCTGGAACTGTGTGGTAAGTGTGGGTACCCCTCTGGTACTGTGCGGTAAGTGTGGGTACCCCTCTTGTACTGTGAGGTAAGTGTGGGTACCCCTCTGGTACTGTGCGGTGTGTGTATCCCCTCTGGTACTGTGTGGTAAGTGTGGGTACCCCTCTGGTACTGTGTGGTAAGTGTGGGTACCCCTCTGGTACTGTGTGGTAAGTGTGGGTACCCCTCTGGTACTGTGTGGTAAGTGTGGGTACCCCTCTGGTACTGTGTGGTAAGTGTGGGTACCCCTCTGGTACTGTGCGGTGTGTGTATCCCCTCTGGTACTGTGTGGTAAGTGTGGGTACCCCTCTGGTACTGTGTGGTAAGTGTGGGTACCCCTCTGGTACTGTGTGGTAAGTGTGGGTACCCCTCTGGTACTGTGCGGTAAGTGTGTGTACCCCTCTGGTACTGTGTGGTAAGTGTGGGTACCCCTCTGGTACTGTGCGGTAAGTGTGGGTACCCCTCTGGTACTGTGCGGTAAGTGTGGGTACCCCTCTGGTACTGTGCGGTAAGTGTGTGTACCCCTCTGGTACTGTGCGGTAAGTGTGGGTACCCCTCTGGTACTGTGCGGTAAGTGTGGGTACCCCTCTGGTACTGTGTGGTAAGTTTGGGTACCACTCTGGTACTGTGCGGTGTGTGTATCCCTCTGGTACTGTGTGGTAAGTGTGGGTACCCCTCTGGTACTGTGTCGTAAGTGTGGGTACCCCTCTGGTACTGTGCGGTAAGTGTGGGTACCCCACTGGTACTGTGCGGTGTGTGTATCCGCTCTGGTACTGTGTGGTAAGTGTGGGTACCCCTCTGGTACTGTGTGGTAAGAGTGGGTACCCCTCTGGTACTGTGTGGTAAGTGTGTGTTCCCCTCTGGTACTGTGCGGTAAGTGTGGTTACCCCTCTGGTACTGTGCGGTAAGTGTGGGTACCCCTCTGGTACTGTGCGGTAAGTGTGGGTACCCCTCTGGTACTGTGCGGTAAGTGTGGGTACCCCTCTGGTACTGTGTGGTAAGTGTGGGTACCCCTCTGGTTCTGTGAGGTAAGTGTGGGTACCCCTCTGGTACTGTGAGGTAAGTGTGGGTACCCCTCTGGTACTGTGAGGTAAGTGTGGGTACCCCTCTGGTACTGTGAGGTAAGTGTGGGTACCCCTCTGGTACTGTGCGGTAAGTGTGGGTACCCTTCTGGTACTGTGAGGTAAGTGTGGGAACCTCCTCTGGAACTGTGTGGTAAGTGTGGGTACCCCTCTGGTACTGTGTGGTAAGTGTGGGTACCCCTCTGGTACTGTGAGGTAAGTGTGGGTACCCTTCTGGTACTGTGTGGTAAGTGTGAGTACCCCTCTGGTACTGTGTGGTAAGTGTGGGTACCCCTCTGGTACTGTGTGGTAAGTGTGGGTACCCCTCTGGTACTGTGCGGTAAGTGTGGGTACCCTTCTGGTACTGTGAGGTAAGTGTGGGTACCCCTCTGGTACTGTGAGGTAAGTGTGGGTACCCCTCTGGTACTGTGCGGTAAGTGTGGGTACCCCTCTGGTACTGTGCGGTAAGTGTGGGTACCCTTCTGGTACTGTGAGGTAAGTGTGGGTACCTCCTCTGGAACTGTGTGGTAAGAGTGGGTACCCCTCTGGTACTGTGAGGTAAGTGTGGGTACCTCCTCTGGAACTGTGTGGTAAGTGTGGGTATCTCTCTGGTACTGTGTGGTAAGTGTGGGTTCCGTCAGGTACTTTGTGATAAGTGTGGGTGCCCCCTCTGGTTCTGTGTGGTAAGTGTTGGTACCTGTCTGGTACTGTGTGATATGTATGTGTATCCCTCTGATACTGTGCGGTAAGTGTTGGTACCCCTCTGGTACTGTGCGGTAAGTGTCGGTACCCCTCTGGTACTGTGCGGTAAGTGTTGGTACCCCTATGGTACTGTGCGGTAAGTGTGGGTACCCCTCTGGTACTGTGCGGTAAGTGTGGGTACCCCTCTGGTACTGTGCGGTAAGTGTGGGTACCCCTCTGGTACTGTGCGGTAAGTGTGGGTACCCCTCTGGTACTGTGCGGTAAGTGTTGGTACCCCTCTGGTGCTGTGCGGTAAGTGTCGGTACCCCTCTGGTACTGTGAGGTAAGTGTGGGTACCCCTCTGGTACTGTGAGGTAAGTGTGGGTACCCCTCTGGTACTGTGCGGTAAGTGTTGGTACCCCTCTGGTACTGTGCGGTAAGTGTCGGTACCCCTCTGGTACTGTGCGGTAAGTGTGGGTACCCCTCTGGTACTGTGCGGTAAGTGTTGGTACCCCTCTGGTACTGTGCGGTAAGTGTCGGTACCCCTCTGGTACTGTGCGGTAAGTGTGGGTACCCCTCTGTTACTGTGAGGTAAGTGTGGGTACCCCTCTGGTACTGTGAGGTAAGTGTGGGTACCCCTCTGGTACTGTGCAGTAAGTGTGGGTACCCCTCTGGTACTGTGCGGTAAGTGTGGGTACCCCTCTGGTACTGTGAGGTAAGTGTGGGTACCCCTCTGGTACTGTGAGGTAAGTGTGGGTACCCCTCTGGTACTGTGCGGTAAGTGTGGGTACCCCTCTGGTACTGTGCGGTAAGTGTGGGTACCCCTCTGGTACTGTGCGGTAAGTGTGGGTACCCCTCTGGTACTGTGCGGTAAGTGTGGGTACCCCTCTGGTACTGTGTGGTAAATGTGGGTACCCCTCTGGTACTGTGTGGTAAGTGTGGGTACCCCTCTGGTACTGTGCGGTAAGTGTGGGTACCCCTCTGGTACTGTGTGGTACACTTCCTAGATTGGTGTAGCTTAATGACTCTCTTTCTGTTAACCCTCCACTACCGTTACTATCTTCTTGACAACCCCCTTATGGCACTCTACACCGTGAGTCTTAAGAGAGCTCTTTACATCTCGTCTCCCACTTGACAAATCATCCAGTACATTTTTTTCCAAAATCAATTGCGCTTGGGGCAATACTGCGCATTAGAAATTGAATTGCCCTGCGCGAATGTGACCCATCGCCACTTTCAGTAATTGGCATATTTTCGGTATGAAAAGTCGTAATGTCAAACTGCGAATATGTACAGAGAGCCAGAATTTGGCTGCAAAATATGGCACAGGCGTCGAATTTGGGATGTTTGGGATATTTTGAAAACTGCAGGGGGGTTTGGGCAAAATGTGACACTTCGCCGCTCTCAGTAATTGGCATATTTTCGTTATATGGATCCATAATTTCTAACTGCGAATACGTACAGAGAACCATAATATGGCTCCAAAATATGGCTCAGGATTCGAATTTGGGATGTTTGGGATATTTTGAAAACTGCAGGGGGGTTTGGGCAAATTGTGACCCACCGCCGCTTTCAGTAATTGGCATATTTTCGGCAAAAAAAATCGTAATTTCAAACTGCGAATACGTGCAGAGACCCGGAATTTGGCTACAAAATATGGCTCAGGCGTCGAATTTGGGATGTTTGAGATATTTTGAAAACAGCAAGGGGGTTGGGGCAAAATTTTACCCACCCCCGATTTCAGTAATTGGCATATTTTCGGTATAAATATCATAATTTCAAACTGCGAATACGTGCAGAGAGCCAGAATTTGGGTCCAAAATATGGCTTTGCGTCGAATTTATGATGACATATTGACATATTTAATTGACATATTTACGGTACAAAAAGTCGTAATTTCAAACTGCGAATAGGAGCAGAGAGCCAGAATTTGGCTCTAAAATATGGCTCAGGCGTCGAATTTGGGAAGTTTGGGATATTTTGAAAACTGCAGGCTGTTTGGGCAAAATTTGACCCATCGCCGCTTTCAGTAATTGCCATATTTTCGGTATAAAAGTCGTAATTTCAAACTACGAATGCGTGCAGAGAGCCAGATTTTGGCTCCAAAATATGGCTCAGGCGTCGAACTTAGGCGTTTAATTTAAGAAAATTAAAATTTTAGGCGTTTAATTTAAGAAAATGTGACTTTTGCTGCTCTCAGTAATTGGCATTTTTTCGGTATAAAAAGTCGTAATTTCAAACTGCGAATGCGTTCATGGAGCCAGAATTTTGCTCCAAAATATGGCTCAGGCGTCGAATTTAGGAGTTTAATTTAAGAAAATTAAAATTGCAGGAGTTTAATTTAAGAAAATGTGACGTTTGCTGCTCTCAGTAATTGGCATATTTTCGGCTTAAAAGGTCGTAATTTCAAACTACGAATGCGTGCGGAGAGGCAGATTTTGGCTCCAAAATATGTCTCAGGCGTCGAATTTGGGCTTTGTGAGAAATTTTGAAAACTGCAAGGTGGTTAGGGCAAAATGTGACCCATCGCCGGTTTCAGTAAATGGCATATTTTTGGTAAAAAAAAATCGTAATTTCAAACTGCAAATACGTGCATTAGACCAGGATTTGGCTCCAAAATATGGCTCAGGCTTCGGATTTGAGATGTTTGTGATATTTTGACAACTGCTGGGGGGGGGGGGGTTTGCTTAAAATTTGACCCATCGCCGATTTTAGTAATTGGCATATTTTCGATAAAAAAGTTGTAATTTCAAACTGCAACTACGTGCAGAGATCCAGATTTTGGCTCCAAAATATGTCTCAGGCGTCGAATTTAGGCGTTTAATTTAAGAAAATTAAAATTTCAGGCGTTTAATTTAAGAAAACATGACGCAGCAAAAAGCCGTAATTTCAAACTGCGAATATATGCAGTGAGCCAGAATTTGGCTCCAAAATATGGCTCAGGCGTCGAATTTGGAATGTTTGAGATATATTGAAAATTGCAGGGGGGTTGCGACAAAATGTGACCCATCGCAGATTTCAGTAATTGGCATAATTTCGGCATAAAAAGTAGTAATTTCAAACTGCGAATACACGCAGAGAGCCAGAAATTGGATCCAAAATGTGGCTCAAGCGCCGAATTTGGGATGTTTGGAATATTTTGAAAACTGCAGGGGTGTTTTGGGCAAATTGTGATGAATCGCCGCTTTCAGTAACTGGCATATTTACGGTATAAAAAAGTCTTAAATTCAAACTGAGAATACGTGCAGAGAGCCAGAATTTGGCTAAGAAATAGAGCTCGGGCGTCGAATTTGGGATGTTTGTGATATTTTGAAAACAGTAGGGGGGGTTAGCTCAAAATGTGACTCATCTCCGATTATTGTAATGGCATATTTTCGGTATAAAAAGTCGTAATTTCAAACTGCGAAAGCGTGAAGAGAGCCAGAATTTGGCTCCTTTATATGGCTCGGGCGTCGAATTTGTGATGTTTAGGATATTTTAAAAACTGCAGAGAGGGAGGGGTTTGGGCAAAATGTGACCCATCACCGCTTTCAGTAATTGGCATGTTTTCGGTAAAAAAAAATCGTAATTTCAAACTGCGAATACGTGAAGATAGCCAGAATTTGGCTCCAAAATATGGCTCAGGCGTCGAATTTGGGATGTTTGAGATATATGGAAAATTGCAGGGGGGTTGGGACAAAATGTGACCCATCGCAGATTTCAGTAATTGGCATATTTTCGGTATAAAAATCATAATTTCGAACTGCGAATACGTGCAGAGAGCCAGAATTTGTGTCCAAAATATGGCTTTGGTGTCGAATTTATGATATTTTGGATATTTTGAAAACTGCAACGTGTTTGGGCGAAATGTGACCCATCGCCCCTTTCTTTAATTGGCATATTTTCGGTAAAAAAATCGTAATTTCAAACTTCAAATACGTGAAGAGAGCCAGAATTTGGCTCTAAAATATGGCTCATGCATCGAATTTGGGATGTTTGTGATATTTTGACAACTGCAGCAAGGTTTGCTCAAAATGTGACCCATCGCCGATTATAGTAATTGGGATATTTTCGGTATAAAAAGTCGTAATTTCAAACTGGGATTACATGCAGAGAGCCAGAAATTGGATCCAAAATGTGGCTCAGGCATCGAATTTGGGATGTTTGGGATATTTTGAAAATTGCAGGCGGATTTAAGCAAAATGTGGTCAATCGCCGCTTTCAGTAATTGGAATATTTACGGTATAAAAAGTCTTAATTAAAAACTGGGAATACGTGCAGAGAGCCAGAATTTGGCTCAAAAATGCGGCTCAGGTGTCGAATTAAGAATGTTTTGGATATTTTAAAAACTGCAGGGGAGTTTTGGCAAAATGTGACCAATTGCCGCTTTCAGTAATTTGCATATTTTCGGTATAAAAAGTCGTAAGTTCAAACTGCGAATACGTGTAGAGAGCCAGAATTTGACTCCAAAATGTGATTCAGGCGTCGAATTTGGGATGTTAAGGATATTTTAACATCTGCAGAGGGGGTTAGGCAAAATATGACACATCGCCGTTTTCAGTAATTGGGATATTTTCGGTATAAAAAGTCATAATTTCGAACTGCGAATACGTGCAGAGAGCCAGAATTTGGGTCCAAAATATGGTTCAGGCGTCGAATTTATAATGTTTTAGATATTTTGAAAACTGCAAGGGGGTTTGGGCAAAATGTGACCCATCGCTGCTTTCAGTAATTGGCAAATTTTCGGAATAAAAAGTCATAATTTCCTTCTGCGAATGCGTGCATAGAGCCAGAATTTGACTCCAAAATATGACTCGGGCGTCGGATTTGGGATGTATGGGATATTTTGAAAACTGCAGGGGGGTTTGCTCAAAATGTGACCCATCGCCGTTTACAGTAATTGGCATATTTTTTGTTTAAAAAGTTAATAATTTCAAACTGCGAATGCGTTCATAGAGCCAGAATTTGGCTCCAAAATATGGCTCAGGCGACGAATTTGAAATGTTTGGGATATTTTGAAAATTGCAGGGGGCTTGGAGCAAAATGTGACCCATCGCCGCTTTCAGTAATTCGCATATTTTCGGTATAAAAATTCGTAATTTCAAACTTCGAATACGTAAAGGGAGCCAGAATTTGGCTCCAATATAGCTCGGGCGTCGAATTTGGGATGTTTTTAATATTATAAAAACTGCAGGCAGGGAGGGGTTTTTGTTGAAAATGACCCATCGCCGCTTTCAGTAATTGGCATGTTTTCGGTAAAAAATTCGTAATTTGAAACTGTGAATACGTGAAGAGAGCCAGAATTTGGGTCCAAAATATGGCTCAGGCGTTGAGTTTGGGATGTTTGTGATATTTTGACAACTGCAGCAATGTTTGCTCCATATGTGACCCATCGCCGATTTTAGTAATTGGCATATTTTCGGTATAAATAGTCATAATTTCGAACAGCGAATACGTGCAGAGAGCAAGAATTTCGGTCCAAAAAATGGCTTTTGTTTCGAATTCATGATGTTTTCGATATTTTTAAAACTGCAATGGGTTTGGCCAAAATGTGACCCATCGCCGCTTTCACTAATTGGCATATTTTTTGTTTAAAAAGTTAATAATTTCAAACTGCGAATACGTGCAGAGACCCAGAATTTTGCTCTAAAATATAGCTTAGGTGTCGAATTTGGGATATTTTTGATATTTTGAAAACTGCAGGGGAGTTTGCTCAAAATGTGACCCATCGCCGATTTAGTAATTGGCATATTTTCGGTATTAAAAGTCATAATTTCAAACTGCGAATACATTCATAGAGCCAGACTTTGGCTCCAAAATATGGCTCAGGAGTCGAATTTGGGATGTTTGGGATATTTTGAAAACTGCAGGGTGGTTTGGGCAAAATGTGACCTATAGCTGCTTTCAGTAATTGGCATATTTTCGGCATAAAAAGTAGTAATTTCAAACTGCGAATACGTTCATAGAGCCAGAATTTGGTTCCAAAATATGGCTCAGGCGTCGAATTTGGAATGTTTGGGTTATATTGAAAATTGTAGGGGGGGTTGGGGTAAAATGTGACCCATCGTCGCAGAATTCAGTAATTGGCATATTTTCGGCATAAAAAGTCGTAATTTGCACCAGCGAATCCATGCAGAGAGCCAGAAATTGGCTCCAAAATGTGGCTCAGGCGTCGAATTTAGGATGTTTTGGATATTTTTAAAACTGCAGGGGGGTTTGTGCAAAATGTGACCCATCGCAGCTTTCAGTAATTCGCATATTTTCGGCATAAAAGTCGTAATTTCAAACTGCGAATACGTGCAGAGAGCCAGAATTTGGCTCCAAAATATAGCTCAGGCGTCTAATTTGGGATTTTTGTGATATTTCGAAAACTGCAGGAGGGTTTGGGCAAAATGTGATCAATCGCCTCTTTCAGTAATTGGCATATATACGCTATAAAAAATCTTAAATTCAAACTGAGAATACGTGCAGAGAATTAGAATTTGGCCCAAAAATGTGGCTCAGGCGTCGTATTAAGAAAGTTTTGGATATTTTATAATCTGCAGGGGGGTTTGGGCAAAATGTGACCCATCGCCGCTTTCAGTAATTGGCATATTTTCGGTAAAAAAAATCGTAATTTAAAATTGCGAATACGTGAAGATAACCATAATTTGGCTCCAAAATATAGTTCAGGTGTCGAATTTGGTATGTTTATGATATTTTGAAAACTGCAGGGGGGTTTCCTCAAAATGTGACCCATCGCCGCTTTCAGTAATTGGCATATTTTTGGTATAAAAAGTTCATAATTTCAAACTTCGAATACGTTCATAGAGCCAGACTTTGGCTCCAAAATATGGCTCAGGCGTCAAATTTGGGATGTTTGGGATTTTTTTTTTAAACTGCTGGGGGGTTTGGGGGCAAAATGTGACATTTACCGCTCTCAGTAATTAGCATATTTTCGGTATAAAGAACCGTAATTTCAAACTGCAAATACGTGCAGTGAGCCAGAATTTGGCTCCAAAATATGGCTCAGGCGTCGCATTTGAAATGTTTGGGATATACTGAAATTTGCAGGGGGGTTGGGGTAAAATGTGACCCATCGCAGATTTCAGTAATTTGCATATTTTCGGCATAAAAATTCGTAATTTGTAACTGCGAATTATGCAGAGAGCCTGAAATTGGCTCCAAAATGTGGCTCAGGCGTCGAATTTAGGATGTTTGTGATATTTTGAAAACTGGAGGGGGGTTTGGGCAAAATGTGACCCTTTGCCGCTCTCAGTAATTGGCTTATTTTCGGTATAAAAAGCCGTAATTTCAAACGGCGAATACGTGCAGAGAGTCAGAATTTAGCTCCAAAATGTGGCTCAGGCGTCGAATTTAGGATGTTTGGGATATTTTGTAAACTGCAGGGGATGGAGGGGAGGGGGCGGGTTCTGCAAAATGAGACCATTCGCCGCTTTAAGTAATTAGCATATTTTGCTTATAAAACGTCGTAATTTCAAACTGCGAATACGTGCAGAGAGCCAGAATTTGGCTGCAAAATATGGCTCAGGCGTCGAATTTGGGATGTTTCGGATATTTTGAAAACTGCAGGGGGGTTTGGGTAAAATGTGACCCATCGCCGCTCTCAGTAATTGGCATATTTTCGGTATTAAATTCGTAATTTCAAACTGCGAATAAGTGCAGAGAGCAAGAATTTGGCTACAAAGTATGACACAGGCGTCGAATTTGGGATGTTTGGGATATTTAGAAAACTGCATGGGGGTTTGGGGAAATTGTGACTCATTGCCGCATTCAGTAATTTGCATATTTCCGGTATAATAAGTCATAATTTCAAACAGCGAATCCGTGCAGAGAGCCAGAATTTGGCTCCAAAATATGACTCAGGCGTCGAATTTGAGATGTTTGGGATGTTTTGAAAACTGCAGCGGGGGTTTGGGGAAATTGTGACTCATTGCCGCTTTCAGTAATTGAAATATTTTCGGTATTAAACGTTGTAATTTCAAACTGAGAATACGTGCAGAGAGCCAGAACTTGGCTCCAAAACATGGTTCAGTCCTCGAATTTGGGATGTTTGGGATATTTTGAAAACTGCATGGGGGTTTCGGCAAAATGTGACACATCGCTGCTTTCATTAATTTACATATTTTCGGTATAAAAATTCGTAATTTCAAAGTGAGAATACGTGCAGAGAGCCAGAATTTGGCTCCAAAATATGGCTCAGGCTTCGAATTTCGGATGTTTGGGATATTTTGAAAACTGTAGGGGGGTTTGGGACAAATGTGACCCATCGCTGCTTTCAGTAATTGGGATATTTTCGGTATAAAAAGTGGTAATTTCAAAGTGAGAATACGTGCAGAGAGCTAGAATTTGGTGCAGGCTTCGAATTTGAGATGTTTGTTATGTTTTGAAAACTGCAAGCGGGTTTGGGCAGAATGTGACCTATCGCCGCTTACAGTAATTGGCATATTTTTTTGTATAAAACTTCGTAATTTCAAACTGCGAATACGTGCAGAGAGCCAGAAATTGGCTCCTAAATATGGCTCAGGCGTCGAATTTGAGATGTTTGGAATATTTAAAAACTACAGGAGGGTTTGGGCGAAATGTGACCCATCGCCGCTTTCAGTATTTGGCATATTTTTTTTGTATAAAAAGTCGTACTTTCAAACTGCGAATACGTGCAAAGAGCCAGAATTTGGGTCCAAAATATGGCTCAGACGTCTAATTTTGGATCTCTGGAATATTTTGAAAACTGCAGGGGGGTTATGGCAAAATGTTACCCATCGCCGCTTTCAGTATTTGGCATATTTCCGGTATAAAAAGTAGTAATTTCATACTGCGAATACGTTAAGAGAGCAAGAATTTGGCTCCAAAATATGACTCAGACGTCGAATTTGAGATGTTTGGGACATTTTGAAAATTGCAGGGGGGTTTGGGCAAAATGTGACATTTCACCGCTTTCAGCAATTGGCATATTTTTTGTATAAAAAGTTGTAATTTCAAACTGCGAATACGTTCAGAGAGCCAGAATTTGGCTCCAAAATATGGCTCAGGCGTCCAATTTGAGATGTTTGGGATATTTTGAAAATTGCAGGGGAGTTTGGGCAAAATGTGACCTATCGCCGCTCTCAGTAATTGGCATATTTTTTGTGCAAAATATCGTAATTTCAAACTGCGAATACGTGCAAAGAGCCAAAATTTGGCTTCATGATATGGCTCAGGCGTCAAATTTGGGACGCTTGGGATATTTTGAAAACTGCATTGGGAATTTGACCCAACGCCGGTTGGCATATTTCCGTTTAAAAAGTTGCAATTTCATACTGCGAATACGTTCAGAGAGCCAGAATTTGGTTCCAAAGTATGGCACAGGCGTCGAATTTGGGATGTTCAGGATATTTTGAAAACTGCAGGGGGGTTTGCGCCGAATGTGACCCATCGCCGCTTTCAGTAATTTGCATATTTTTGGTTTAAAAAGTCGTAATTTCAAACTGCGAATTCGTGCAGAGAGCAAGAATTTGGCTCCAAAATATGGCACAGGCGTCGAATTTGAGATGTTTGGGATATTTTGAAAACTGTAAGGGGGTTTGGGGAAATTGTGACCAATCGCCGCTTTCAGTAATTGGCATAATTTCAGTATAAAAAGTCGTAATTTCAAACTGGGAATATGTGCAGAGAGCCAGAATTTGGCTCCAAAATATGGACAAGGTGTCATATTTGGGATGTTTTACATATTTTGAAAAGTGCAGGGGGGTTTGGGCAAAATGTGACCCAGTCGCCGGTTTCAGTAATTGGCATATTTTCGGTATAAAAAGTCGTAATTTCAAACTGCGAATACGTGCAGAGAGTTAGAATTTGGGTACAAAATATGGCTCAGGCGTCGAATTTTGGATCTTTAGGATATTTTGAAAACTACAGGGGGGTTTGGGCAAAATGTGACCCATCGCCGCTTACAGTAATTGGCATATTTTCGGTATAAAAATTCGTAATTTCAAACTGCAAATACATGCAGAGAGCCAGAATTTGGCTCGAAAATATGGCTCATGCGTCGAAATTTGTGATGTTTGGGATATTTTGAAAACTGCAGGGGGGTTTTCGCCAAATGTGACCCATCGCCGCTTTTAGTAATTGGCATATTTTCCGTATAAAAAGTCGTAATTTCAAACTGCGAATACGTGCAGAGAGCCAGAATTTGGCTCTAAAATATGGCTCAGGCGTCGAATTTGAGTTGTTTCGGGATATTTTGAAAACTGCAAGGGGGTTTGGGCAAAATGTGACCCATCGCCGCTTTCAGTAATTGGCATAATTTCGGTATAAAAAGTCGTAATTTCAAACTGGGAATATGTTCAGAGAGCCGGAATTTGGCTCTAAAAATTTGGACAGGGCGTCGAATTTGGGATGTTTTACAAATTTAAAAACTGCAGGGGGGTTTGGACAAAATGTGACCCTTCGCCGCTTTCAGTAATTGTCATATTTTCGGTATAAAAGTTCGTAATTTCAAACTGCGAATACGTGCAGAGAGCCAGAATTTGGCTACAAAATATGAACCAGGAGTCGAATTTGGGATCTTTGGGATATTTTGAAAACTGCAGGGAGGTTTGGGCAAAATGTGACCCATCGCCGCCCTCAGTAATTGGCATATTTTTTGTATGAAAATTCGTAATTTCAAACTGCGAATATGTGCAGAGAGCCAGAATTTGGCTCCAAAATATGGATCAGGAGTCGAATTTGGGTTTGGATATTTTGAAAATTGCAGGGTGGTTTGGGCAAAATGTGACCCATCGCCGTTTTCAGTAATTGGCATATTTTTGGTATAAAAAGTCGTAATTTCAAACTGCGAATACGTGCAGAGAGCCAGAATTTGGATCCAAAATATGGCTCAGGGGACTGTATTTGAGATGTTTGGGATATTTTGAAAACTGCAAGGGGGGGGGGGGAAATGCCAAAATGTGACCCCATCGTCGCTTTCAATATTTGGCATATTTCAGTCATAAAAAGTTGTAATTTCATACTGTGAATACGTTCAGAGAGCCTGAATTTGGCTCCAAAATATGCCTCTGGCGTCGAATTTGGGATGTTTGGGATATTTGAAAACTGCAGGGGGGTTTTCGCCGGATGTGACCCATCGCCGCTCTCAGTAATTTGCATATTTTACGTTTAAAAAGTCGTAATTTCAAACTGCGAATACGTGCTAGAGCCAGAATTTGGGTTCTTTTATGTCTCAGGCGTCGAATTTGAGATGTTTGGGATATTTGGTGGGGAGATGTTGCAGCCCCGAGTCCAGCGTCGTAGCACGGAGCAGTGACGACAACGCCATCTGTTGGTCTGCTACCGAAACCCCCTCCAAATGGACGACGCCATCTAGTGAGGACGGGATATACCGGCCACAGGTGCTGGATTCCCGTCTTAATCAGCTCGTAACATAGCCGCTGCTGACCTCTGGTGAGGTGGCGCTTAGACAGCAACGCCATCTATGGAGTGGAGAGGTGGACGTTTGTGTCTAAGCCTGTAAGTGAGGTTCCCTAGCCCCAGTAATAATGACGTGTCTGATTACAGAGTCGACCTGGGACTGCTGTAGTGGACGATGGATCAGTCTACCCAAGGCAGCCAAGGTCTCTCCACGAGTTTGCTCTGAAGAAGCTGTGATCGAGTCACCCCCGGATGAACGCTGTTGAGAGTGTTAGCCTGCCTGTGACGTGGCAGTATCAGAAATCGCCTTATCCGGGGCTGGCTGGTGGAAGAGACTAGCCACTGTGGTGCTGAGGGAGGAGAGTGATCAGCGGGATCACACGAGGCTCCTGCCTAGGGCTCGCAACCCTAGTATCGGTTGTGGAGTGGCCAACACAGCGGAGCTGATCGGAACCTGCCAGCTACAGGCTGGATTGTGGTTGAAGGCCTCCACGACATAGCACCCAGTAGGACTGTGATTTGGCTGGCCTGTGGCCAGGGTAGATTCGCCGAGAGAATCATAGAGGATTCACCGTGGGCCACGGAGGAAGGAACCAGGGCTACCCAAAGTGCGCACCGTGGAGCATCCTGTGTCTTCAGAGGAAGACAAGCTTGTACATATTATAATGTATTCATAAACCCTGTGTGATTGTTATTTATTTATTTATGGTGGTGGTGAAATTATATATATAAATCAGAACATTTGTATCCCTCCCCCTTGTGTTACAGAACACACCCCTTGAAAGCCTCTACTAACTTGGGGCCGGATAACCAAACTCTAATAACATCAGAGAAGAACCTGGTTGCACCCCAGTAGGGCCATAACAGGAGTGTTTTGGGAAAATGTGACCCATCGCCGCTTTCAGTAATTGTCATATTTTCGGAAAATTAGTCGTAATTTTAAACTGCGAATACTTGTAGAAAGCTAGAAATTGGCTCGAAAAATATGGCTGAAGCGTCGAATTTGGAATGTTTGGGTTATTTGAAAACTGCAGGGGGGGTTTGGGCAAAATGTGACCCATCGCCGCATTCAGTAATTGACATATTTTCGGTATAAAAAGTCGTAATTTCAAACTGGGAATACGTGCAGGGATCCAAAATTTAGCTCCAAAATATGGCTCAGGCTTCGAATTTGGGGTGCTTGGGATAATTAAAAACTGCAAGGGGGAGGGGGTTGGGCAAAATGCGACCCATCGCCGCTTTCAGTAATTTGCATATTTTCGGCATTAAAAAGACTTAATTTCTAATTGCGAAAAGTGCAGAGAGCCAGAATTTGGCCCCAAAATATGGCTCAGGTGTCGACTTTGGGATGTTTGGGGTATTTTGAAAACTGCAGGGGGGATTGAGCAAAATGTGACCCATCGCCGCTTTCAGTATTTGGCATATTTTTTTGTATAAAAAGCCGTACTTTCAAACTGCGAAAACGTGCAGAGAGCCAGAATTTGGATCCTAAATATGGCTCAGGCGTCGAATTTGAGATGTTTGGGATATTTAAAAACTGCAGGAGGGTTTGGGCAAAATGTGACCCATCGCCGCTTTCAGTAATTGTCATATTTTCGGAAAATTAGTCGTAATTTTAAACTGCGAATACTTGTAGAGAGCTAGAATTTGGCTCCAAAAATATGGCTAAAGCGTCGAATTTGGAATGTTTGGGATATTTTGAAAACTGCACCGGGGTTTGGGCAAAATGTGACCCACCGCCGCATTCAGTAATTGACATATTTTTGGTATAAAAAGTCGTAATTTCAAACTGAGAATATGTGCAGAGATCCAGAATTTGGCTCAGGCATCGAATTTGGGGTGCTTGGGATAGTTTGAGAACTGCAGGGAGGTTTGGGCAAAATATGACCTATCGCCGCTCTCAGTAATTGGCATATTTTTTGTATTAAAAGTCGTAATTTCAAACTGGGAATACGTGCAGAGATCCAGAATTTGGCTCCAAAATATGGCTCAGGCTTCAAATTTGGGGTGCTTTGGATATTTAAAAACTGCAGGGGGCAGTTGGTTGGGCAAAATGTGACCCATCGCTGCTTTCAGTATTTGACATATTTTTTGTATAAAAAGTCGTACTTTCAACCTGCGAATACATGCAGAGAGCCAGAATTTGGGTCCAAAATATGACTCAGACGTCTAATTTTGTATCTTTGGAATATTTTGAAAACTGCAGGGGGGGTTTGGGCCAAATGTGACCCATCGCTGCTTTCAGTAATTCGCATATTTTCGGTATAAAAATTCGTAATTTCAAATTGAGAATACGTGCAGAGAGCTAGAATTTGGCTCCAAAATTTGGCTCAGGCTTCGAATTTGAGATGTTTGTTATGTTTTGAAAACTGCGGGGAGGATTGAGCAAAATGTGACCCATCGCTGCTTTCAGTATTTGGCATATTTTCGGTTTAAAAAGTCGTAATTTCATACTGCGAATACGTTCAAAGAGCCAGAATTTGGCTCCAAAATATGGCTCAGGCGTCGAATTTGGGATGTTTGGGATATTTTGAAAACTGCATGGGGGGTTTGACGAGATGTGACCTTCGCCGCTCTCAGCAATTTGCATATATCCGGTATAAAAAGTTGTAATTTAAAACTGCGAATACTTGCAGAACGCCAGAATTTGGCTCCAAAATATGGCTCAGGTTTCGACCTTGCAATGTTTGGGATATTTTGTAAACTGCAGGGAGGTTTGAGCAAAATGGGACCCATCGCTGCTTTCAGTAATTTGCATATTTTCGGTATAAAAAGACTTAATTTCGAACTGCGAATACGTTCAGAGAGCCAAAATTTGGCTCCAAAATATGGCTCATATTTCGAACTTGGGATGTTAGGGATATTTTGAAAACTGCAGGGAGGTTTGAGCAAAATGTGACCTATCGCCGTTTTCAGTAATTTTCATATTTTCGGTATAAAAAGACTTAATTTCCAACTTCGAATACGTGCAGAGAGCCAGAGTTTGGCTCCAAATAATGGCTCAGGCTTCGACCTTAGGGTATTCAGGGTTATTTGAAAACTGCAGGGGAGGTTTGGGCAAAATGTGACCCATCGCCGCTCTCAGTAATTGGCATATTTCCGGTATAAAAAGTCGTAATTTCAATCTGCGAATACGTGCAAAGAACTAGAATTTGGCTCCAAAAATATGGCTAAAGCGTCGAATTTGGGATGTTTGGGATATTTTGAAAACTGCATGGGGGTTTGGGCAAAATATGACCCATTGACGCTTTCAGTAATTGCTGTGGGGGAAAACCTGACTCCAATATCTAATAATTAAATATATATTTCGATAGCTATGAAGGAACACCACTTTTTGAGAAAAAGTGGAAAACAAAATAAAGCAATGGAAAACTGATCCCTAGAACTAGTGTCCTTAGGATCTTAGTGAAACTGTATTTCTTATATAAATGGAGTCAAATTCACTTACACAAAATTGGGGGGTTACATGCTTAAAGATTAATACATCTCTAACATTTTGCTGGTGCTGGTTCTTCACCAGAGTAAATAAAATATGAAAGTAAATAATGTTGATTATATAGTATTAATTGGAGGTAAATGCTCCTCAATATACTACTGAAATGTTGAACAGCATCAGTAAATCAATGGGTTAGTGTAATTGATCTCTTTGAGAGATCACTACTGTAACTACAGCGTTATTGTTACAGGTAAAAAAGGGACAGCTTAGCTGTAAACCTAGTGAGGTGTAATCAGTTGCTACGCTCCACCGACGACGTGTTCCATAGGGCAAATTGTTGCACGGAATGATGGGGAATCCTAGCACCTCGGTTGGCGTCGCCTTGGTACTGAAAGGCAATTACATTGTAGAAATCTTCTACATAATAAGTAACTACAAATACATCCTAAATTATGAGGATAACAGTAGGAAATTTCAGCCAATATACGTGTGCAATTTATATTCAAGCACTGTAAATTCTCTTTGGAGAAAATCATGAAATTAATCATCTATTTTGAGGGTAAATTTACTTAAGACACGTACGGGATTGATTATTTGTTCTACGGCCTAACGACAACTAGCTAAATTGTTAATTGTGGTCACATAATAACAAAAAGGTGAACCTAGCTGCCGAGCCGCGTGTCCGTTGATGTGGAGACTTGAGCAATTCTTCGTCCTCTAGCTGCTGCTTGAAAGGCGTTGACTTTGGAATTGCTCATATGCTAGTCTGGGACACGGCTATTGTGTCAAATAACGTGGCACCGCTCTACTGGTCGTGGGAGCGAAATAAATGGGATCAAAACGTAGCTCTGCTACACGCTGTCAATGGCGTCCGCGTCGTGCTCTCTCGTGTCTAGTGACGCTATCCCGTCTTCCTCCTCTTCCTTATTGCGCATGCGCGGCTCTCGATAGACATCTCGAGCGTAAATGTATATGTATATATCGCAATTGGCTAAGGAAGGAAGAGGTAGTGACGAGTATTAATATCACAGTAAATTCTTCAGTGATAAATTAGAATTTCTCGTAACATAAATTGGCTTATTAAAGCAGTGCAGCCAACCGAGAAAATTAAAGTAAAATCATTTACATCAAAGTAATTTCCTCTAGAAAGTTTGATATCAACTAAATAAGGGAGTTCCAGTAAGTAGTAGTATACTACGAAATTAAACCTATTAGTAAGTAACTATTTTTAATAAAGGAAATGATAAACTGGACGCTATTATAAATCCAACTAAATGTGGAGAGAATTCATGTTACTGCCTGTCGTTCCTCACGTCGTCACTCAGACTAGGAAGAATCTGGCAAAATGAGTAAATAAATCATGATAATGATTAAATCTACAAGTTAGTAATTTTAGTAACTACTTATGGTTAATACAAAAGTTGCATAAAATACAAAGATGTGTAAAACTGTTGGTTATTTCCAACAATTGTAATATTTTCGGGATAAAAATCTTAATTTCAAACTGTGAATACGTGCAGAGAAACAGAATTTGGGTCCAAAATATGGCTCAGGCGTCGAATTTGGGATCTTTGGGATATTTTGAAAACTGCAGGGGGGTTTGGGCAAAATGTGACCAATCGCCGCTTTCAGTAATTGGCATATATTTTGTATAAAAAGTAGTAATTTCAAACTGCGAATACGTGCAGAGAGCCAGAACTTGGCTCCAAAATAAAGCTCAAGCGTCGAATTTGAGATGTTTGGGATATTTTGAAAACTGCAGGGGGGTTTGGGCAAAATGTGACCTATCGCTGCTTTCAGCAATTGGCATATTTTTTTTTATAAAAAGTCGTAATTTCAAACTGCGAATACGTGCAGAGAGCCAGAATTTGGCTCCAAAATATGGTTCAGGCTCCGAATTTGAGATGTTTGGGATATTTAAAAACTGCAGGGGGGTTTGGGCTAAATGTGACCCATCGCCGCTTACAGTAATTTGCATATTTCCGGTATAAAATTAGTGATTTAAAACTGCGAATACGTTCAGAGAGCCAAAATTTGGCTCCAAAATATGGCTAATGTTTCGAACTTGGGATGTTAGGGATATTTTGCAAACTCCAGGGAGGTTTGAGCAAAATGTGACCTATCGCCGCTTTCAGTAATTTGCATATTTTCTGTATAAAAAGACTTAATTTCCAACTTCGAATACGTGCAGAGAGCCAGAGTTTGGCTCCAAATAATGGCTCAGGCTTCGTCCTTGGGATATTTAGGGTATTTTGAAAACTGCAGGGAGGTTTGGGCAAAATGAAACCCATCGCCGCTCTCAGTAATTGGCATATTTCCGGTATAATAATTCGTAATTTCAAACTGCGAATACGTGCAGAGAGCCAGAATTTGGCTCCAAAAATATGGCTAAGGCGACGATTTTGGGATATTCGGGATATTTTAAAAACTGCAGGGGGGGTTTGGGCCAAATGTGACCCATCGCCGCTTTCAGTAATTGTCATATTTTGTGGATAAAATGTCGTAATTTCAATCTGCGAATACGTGCAGATAGTTAGAATTTGGCTCCAAAATATGGCTCGGGCGTCGAATTTGAGATGTTTGGGATATTTTGAAAACTGCAGGGAACTTTGGGCCAAATGTGACCCATCGCCGCTTTCAGTAATTGGGATATTTTCGGTATAAAAAGTCGTTATTTCAAACTGAGAATACGTGCAGAAAGCCAGAATTTGGCTCCAAAATATGACTCAGGCGTTGAATTTGGGGTGTTTGGAATATTTTGAAAACTGCAGGGGGGGTTTGGGCCAAATGTGACCCATCGCCGCTTTCAGTAATTGGGATATTTTCGGAATAAAAAGTCGTAGTTTCAAACTGCGTAAACGTGAAGAGAGCAAGAATTTGGCTCCAGATATGACTCAGGCGTCGAATTTGGTATGTTTGGGATATTTTGAAAACTGGATTGGGGTTTGGGCCAAATGTAACCCATTGCCGCTTTCAGTAATTGGCATATTTCCTGTATAAAAAGTCGTAATTTCAAACTGCGAATTCTTGCAGAGAGTCAGAATTTGGGTCCAAAACATGGCTCAGGCGTCGAATTTGGGATCTTTGGTGTATTTTGAAAACTGCAGGGAAGTTTGGGCAAAATATGACCTATCCCCGCTTTCAGTAATTGACATATTTTTGGTATAAAAAGTAAAAATTTCAAACTGCGAATTCGTGCAGAGAGCCAGAATTTGGGTCCAAAACATGGCTCAGGCGTCGAATTTGGGATCTTTTGTGTATCTTGAAAACTGCCGGTGGGTTTTGGCAAAATTTGACCTATCGCTGCTTTCAGTAATTGGCATATTTTCGGTATAAAATGTCGTTATATCAAACCTGCGAATACGTGCAGAAAGCCAGAATTTGGCCCCCCAAATATGACTCATGCGTCGAATTTGGGATACCTGGTTGATACCTGGTTGATGGGGTTCTGGGAGTTCTTCTAATCCCCAAGCCCGGCCCGAGGCCAGGCTTGACTTGTGAGAGTTTGGTCCACTAGGCTGTTGCTTGGAGCGGTCCGCAGACCCACATACCCACCACAGCCCGGTTGGTCCGGCACTCCTTAGAGGAATAAATCTAGTTTCCTCTTGAAGATGTCCACGGTTGTTCCGGCAATATTTCTTATGCTCGCTGGGAGGACGTTGAACAACCGCGGACCTCTGATGTTTATACAGTGTTCTCTGATTTTGCCTATGGCACCTCTGCTCTTCACTGGTTCTATTCTGCATTTTCTTCCATATCGTTCACTCCAGTACGTTGTTATTTTACTGTGTAGATTTGGTACTTGGCCCTCCAGTATCTTCCAGGTGTATATTATTTGAGATCTCTCTCGTCTTCTTTCTAGTGAGTACATTTGGAGGGCTTTGAGACGATCCCAATAATTTAGGTGCTTTATTGCGTCTATGCGTGCCGTCTACGTTCTCTGTATTCACTCTACTTCAGCAATCTCTCCTGCTCTGAAGGGGGAAGTGAGTACTGAGCAGTACTCAAGACGGGACAACACAAGTGACTTGAAGAGTACAACCATTGTGATGGGATCCCTGGATGTTTGGGTATTTTGAAAACTGCAGGGAGGTTTGGGCAAAAATGTGACCCATCGCCGCTCTCCCTAATTGGCATATTTCCGGTATAAAAAGTCGTAATTTCAAACTGCGAATACGTGCAGAGAGCTAGAATTTGGCTCCAAAAATATTGCTAAGGCATCGAATTTGGGATGTTTGGGATATTTTAAAAGCTTCAGAGGGGGTCTGGGCAGAATGTGACCCATCGCCGCTTTCAGTAATTGTCATATTTTGCGGATAAAAAGTCGTAATTTCAAACTGCGAATACGTGCAGATAGCTAGAACTTGGCTCCAAAATATGGCTCATGCGTCGAATTTGAGATGTTTGGGATATTTTGAAAATTGCAGGGAACTTTGGGTAAAATGTGACCCATCGCCGCTCTCAGTAATTGGGATATTTTCCGTACAAAAAGTCGTAATTTCACGCTGAAAATACGTGCAGAGAGCCAGAATTTGGCTCCAAATTATGACTCAGGCGTTGAATTTGGGGTGTTTGGGATATTTTGAAAATTGCAGAGGAGTTTGGGCAAAATTTTACCTATCACCGCTTCCAGTAATTGGTATATTTTTTTCTATAAAAAGTCGTAATTACAAACTGCGAATACGTGCAGAGAGCCAGAATTTGGCTCCAAAATATGGCTCAGGCGTCGTATTTGAGAAGTTTGGAATTTTAAAAACTGCAGGGGGGTTTGGGCCAAATGTGACCCATCGCCGCTCTCAGTAAATGGGATATTTTTTCAATAAAAAATCGTTATTTCAAACTGCGAATACGTGCAGAGAGCCAGAATTTGGCTCCAGAATATGGCTGAGACGTCGAATTTGGGACGTTTGGGATATTTTGAAAACTGAATTGGTGTTTGGGCCAAATGTTACCCATCGCCGCTTACAGTAATTGGTATATTTTCGGTACAAAAAGTCGTAATTTGAAAGTGCGAATGCAAATAGAGAGCCAGAATTTGGCTCCAAAATATGGTTCAGGCGTCGAATTTGAGATGTTTGGGATATTTTGAAAACTGCAGGGGGGGTTTGGGAAAAATGTGACCCATCGCCGCTTTCATTATTTGGCATATTTTCGATGTAAAAGTCGTAATTTCAAACTTCGAATACTTGCAGAGAACCAGAATTTGGCTCTAAAATATGGCTCAGGCGTCGAATTTGATATGTTTGGGATATTTTGAAAACTGATTGGGGGTTTGGTCCAAATGTGACCCATCCCCGCTTTCAGTAATTGGCATATTTTCTGAATAAAAATTCGTAATTTCAAACTGCGAATACGTGAAGAGAGCCAAAATTTGGCTCCAAAATATGACTCAGGCGTCGAATTTGATATGTTTAGGATATTGTGAAAATTGCATTGGGGTTTGGGCCAAATGTGATCCATTGCCGCTCTCAGTAATTGGCATATTTCAGATATAAAAAGTCGTAATTTCAAACTGCGAATACTTGCAGAGAGCTAGAATTTGGGTCCAAAATATGGCTCAGGCGTCGAATTTGGGATCTTTGAGATATTTTAAAAACTGCAGGAGGGCTTGGGCAAAATGTGACAAATCTCCGTTTTCAGTAATTCGCATATTTTTTTATATATAAAAAGTCGTAGTTTCAAACTGCGAATACGTGCAGAGAGCCAGAATTTGGCTCCAAAATATGGTTCAGGTTTCGAACTTGGTATGTTTGGGATATTTTGAAAACTGCAGGGAGGTTTGGTCAAAATGTGACCCATCGCGTCTCTCAGTAATTGGCATATTTTTGTTGTAAAAGTTCGTTATTTCAAACTGCGAATACGTGCAGAGCCAGAAGTTGGCTCGAAAATATGGCTCAGGCGTCGAATTTGAGATGTTTGGGTTTTTTAAAAACTGCAGAGGGGTTTGGGCCAAATGCGAACCATCGCCGCTCTCAGTAATTTGCATATTTCCGGTATAAAAAGTCGTAATTTCAAACTACGAATACACGCAGAGAGCTAGAATTTGGCTCCAAAATATGGTTCAGGTGTCGAATTTTGGTTGTTTGAGATATATAGAAAACTGCAGGGGGGTTTCGGCAAAATGTGACCCATCCTCGCTTTCAGTAATTGGCATATTTTTGGTATAAAAAGTCATAATTTCAAACTACGAATACGCGCAGAGAGCTTGAATTTGGCTCCAAAATATGGCTCAGGTGTCGAATTTTGGTTGTTTGAGATATATAGAAAACTGCAGGGGGGTTTCGGCAAATTGTGACCCATCCTCGCTTTCAGTAATTGGCATATTTTTGGTATAAAAAGTCGTAATTTCAAACTGCGAATACGTGCAGATAGCTAAAAAATTTCTCCAAAATATGGCTCAGGCGTCGAATTTGAGATGTTTGGGATATTTTGAAAACTGCAAGGGGGTTTGGGCCTAATGTGATCCATTGCCGATTTTAGTAATTGGCATATTTCTGATATAAAAAGTCGTAATTTAAAACTGCGAATACTTGCAGAACGCCAGAATTTGGCTCCAAAATATGGCTCAGGTTTCGAACTTGTGATGTTTGGGATATTATGAAAACTGCGGGGAGGTTTGAGCAAAATGTGACCCATCGCCGCTTTCAGTAATTTGCATATTTTCGGAATACAAAGACTTAATTTCAAACTTCGAATACGTGCAGAGAGCCAGAGTTTGACTCCAAATGGCTCAGGCTTCGACCTTGGGGTGTTCAGGGTTATTTGAAAACTGCAGGGGAGGTTTGGGCAAAACGTGATCCACCGCCGCTCTCAGTAATTGGCATATTTCCGGTATAAAAAGTCGTAATTTCAATCTGCGAATACGTGCAGAGAACTAGAATTTGGCTCCAAAAATATGGCTAAAGCGTCGAATTTGGGATGTTTGGGATATTTTGAAAACTGCATGGGGGTTTGGGCAAAATGTGACCCATTGACGCTTTCAGAAATTGCTGTGGGGGAAAACCTGACTCCAAATATCTAATAATTATATATATATTTGGATAGCTATGAAGGACCACCACTTTTTGAGAAAAAGTGGAAAACCAAATAAAGCAATGGAAAAACTGATCCCTAGAACTTGTGTCCTAAGGATCTTAGTGAAACTGTATTTCTTATATAAATGGAGTCAAATTAACTTACACAAAATTGGGGGGTTACATGCTTAAAGATTAATACATCTCTAACATTACGCTGGTGCTGGTTCTTCACCTGAGTAAATAAAATATGAAAGTAAATAATGTTGATTATATAGTATTAATTGGAGGTAAATGCTCCTCAATATACTACTGAAATGTTGAACCGCATCAGTAAATCAATGGGTTAGTGTAATTGATCTCTTTGAGAGATCACTACTGTAACTACAGAGTTATTGTTACAGGTAAAAAAGGGACAGCTTAGCTGTAAATCTAGTGAGGTGTAATCAGTTGCTACGCTCAACCGACGACGTGTTCCATACGGCAAATTGTTGCACCGAATGATGGGGAAGCCTAGCACCTCGGTTGGCGTAGCCTTGGTACTGAAAGGCAATTACATTGTAGAAATCTTCTACATAATAAGTAACTACATATACATCCTAAATTATGAGGATAACAGCAGGAAATTTCAGCCAATATATGTGTGCAATTTTTTATTCAAGCACTGTAAATTCTCTTTGGAGAAAATCATGAAATTAATCATCTATTTTGAGGGTAAATTTACTTAAGACACGTACGGGATTGTATTATTTGTTCTACGGCCTAACGACAACTAGCTAAAATGTTAATTGTGGCTACATAATAACAAAAAAGTGAACCTAGCTGCCGAGCCGCGTGTCCGTTGATGTGGAGACTTGAGCAATTCTTCGTCCTCCAGCTGCTGCTTGAAAGGCGTTGACTTTGGAATTGCTCATATGCTAGTCTGGGACATGGCTATTGTGTCAAATAACGTGGCACCGCTCTACTGATCGTGGGAGCGAAATAAATGGGATCAAAACGTAGCTCTGCTACACGCTGTCAATGGCGTCCGTGTCGTGCTCTCTCGTTCTCTCGTGTCTAGTGACGCTCTCCCGTCTTCCTCCTCTTCCTTATTGCGCATGCGCGGCTCTCGATAGACATCTCGAGCGTAAATGTATATGTATATATCTTAATTGGCTAAGGAAGGAAGAGGTAGTGACGAGTATTAATATCACAGTAAATTCTTCAATGATAAATTAGAATTTCTCGTAACATAAATGGGCTTATTAAAGCAGTGCAGCCAATCGAGGAAATTAAAGTAAAATCATTTACATCAAACCACTTTCGCGCTTTAGATTAGAGATAACTCGTCGCCGTTTTTTCTTACGATTCCGCATAACAGCCTACTTTTCTCGTCCATCGAAAAAATATTTCTATAAATTCCAATTTTTAACCGAAATGGATGGGCATACTTTTGTTTTGTAGAGAATTTATTTGCGATTTTTTTGGTACCAGAATGAATATTATATCACATAAACTTCTATGAGTAAAAAAAAAAATACACAAAGTATGTTTGGGGGTGTGGCTCTGGGTGTGGCGGCCGTGTGGCAGTGGGTTCCCTTTAGCCGTTGATATATCCAACACGTGGGAAATATTTGTATGTATTATGTATATGTCTGTGTAGGGAATTTTACTGCGATCACTGTCATACAAATTATAAAATGTTTCAACAAGTATAAACATGACAAACATCAAACGAACGAAAACAATGCGTTCGTTTCTGCCGCGAACGCATACTGAGCAACGTGGTTCTATATTTGGCGCTTCTCTTACACATGCTTTCTTCAAATGTTATACAGTTCATCTTATAGAAAATTTTATTGCGAACACATTGGTATAAAAAAGAAATACGTACATAGAAAAGTAGGGTCAGGAAACGTATAAACTTTCCAAGCATGATTTCCCCCCTGTGTTTTCGCCAGTGCGCTCGCGGCTAACTACTCTCCACTTCACACACTCTTGCGGGTGGGCAATTACCTATATTAAACATTCATATGCATATGTCCGTGTAGAGAATTTTATTGCGATTCCAATGATACCAAAATTAGCGATGTAGCACAACTGTAGGCTTCGCAACCATTAAGAGAGTGGAAACATTTTGTTGCTGTTTGGCGCTCTCGGCGAGTGATCTGCATAGTTTTTTATTTGGTGTTGATACTCCTTATGCTTGGGCGGCATTTTATAGGGATGCTCGTATAGACAATTTCATTGCGAACACAGTGATACCAAATATAAATACGTGCGCCTTTAATTATTGTCAGGACAGTCAAAAGAGTGTACACTTTTTCGGTCTTACCGCGTAGGCGCGCGAAGTGCCTAAAGCATCTGGGGTATTGTTTTTTTTTGAGCGCCAAGAGCGCGAAAGTGGTAATTTCCTCTAGAATGTTTGATATCAACTAAATAAGGGAGTTCCAGTAAGTAGTAGTATACTACGAAATTAAACCTATTAGTAAGTAACTATTTTTAATAAAGGCAATGATAAACTGGACGCTATTATAAATCCAACTAAATGTGGAGAGAATTCATGTTACTGCCTGTCGTTCCTCACGTCGTCACTCTGACTAGGAAGAATCTGGCAATATGAGTATATAAATCATGATAATGATTAAATCTACAAGTTAGTAATTTTAGTAACTACTTATGATTAAAACAAAGGTTGCATAAAATACAAAGATGTGTAAAACTGTTGGTTATTTCCAACAATTGTAATATTTTCGGGATAAAAATTCGTAATTTCAAACTGCGAATACGTGTAGAGGGCCAGAATTTGGCTCCAAAATATGGCTCCGGCGTCGAATTTGAGATGTTTGGGATATTTAAAAACTGCAGGGGGGTTTAGGGTAAATGTTACCCATCGCCGCTTTCAGTAATTTGCATATTTCCGGTATAAAAAGTAGTAATTTAAAACTGCGAATACGTGCAGAGTTCCAGAATTTGGCTCTAAAATATATCTCCGGAGTCGAATTTGGAATGTCTGGGATATTTGGAAAACTGCAGGGGGGTTTGGGCAAAATGTGACCCATCGCTGCTCTCAGTAATTGGCAGATTTTTGGTTTAAAAAGTCGTAATTTCAAACTGCGAATACGTGCAGAGAGTCAGAATTTGGGTCCAAAATATTACTCAGGTGTCGAATTCGAGATGTTTTGGGATATTTTGAAATTTGCAAGGGGGGTTTGGGGAAATTGTGACCAATCGCCGCTTTCAGTAATTGACATTTTTTCTGTATAAAAAGTAGTAATTTCAAACTGGAATATGTGCAGAGAGCTAGAATTTGGCTACAAAAATTTGGCCAAGCCGTCGAATTTGGGATGTTTTACAAATTAAAAAAGTGCAGGGGGGATTGGGCAAAACGTGACCCATCGCCGCTTTCAGTAATTTTCATATTTTCGGAATAAAAAGTCGTAATTTACAACTGCGAATACGTGCAGCCAGCCAGAAATTAGCTCCAAAATATGGCTCAGGCGACGAATTTGGGATCTTTGGGATATTTTGAAAACTGCAGGGAGGTTTGGGCAAAATGTGACCAACGCCGCCCTCAGTAATTGGCATATTTTCGGTATAAAAAGTCGTAATTTCATACTGCGAATACGTGCAGGGAGCCAGAATTTAGCTCCAAAATATGGCTCAGGCGTCGAATTTGAGGTGTTTGGGATATTTTGAAAATTGCAGGGGGGTTTGTTCAAATTGTGACCTGTCCCCGCTTTCAGTAATTGGCATATTTTTGGTGCAAAATGTCGTAATTTCAAACTGCGAATACATGCAGAGAGCCACAATTTGCCTTCAGAATGTGGCCCAGGCGTCGAATTTGGGACGTTTGGGATATTTTGAAAACTGCATTGGGGTTTGGGCCAAATGTGACCGATCTCCGCTTACAGTAATTGGCATATTTTCGGTTTAAAATGTCGTAATTTCAAACTGAGAATACGTGCAGAGAGTCAGAATTTGGCTCCAAAATATGGCTCAGGGGTCGAAATTTGGGATGTTTGGGATATTTTGAAAACTGCAGGGGGGGTATGGACAAAATGTGATCCTTCGTCGCTTTCAATATTTGGCATATTTCCGATTAAAAAGTCGTAATTTCATTCAGCGAATACGTTCAGAGAGCCAGAACTTGGCTCAAAAATATGGCTCAGGCGTCGAATTTGAGATGTTTGGGATATTTTGAAAACTGCAGGGGGGGTTTGAGCAAAATGTGACCCATCGCTGCTTTCAGTATTTGGCATATTTTCGGTATAAAAAGTCGTAATTTCATACTGCGAATACGTTCAAAATATGGGTCAGGCGTCCAATTTGGGATGTTTGGGATATTTTGAAAACTGCATGGGGGTTTTGACGAGATGTGACCTTCGCCGCTCTCAGTAATTTGCATATATCCGGTATAAAAAGTTGTAATTTAAAACTGCGAATACTTGCAGAACTCCAGAATTTGGCTCCAAAATATGGCTCAGGTTTCGACCTTGCGATGTTTGGGATATTTTGAAAACTGCAGGGAGGTTTGAGCACAATGTGATCCATCGCCGCTTTCAGTAATTTGCATATTTTCGGTATAAAAAGACTTAATTTCAAACTTCGAATACGTGCAAAGAGCCAGAGTTCGGCTCCAAATAATGGCTCAGGCCTCGACCTTGGGGTGTTCAGGGTTATTTGAAAACTGCAGGGAAGGTTTGGGCAAAATGTGACCCATTGCCGCTCTCAGTAATTGGCATATTTCCGGTATAAAAAGTCGTAATTTCAATCTGCGAATACGTGCAGAGAACTAGAATTTGGCTCCAAAAAAATGGCTAAAGCGTCGAATTTGGGATGTTTGGGATATTTTGAAAACTGCATGGGGGTTTGGGCAAAATGTGACCCATTGACGCTTTCAGTAATTGTTGTGGGGAAAACTTGACTCCAATATCTAATAATTAAATATATATTTCGATAGCTATGAAGGAACACCACTTTTTGAGAAAAAGTGGAAAACAAAATAAAGCAATGGAAAAACTGATCCCTAGAACTAGTGTCCTAAGGATCTTAGTGAAACTGTATTTCTTATATAAATGGAGTCAAATTAACTTACACAAAATTGGGGGGTTACATGCTTAAAGATTAATACATCTCTAACATTTTTCTGGTGCTGGTTCTTCACTAGAGTAAATAAAATATGAAAGTAAATAATGTTGATTATATAGTATTAATTGGAGGTAAATGCTCCTCAATATACTACTCAAATGTTGAACCGCATCAGTAAATCAATGGGTTAGTGTAATTGATCTCTTTGAGAGATCACTACTGTAACTACAGAGTTATTGTTACAGGTAAAAAAGGGACAGCTTAGCTGTAAATCTAGTGAGGAGTAATCAGTTGCTACGCTCCACCGACGACGTGTTCCATAGGGCAAATTGTTGCACGGAACGATGGGGAAGCCTAGCACCTCGGTTGACGTAGCCTTGGTACTGAAAGGCAATTACATTGTAGAAATCTTCTACATAATAAGTAACTACAAATACATCCTAAATTATGAGGATAACAGTAGGAAATTTCAGCCAATATACGTGTGCAATTTATATTCAAGCACTGTAAATTCTCTTTGAAGAAAATCATGAAATTAATCATCTATTTTGAGGGTAAATTTACTTAAGACACGTACGGGGTTGTATTATTTGTTCTACGGCCTAACGACAACTAGCTAAATTGTTAATTGTGGTCACATAATAACAAAAAGGTGAACCTAGCTGCCGAGCCGCGTGTCCGTTGATGTGGAGACTTGAGCAATTCTTCGTCCTCTAGCTGCTGCTTGAAAGGCGTTGACTTTGGAATTGCTCATATGCTAGTCTGGGACACGGCTATTGTGTCAAATAACGTGGAACCGCTCTACTGGTCGTGGGAGCGAAATAAATGGGATCAAAACGTAGCTCTGCTACACGCTGTCAATGGCGTCCGCGTCGTGCTCTCTCGTTCTCTCGTGTCTAGTGACGCTATCCCGTCTTCCTCCTCTTCCTTATTGCGCATGCGCGGCTCTCGATAGACATCTCGAGCGTAAATGTATATGTATATATCTTAATTGGCTAAGGAAGGAAGAGGTAGTGACGAGTATTAATATCACAGTAAATTCTTCAGTGATAAATTAGAATTTCTCGTAACATAAATTGGCTTATTAAAGCAGTGCAGCCAACCGAGAAAATTAAAGTAAAATCATTTACATCAAAGTAATTTCCTCTAGAAAGTTTGATATCAACTAAATAAGGGAGTTCCAGTAAGTAGTAGTATACTACGAAATTAAACCTATTAGTAAGTAACTATTTTAATAAAGGAAATGATAAACTGGACGCTATTATAAATCCAACTAAATGTGGAGAGAATTCATGTTACTGCCTGTCGTTCCTCACATCGTCACTCTGACTTGGAAGAATCTGGCAAAATGAGTAAATAAATCATGATAATGATTAAATCTACAAGTTAGTAATTTTAGTAACTACTTATGGTTAATACAAAGGTTGCATAAAATACAAAGATGTGTAAAACTGTTGGTTATTTCCAACAATTGTAATATTTTCGGGATAAAAATCTTAATTTCAAACTGTGAATACGTGCAGAGAAACAGAATTTGGGTCCAAAATATGGCTCAGGCGTCGAATTTGGGATCTTTGGGATATTTTGAAAACTGCAGGGGGGTTTGGGCAAAATGTGACCAATCGCCGCTTTCAGTAATTGGCATATATTTTGTATAAAAAGTAGTAATTTCAAACTGCGAATACGTGCAGAGAGCCAGAACTTGGCTCCAAAATAAAGCTCAAGCGTCGAATTTGAGATGTTTGGGATATTTTGAAAACTGCAGGGGGGTTTGGGCAAAATGTGACCTATCGCTGCTTTCAGCAATTGGCATATTTTTTTTATAAAAAGTCGTAATTTCAAACTGCGAATACGTGCAGAGAGACAGAATTTGGCTCCAAAATATGGTTCAGGCTCCGAATTTGAGATGTTTGGGATATTTAAAAACTGCAGGGGGGTTTGGGCTAAATGTGACCCATCGCCGCTTACAGTAATTTGCATATTTCCGGTATAAAATTAGTGATTTAAAACTGCGAATACGTTCAGAGAGCCAAAATTTGGCTCCAAAATATGGCTAATGTTTCGAACTTGCGATGTTAGGGATATTTTGCAAACTCCAGGGAGGTTTGAGCAAAATGTGACCTATCGCCGCTTTCAGTAATTTGCATATTTTCTGCATAAAAAGACTTAATTTCCAACTTCGAATACGTGCAGAGAGCCAGAGTTTGGCTCCAAATAATGGCTCAGGCTTCGTCCTTGGGATATTTAGGGTATTTTGAAAACTGCAGGGAGGTTTGGGCAAAATGAAACCCATCGCCGCTCTCAGTAATTGGCATATTTCCGGTATAATAATTCGTAATTTCAAACTGCGAATACGTGCAGAGAGCCAGAATTTGGCTCCAAAAATATGGCTAAGGCGACGATTTTGGGCTATTCGGGATATTTTAAAAACTGCTGGGGGGGGGGGGGGGGTTTGGGCAAAATGTGACCCATCGCCGCTTTCAGTAATTGTCATATTTTGTGGATAAAATGTCGTAATTTCAATCTGCGAATACGTGCAGATAGTTAGAATTTGGCTCCAAAATATGGCTCGGGCGTCGAAGTTGAGATGTTTGGGATATTTTGAAAACTGCAGGGAACTTTGGGCCAAATGTGACCCATCGCCGCTTTCAGTAATTGGGATATTTTCGGTATAAAAAGTCGTTATTTCAAACTGAGAATACGTGCAGAAAGCCAGAATTTGGCTCCAAAATATGACTCAGGCGTTGAATTTGGGGTGTTTGGAATATTTTGAAAACTGCAGGGGGGGTTTGGGCCAAATGTGACCCATCGCCGCTTTCAGTAATTGGGATATTTTCGGAATAAAAAGTCGTAGTTTCAAACTGCGTAAACGTGAAGAGAGCAAGAATTTGGCTCCAGATATGACTCAGGCGTCGAATTTGGTATGTTGGGATATTTCGAAAACTGGATTGGGGTTTCGGCCAAATGTAACCCATTGCCGCTTTCAGTAATTGGCATATTTCCTGTATAAAAAGTCGTAATTTCAAACTGCGAATTCTTGCAGAGAGTCAGAATTTGGGTCCAAAACATGGCTCAGGCGTCGAATTTGGGATCTTTTGTGTATCTTGAAAACTGCCGGTGGGTTTTGGCAAAATTTGACCTATCGCTGCTTTCAGTAATTGGCATATTTTCGGTATAAAATGTCGTTATATCAAACCTGCGAATACGTGCAGAAAGCCAGAATTTGGCCCCCCAAATATGACTCATGCGTCGAATTTGGGATACCTGGTTGATACCTGGTTGATGGGGTTCTGGGAGTTCTTCTAATCCCCAAGCCCGGCCCGAGGCCAGGCTTGACTTGTGAGAGTTTGGTCCACTAGGCTGTTGCTTGGAGCGGTCCGCAGACCCACATACCCACCACAGCCCGGTTGGTCCGGCACTCCTTAGAGGAATAAATCTAGTTTCCTCTCGAAGATGTCCACGGTTGTTCCGGCAATATTTCTTATACTTGCTGGGAGGACGTTGAACAACCGCGGACCTCTGATGTTTATACAGTGTTCTCTGATTTTGCCTATGGCACCTCTGCTCTTCACTGGTTCTATTCTGCATTTTCTTCCATATCGTTCACTCCAGTACGTTGTTATTTTACTGTGTAGATTTGGTACTTGGCCCTCCAGTATCTTCCAGGTGTATATTATTTGAGATCTCTCTCGTCTTCTTTCTAGTGAGTACATTTGGAGGGCTTTGAGACGATCCCAATAATTTAGGTGCTTTATTGCGTCTATGCGTGCCGTCTACGTTCTCTGTATTCACTCTATTTCAGCAATCTCTCCTGCTCTGAAGGGGGAAGTGAGTACTGAGCAGTACTCAAGACGGGACAACACAAGTGACTTGAAGAGTACAACCATTGTGATGGGATCCCTGGATGTTTGGGATATTTTGAAAACTGCAGGGAGGTTTGGGCAAAAATGTGACCCATCGCCGCTCTCAGTAATTGACATATTTCCGGTATAAAAAGTCGTAATTTCAAACTGCGAATACATGCAGAGAGCTAGAATTTGGCTCCAAAATATTGCTAAGGCATCAAATTTGGGATGTTTGGGATATTTTAAAAGCTTCAGAGGGGGTTTGGGCAGAATGTGACCCATCGCCGCTTTCAGTAATTGTCGTATTTTGCGGATAAAAAGTCGTAATTTCAAACTGCGAATATGTGCAGATAGCTAGAACTTGGCTCCAAAATATGGCTCATGCGTCGAATTTGAGATGTTTGGGATATTTTGAAAATTGCAGGGAACTTTGGGTAAAATATGACCCATCGCCGCTCTCAGTAATTGGGATATTTTCCGTACAAAAAGTCGTAATTTCACACTGAAAATACGTGCAGAGAGCCAGAATTTGGCTCCAAATTATGACTCAGGCGTTGAATTTGGGGTGTTTGGGATATTTTGAAAATTGCAGAGGAGTTTGGGCAAAATTTTACCTATCACCGCTTCCAGTAATTGGTATATTTTTGTATAAAAAGTCGTAATTACAAACTGCGAATACGTGCAGAGAGCCAGAATTTGGCTCCAAAATATGGCTCAGGCGTCGTATTTGAGAAGTTTGGAATTTTAAAAACTGCAGGGGGGTTTGGGCCAAATGTGACCCATCGCCGCTCTCAGTAAATGGGATATTTTTTCAATAAAAAATCGTTATTTCAAACTGCGAATACGTGCAGAGAGCCAGAATTTGGCTCCAGAATATGGCTGAGACGTCGAATTTGGGACGTTTGGGATATTTTGAAAACTGAATTGGGGTTTGGGCCAAATGTTACCCATCGCCGCTTACAGTAATTGGTATATTTTCGGTACAAAAAGTCGTAATTTGAAAGTGCGAATGCAAATAGAGAGCCAGAATTTGGCTCCAAAATATGGTTCAGGGGTCGAATTTGAGATGTTTGGGATATTTTGAAAACTGCAGGGGGGTTTGGGCAAAATGTGACCCATCGCCGCTTTCAGTAATTGGCATATTTTCGGTCTAAAAATTCGTAATTTCAAACTGCGAATACGCACAGAGAGCCTGAATTTGGCTCCAAAATATTGCTCAGGTGTCGAATTTTGGATGTTTGAGATATTTAGAAAACTGCAGGGGGGGGTTTCGGCAAAATTTGAGCCATCACCGCTTCCAGTAATTGGTATATTTTTTGTATAAAAAGTCGTAATTACAAACTGCGAATACGTGCAGAGAGCCAGAATTTGGCTCCAAAATATGGCTCAGGCGTCGTATTTGAGAAGTTTGGAATTTTAAAAACTGCAGGGGGGTTTGGGCCAAATGTGACCCATCGCCGCTCTCAGTAAATGGGATATTTTTCAATAAAAAATCGTTATTTCAAACTGTGAATATGTGCAGAGAGCCAGAATTTGGCTCCAGAATATGGCTGAGACGTCGAATTTGGGACGTTTGGGATATTTTGAAAACTGAATTGGGGTTTGGGCCAAATGTTACCCATCGCCGCTTACAGTAATTGGTATATTTTCGGTACAAAAAGTCGTAATTTGAAAGTGCGAATGCAAATAGAGAGCCAGAATTTGGCTCCAAAATATGGTTCAGGGGTCGAATTTGAGATGTTTGGGATATTTTGAAAACTGCAGGGGGGTTTGGGCAAAATGTGACCCATCGCCGCTTTCAGTAATTGGCATATTTTCGGTCTAAAAATTCGTAATTTCAAACTGCGAATACGCACAGAGAGCCTGAATTTGGCTCCAAAATATTGCTCAGGTGTCGAATTTTGGATGTTTGAGATATTTAGAAAACTGCAGGGGGGGGTTTCGGCAAAATTTGAGCCATCCCCGCTTTCAGTTATTGGCATATTTTTGGTATAAAAAATCGTAATTTCAAACTGCGATTACGTGCAGATAGCTAGAATTTGGCTCCAAAATATGGCTCAGGCGTCGAATTTGAGATGTTTGGGATATTTGAAAACTGCAAGGGGGTTTGGGCCTAATGTGATCCATTGCCGATTTTAGTAATTGGCAAATTTCCGATATAAAAAGTCGTAATTTCAAACTGCGAATACTTGCAGAAAGACAGAATTTGGGTCCAAAATTTGGCTCACGCTTCGAATTTGGGATGTTTGGGATATTATAAAAACTGCAGGGGGGTTTGGGCCATATGTGACCCATCGCCGGTTTCAGTAATTGGCATATTTTTTGTATAAAAAGTCGTAATTTCAAACTGCGAATACGTTCAGAGAGCCAGAATTTTGCTCCAAAATTTGGCTCAGGCGTCGAATTTGTGATGTTTGGGATATTTTGAAAACTGCAGGAAGGTTTGGGCAAAACGTGACCCATCGCCGCTTTCAGTAATTTGCATATTTTTTTCTATAAAAAGTCGTACTTTCAAACTGCGAATACGTGCAGAGAGCCAGAATTTGGCTCCAAAATATGGCTCAGGCGTCAAATATGAGATGTTTGGGATATTTTGAAAACTGTAGGGGGGTTTGGGCCAAATGTGACCCATCGCCGCTTTCAGTAATTGGCATATTTTCGGTATAAAAAGTCGTAATTTCAAAGTGAGAATACGTGCAGTGAGCATGAATTTGGTTTCAAAATTTGGATCAGGCTTTCGAATTTGAGATGTTTGATATATTTTGATAACTGCAGGGGGGTTTGGGCAAAATTCGACCTATCGCCGCTTACAGTAATTGGCATATTTTTTTTTGTATAAAAAGTCGTAATTTCAAACTGCGAATACGTGCAGAGAGCCAGAATTTGGATCCTAAATATGGCTCAGGCGTCGAATTTGAGATGTTTGGGATATTTAAAAACTGCAGGAGTGTTTGGGTAAAATGTAACCCATCGCCAATTTCAGTAATTGTCATATTTTCGGAAAATTAGTCGTAATTTTAAACTGCGAATACTTGTAGAGAGCTAGAATTTGGCTCCAAAAATATGGCTAAAGCGTCGAATTTGCAATGTTTGGGATATTTTGAAAACTGCACCGGGGTTGGGCAAAATGTGACCCATCGCCGCCTTCAGTAATTGACATATTTTCGGTATAAACAGTCATAATTTCAAACTGAGAATACGTGCAGAGATCCAGAATTTGGCTCAGGCATCGAATTTGGGGTGCTTGGGATAGTTTGAGTACTGCAAGGAGGTTTGGGCAAAATGTGACCTATCGCCGCTCTCAGTAATTGGCATATTTTTTGTATTAAAAGTCGTAATTTCAAACTGGGAATACGTGCAGAGATCCAGAATTTGGCTCCAAAATATGGCTCAGGCTTCAAATTTGGGGTGCTTGGGACATTTAAAAACTGCAGGGGGCAGGGGGCTGGGCAAAATGTGACCCATCGCTGCTTTCAGTAATTTGCATATTTTCGGCGTTAAAAAGACGTATTTTCTAACTATGAAAAGTGCAGAGAGCCAGAGTTTGGCTCCAAAATAGGGCTCAGGTGTCGACTTTGGGATGTTTGGGGTATTTTGAAAACTGCAGGGGGGTTTGAGCAAAATGTGACCCATCGCTGCTTTCAGTATTTGGCATATTTTTTTGTATAAAAAGTCGTACTTTCAAACAGCGAATACATGCAGAGAGCCAGAATTTGGGTCCAAAATATGGCTCAGACGTCTAACTTTGTATCCTTGGAATATTTTGAAAACTGCAGGGGGGTTTGGGCCAAATGTGACCCATCGCTGCTTTTAGTAATTGGCATATTTTCGGTATAAAAATTCGTAATTTCAAAGTGAGAATACGTGCAGAGAGCCAGAATTTGGCTCCAATATTTGGCTCAGGCTTCGAATTTGAGATGTTTGTTATGTTTTGAAAACTGCGGGGAGGTTTGAGCAAAATGTGACCCATTGCCGCTTTCAGTAATTTGCATATTTTCGGTATAAAAAAGACAATTTCAAATTCGAATACGTGCAGAGAGCCAAAGTTTGGCTCCAAATAATGGCTCAGGCTTCGACCTTAGGGTGTTCAGGGTTATTTGAAAACTGCAGGGGGGTTTGGGCCAAATGTGACCCATCGCTGCTTTCAGTAATTGGCATATTTCCGGTATAAAAAGTCGTAATTTCAATCTGCGAATACTTGCAGAGAACTAGAATTTGGCTACAAAAATATTGCTATAGCGTCGAATTTGGGATGTTTGGGATATTTTGAAAACTGCATGGGGGTTTGGGCAAAATGTGACCCGTTGACGCTTTCAGTAATTGTTGTGGGGGGAAAACCTGACTCCAATATCTAATAATTAAATATATATTTCGATAGCTATGAAGGATCACCACTTTTTGAGAAAAAGTGGAAAACAAAATAAAGCAATGGAAAAACTGATCCCTAGAACTTGTGTCCTAAGGATCTTAGTGAAACTGTATTTCTAATATAAATGGAGTCAAATTAACTTACACAAAATTGGGGGGTTACATGCTTAAAGATTAATACATCTCTAACATTATACTGGTGCTGGTTCTTCACTAGAGTAAATAAAATATGAAAGTAAATAATGTTGATTATATAGTATTAATTGGAGGTAAATGCTCCTCAATATACTACTGAAATGTTGAACAGCATCAGTAAATCAATGGGTTAGTGTAATTGATCTCTTTAAGAGATCACTACTGTAACTACAGAGTTATTGTTACAGGTAAAAAAGGGACAGCTTAGCTGTAAATCTAGTGAGGTGTAATCAGTTGCTACGCTCCACCGACGACGTGTTCCATAGGGCAAATTGTTGCACGGAACGATGGGGAAGCCTAGCACCTCGGTTGACGTAGCCTTGGTACTGAAAGGCAATTACATTGTAGAAATCTTCTACATAATAAGTAACTACAAATACATCCTAAATTATGAGGATAACTGTAGGAAATTTCCGCCAATATATGTGTGCAATTTATATTCAAGCACTGTAAATTCTCTTTGGAGAAAATCATGAAATTAATCATCTATTTAGAGGGTAAATTTACTTAAGACACGAACGGGATTGTATTATTTGTTCTACGGCCTAACGACAACTAGCTAAAATGTTAATTGTGGCCACATAAGAACAAAAAGGTGAACCTAGCGGCCGAGCCGCGTGTCCGTTGATGTGGAGACTTGAGCAATTCTTCGTCCTCCAGCTGCTGCTTGAAAGTCGTTGACTTTGGAATTGCTCATATGCTAGTCTGGGACACGGCTATTGTGTCAAATAACGTGGCACCGCTCTACTGGTCGTGGGAGCGAAATAAATGGGATCAAAACGTAGCTCTGCTACACGCTGTCAATGGCGTCCGCGTCGTGCTCTCTCGTTCTCTCGTGTCTAGTGACGCTCTCCTGTCTTCCTCCTCTTCCTTATTGCGCATGCGCGGCTCTCGATAGACATCTCGAGCGAAAATGTATATGTATATATCGCAATTGGCTAAGGAAGGAAGAGGTAATGACGAGTATTAATATCACAGTAAATTCTTCTGTGATAAAGTAGAATTTCTCGTAACATAAATTGGCTTATTAAAGCAGTGCAGCCAATCGAGGAAATTAAAGTAAAATCATTTACATCAAAGTAATTTCCTCTAGAAAGTTTGATATCAACTATATAAGGGAGTTCCAGTAAGTAGTAGTATACTACGAAATTAAACCAATTAGTAAGTAGCTGTTTTTAATAAAGATAATGATAAACTGGACGCTATTATAAATCCAACTAAATGTGGAGAGAATTCATGTTACTGCCTGTCGTTCCTCACGTCGTCACTCTGACTAGGAAGAATCTGGCAAAATGAGTAAATAAATCATGATAATGATTAAATCTACAAGGTAGTAATTTTAGGAACTACTTATGATTAATACAAAGGTTGCATAAAATACAAAGATGTGTAAAACTGTTGGTTATTTCCAACAATTGTAATATTTACGGGTTAAAAATTCGTAATTTCAAACTGCGAATACGTGCAGAGAACCAGATTTTGGCTCCAAAATCTGGCTCAGGCGTCGAATTTGGGATGTTTGGGATATTTGGAAAACTGCATTGGGGTTTGACCTATATGTGATCCATTGGCGCTTTCAGTAATTAGCATATTTCCGATATAAAAAGTAGTAATTTCAAACTGCGAATACATGCAGAGATCCAGAATTTGGGTCCAAAATATGGCTCAGGCGTCGAATTTGGGATCTTTGAGATATTTTGAAAACTGCAGGGGGGTTTGGGCAAAATGTGACCAATCGCCGCTTTCAGTAATTGGCATCTATTTTGTATAAAAAGTCGTAAATTCAAACTGCGAATACGTGCAGAGAGCCAGAATTTGGCTCCAAAATAAAGCTCACGCGTCGAATTTGAGATGTTTGGGATATTTTGAAAACTGCAGGGGGGTTTGGGCAAAATGTGACCTATCGCTGCTTTCAGCAATTGGCATATTTTTTTTTTATAAAAAGTCGTAATTTAAAACTGCGAATACGTGCAGAGAGCCAGAATTTGGCTCCAAAATATGGCTCAGGCGTCGAATTTGAGATGTTTGGGATATTTAAAAACTGCAGGGGGGTTTGGGCTAAATGTGACCCATCGCCGCTCTCAGTAATTAGCTTATTTTTGGTATAAAAAGTTGTAATATCAAACTGCGAATATGTGTAGAGAGCCAGAATTTGGCTATAAAATATGGTTCAGGCGTCCAACTTGGGATGTTTGGTATATTTGAAAACTGCAGGGGGTTTTGGGCGAGATGTGACCCCTCGCCGCTTTCAGTAATTTGCATATTTCCGGTACAAAAGTAGTGATTTAAAACTGCGAATACGTTCAGAGAGCCAAAATTTGGCTCCAAAATATGACTCATATTTCGAACTTGGGATGTTAGGGATATTTTGAAAACTGCAGGGAGGTTTGAGCAAAATGTGACCAATCGCCGCTTTCAGTAATTTTCATATTTTCGGTATAAAAAAACTTAATTTCCAACTTCGAATACGTGCAGAGAGCCAGAGTTTGGCTCCAAATAATGGCTCAGGCTTCGTCCTTGGGATATTTAGGGTATTTTGAAAACTGCAGGGAGGTTTGGGCAAAATGTAACCCATCGCCGCTCTCAGTAATTGGCATATTTCCGGTATAAAAATTCGTAATTTCAAACTGCGAATACGTGCAGAGAGCTAGAATTTGGCTCCAAAATATGGCTAAGGCGACGAATTTGGGATATTCGGGATATTTTAAAAACTGCCGGGGGGGGGGGCAAAATATGACCCATCGCCGCTTTCAGTAATTGTCATATTTTGTGGATAAAAAGTCGTAATTTCAATCTGCGAATACGTGCAGATAGTTAGAATTTGGCTCCAAAATATGGCTCGGGCGTCGAATTTGAGATGTTTGGGATATTTTGAAAACTGGATTGGGGTTTGGGCCAAATGTAACCCATTGCCGCTTTCAGTAATTGGCATATTTCCTGTATAAAAAGTCGTAATTTCAAACTGCGAATTCTTGCAGAGAGCCAGAATTTGGGTCCAAAACATGGCTCAGGCGTCGAATTTGGGATCTTTGGTGTATTTTGAAAATTGCAGGGGGGGTTTGGGCAAAATATGACCTATCGCCGCTTGCAGTAATTGACATATGTTTAGTATAAAAAGTAAAAATTTCAAACTGTGAATTCGTGCAGAGAGCCAGAATTTGGGTCCAAAACATGGCCCAGGCGTCGAATTTGGGATCTTTTGTGTATTTTGAAAACTGCAGGTGGGTTTTGGCAAAATTTGACATATCGCTGCTTTCAGTAATTGGCATATTTTCGGTATAAAATGTCGTTATATCAAACCTGCGAATACGTGCAGAAAGCCAGAATTTGGCCCCCAAATATGACTCAAGCGTCGAATTTGGGATACCTGGTTGATACCTGGTTGATGGGGTTCTGGGAGTTCTTCTACTCTCCAAGCCCGGCCCGAGGCCAGGCTTGACTTGTGAGAGTTTGGTCCACTAGGCTGTTGCTTGGAGCGGTCCGCAGGCCCACATACCCACCACAGCCCGGTTGGTCCGGCACTCCTTAGAGGAATAAATCTAATTTCCTCTTAAAATGTCCACGGTTGTTCCGGCAATATTTCTTATGCTTGCTGGGAGGACGTTGAACAACCGCGGACCTCTGATGTTTATACAGTGTTCTCTGATTGTGCCTATGGCACCTCTGCTCTTCACTGGTTCTATTCTGCATTTTCTTCCATATCGTTCACTCCAGTACGTTGTTATTTTACTGTGTAGATTTCGTACTTGGCCCTCCAGTATCTTCCAGGTGTATATTATTTGAGATCACTCTCGTCTTCTTTCTAGTGAGTACATTTGGAGGGCTTTGAGACGATCCAAAAAATTTAGGTGCTTTATTGCGTCTATGCGTGCCGTATACGTTCTCTGTATTCCCTCTATTTCAGCAATCTCTCCTGCTCTGAAGGGGAAGTGAGTACTGAGCAGTACTCAAGACGGGACAACACAAGTGACTTGAAGAGTACAACCATTGTGATGGGATCCCTGGATGTATGGGATATTTTGAAAACTGCAGGGAGGTTTGGGCAAAATGTGACCTATCGCCGCTCTCAGTAATTGACATATTTCCGGTATAAAAAGTCGTAATTTCAAACTGCGAATACGTGCAGAGAGCTAGAATTTAGCTCCAAAAATATTTCTAAGGCATCAATTTAGGATGTTTGGGATATTTTACAAACTTCAGAGGGGGTCTGGGCAGAATGTGACCCATCGCCGCTTTCAATAATTATCATATTTTGCGGATAAAAAGTCGTAAATTTCAAACTGCGAATACGTGCAGATAGCTAGAATTAGGCTCCAAAATATGGCTCAGGCGTCGAATTTTTGATGTTTGGGATATTTTGAAAATTGCAGGGAACTTTGGGAAAAATGTGACCCATCGCCGCTCTCAGTAATTGAGATATTTTCCGTACAAAAAGTCGTAATTTAACACTGAAAATACGTGCAGAGAGCCAGAATTTGGCTCCAAATTATGACTCAGGCGTTGAATTTAGGGTGTTTGGGATATTTTGAAAATTACAGAGGAGTTTGGGCAAAATTTGACCTATCACCGCTTCCAGTAATTGGTATATTTTTTGTATAAAAAGTCGTAATTACAAACTGCGAATACGTGCAGAGAGCCAGAATTTGGCTCCAAAATATGGCTCAGGTGTCGTATTTGAGAAGTTTGGAATTTTAAAAACTGCAGGGGGGTTTGGGCCAAATGTGACCCATCGCCGCTCTCAGTAAATGGGATATTTTTGGAATAAAAAATCGTTATTTCAAACTGCGAATACGTGCAGAGAGCCAGAATGTGGCTCCAGAATATGGCTGAGACGTGGAATTTGGGACGTTTGGGATATTTTGAAAACTGCATTGGGGTTTGGGCAAAATGTTACCCATCGCCGCTTACAGTAATTGGTATATTTTCGGTACAAAAAGTCGTAATTTGAAAGTCCGAATGCAAATAGAGAGCCAGAATTTGGCTCCAAAATATGGTTCAGGCGTCGAATTTGAGATGTTTGGGATATTTTGAAAACTGCAGGGGGGGTTTGGGAAAAATGTGACCCATCGCCGCTTTCATTATTTGGCATATTTTCGGTGTAAAAGTCGTAATTTCAAACTTCGAATACTTGCAGAGAACCAGAATTTGGCCCTAAAATATGGCTCAGGCGTCAAATTTGATATGTTTGGGATATTTTGAAAACTGATTGGGGGTTTGGTCCAAATGTGACCCATCCCCGCTTTCAGTAATTGGCATATTTTCGGAATAAAAATTCGTAATTTCAAACTGCGAATACGTGAAGAGAGCCAAAATTTGGCTCCAAAATATGACTCAGGCGTCGAATTTGATATGTTTAGGATATTGTGAAAATTGCATTGGGGTTTGGGCCAAATGTGATCCATTGCCGCTCTCAGTAATTGGCATATTTCAGATATAAAAAGTCGTAATTTCAAACTGCGAATACTTGCAGAGAGCCAGAATTTGGGTCCAAAATATGGCTCAGGCGTCGAATATGGGATCTTTGAGATATTTTAAAAACTGCAGGAGGGCTTGAGCAAAATGTGACCAATCTCCGTTTTCAGTAATTCGCATATTTTTTTATATATAAAAAGTCGTAGTTTCAAACTGCGAATACGTGCAGAGAGCAAGAATTTGGCTCCAAAATATGGCTCAGGTTTCGAACTTGGTATGTTTGGGATATTTTGAAAACTGCAGGGAGGTTTGGTCAAAATGTGACCCATCGCGTCTCTCAGTAATTGGCATATTTTTGTTGTAAAAGTTCGTTATTTCAAACTGTGAATACGTGCAGAGCCAGAAGTTGGCTCGAAAATATGGCTCAGGCGTCGAATTTGAGATGTCTGGGTTTTTTAAAAACTGCAGAGGGGTTTGGGCCAAATGCGAACCATCGCCGCTCTCAGTAATTTGCATATTTCCGGTATAAAAAGTAGTAATTTCAAACTACGAATACGCGCAGAGAGCTTGAATTTGGCTCCAAAATATGGTTCAGGTGTCGAATTTTGGTTGTTTGAGATATATAGAAAACTGCAGGGGGGTTTCGGCAAAATGTGACCCATCCTCGCTTTCAGTAATTGGCATATTTTTGGTATAAAAAGTCGTAATTTCAAACTACGAATACGCGCAGAGAGCTTGAATTTGGCTCCAAAATATGGCTCAGGTGTCGAATTTTGGTTGTTTGAGATATATAGAAAACTGCAGGGGGGTTTCGGCAAAATGTGACCCATCCTCGCTTTCAGTAATTGGCATATTTTTGGTATAAAAAGTCGTAATTTCAATCTGCGAATACGTGCAGATAGCTAAAAATGTTCTCCAAATTATGGCTCAGGCGTCGAATTTGAGATGTTTGGGATATTATGAAAACTGCGGGGAGGTTTGAGCAAAATGTGACCCATCGCCGCTTTCAGTAATTTGCATATTTTCGGTATACAAAGACTTAATTTCAAACTTCGAATACGTGCAGAGAGCCAGAGTTTGGCTCCAAATGGCTCAGGCTTCGACCTTGGGGTGTTCAGGGTTATTTGAAAACTGCAGGTGAGGTCTGGGCAAAATGTGACCCATCACCGCTCTCAGTAATTGGCATATTTCCGGTATAAAATGTCGTAATTTCAATCTGCGAATACGTGCAGAGAACTAGAATTTGTCTCCAAAAATATGGCTAAAGCGTCGAATTTGGGATGTTTGGGATATTTTGAAAACTGCATGGGTGTTTGGGCAAAATGTGACCCATTGACGCTTTCAGAAATTGCTGTGGGTGAAAACCTGACTCCAAATATCTAATAATTATATATATATTTGGATAGCTATGAAGGACCACCACCTTTTGAGAAAAAGTGGAAAACCAAATAAAGCAATGGAAAAACTGATCCCTAGAACTTGTGTCCTAAGGATCTTAGTGAAACTGTATTTCTTATATAAATGGAGTCAAATTAACTTACACAAAATTGGGGGGTTACATGCTTAAAGATTAATACATCTCTAACATTACGCTAGTGCTGGTTCTTCACCTGAGTAAATAAAATATGAAAGTAAATAATGTTGATTATATAGTATTAATTGGAGGTAAATGCTCCTCAATATACTACTGAAATGTTGAACCGCATCAGTAAATCAATGGGTTAGTGTAATTGATCTCTTTGAGAGATCACTACTGTAACTACAGAGTTATTGTTACAGGTAAAAAAGGGACAGCTTAGCTGTAAATCTAGTGAGGTGTAATCAGTTGCTACGCTCAACCGACGACGTGTTCCATAGGGCAAATTGTTGCACCGAATGATGGGGAAGCCTAGCACCTCGGTTGGCGTAGCCTTGGTACTGAAAGGCAATTACATTGTAGAAATCTTCTACATAATAAGTAACTACATATACATCCTAAATTATGAGGATAACAGTAGGAAATTTCAGCCAATATATGTGTGCAATTTTTTATTCAAGCACTGTAAATTCTCTTTGGAGAAAATCATGAAATTAATCATCTATTTTGAGGGTAAATTTACTTAAGACACGTACGGGATTGTATTATTTGTTCTACGGCCTAACGACAACTAGCTAAAATGTTAATTGTTTCTACATAATAACAAAAAAGTGAACCTAGCTGCCGAGCCGCGTGTCCGTTGATGTGGAGACTTTAGCAATTCTTCGTCCTCCAGCTGCTGCTTGAAAGGCGTTGACTTTGGAATTGCTCATATGCTAGTCTGGGACACGGCTATTGTGTCAAATAACGTGGCACCGCTCTACTGATCGTGGGAGCGAAATAAATGGGATCAAAACGTAGCTCTGCTACACGCTGTCAATGGCATCCGTGTCGTGCTCTCTCGTTCTCTCGTGTCTAGTGACGCTCTCCCGTCTTCCTCCTCTTCCTTATTGCGCATGCGAGGCTCTCATATAGTGAGAGGATATATATATATATATCATTACGCCAGTATTTGGGAGTTACGCTATGTGCCCAGTAACTATGTTATTATCATTATAAATGTCTATGACTCATCCATATACATATATATGTCTATGCTCGTGTATTGAACAATCATTCATGTGTGCAGTGATTAACTGTGTTATCGCCCACGAAAGGAATTACTGAGAACTCCAGTAATATATACGTGCTTCCGTTATCATTAAATGAAGGGCAATGTGTAATACCATGACAGTGAATTATTGTCACCTTTAATATAGAAATGTTTGATTGAGCCCAAGATCAGTGTAGCGAAGTATTTACGTGCTATTGTCGCAAATATTGTGTGTTCGAACTTCTAGTGATCTTTGAGAACTTAAAGAAACAGAGCGCGTGACGCCAGGGAAACAAGCAATAAACATTCGCACGGGGGTAGTCGCCCAGCTGATTTTGACATTGACGAGAGGGGGAGTGTTGCCGGCCTGGTGGGTTCATATTATATGTGTGGGAACCAGCGACTCCCGCCTGAGACAGCTGTTTGCTTATTGATGTAATCTTGTGATGTCTTTGAATGAGTTTTAAGTAAAATACAAAATACATTGGTGTTTATATCCTCCCCTCCATATTTCTTGTGGCTATGTAATACCTGAAAGCAGAGAGGGATAGAAGTAAATACCTGCCTGACATCAGATCTATTGAGTGTGTCCTTGCCACTGTTACCACAATTCAACAAATCCACTGATGTGTTACTGGACACCGAAAACACCAGTTGGCGACCTTGTGGTTAGTAGTAGAGCCCTATTGTTGGGGCGGGCATACAACAGTTAAGTGAACAAGTTGTGTTCCCACTCCTTCTCAATCAGAGGCCGGTTGGGATTGACTGGGATACTCTCCTGGCGTACAGTGGCGCCGCGAGGATAGAGTGAAGACCCGCAGGGCTACGGTGAGTGACCTTGAGTGTACTGTTGCTCACATGCGTGAACCCCGACATTGTGACCCATCGATAGACATCTCGAGCGTAAATGTATATGTATATATCGCAATTGGCTAAGGAAGGAAGAGGTAGTGACGAGTATTAATATCACAGTAAATTCTTCTGTGATAAATTAGAATTTCTCGTAACAAAAATTGGCTTATTAAAGCTGTGCAGCCAATCGAGGAAATTAAAGTAAAATCATTTACATCAAAGTAATTTCCTCTAGAATGTTTGATATAAACTAAATAAGGGAGTTCCAGTGAGTAGTAGTATACTACGAAATTAAACCTATTAGTAAGTAACTATTTTTAGTAAAGGAAATGATAAACTGGACGCTATTATAAATCCAACTAAATGTGGAGAGAATTCATGTTACTGCCTGTCGTTCCTCACGTCGTCACTCTGACTAGGAAGAATCTGGCAATATGAGTATATAAATCATGATAATGATTAAATGTACAAGTTAGTAATTTTAGTAACTACTTATGATTAATACAAAGGTTGCATAAAATACAAAGATGTGTAAAACTGTTGGTTATTTCCAACAATTGTAATATTTTCGGGATAAAAATTCGTAATTTAAAATTGCGAATACGTGCAGAGAGCCAGAATTTGGCTCCAAAATCTGGATCAGGCGTCGAATTTGAGATGTTTGGGATATTTGGAAAACTGCATTGGGGTTTGGGCCAAATGTGATCCATTGCCGCTTTCAGTAATTAGCATATTTCCGATATAAAAGTCGTAATTTCAAACTGCGAATACTTGCAGAGATCCAGAATTTGGGTCCAAAATATGGCTCAGGCGTCGAATTTGGGATCTTTGGGATATTTTGAAAACGGCAGAGGGGTTTGGGCAAAATGTGACCAATCGCCGCTTTCAGTAATTGGCATATATTTTGTATAAAAAGTCGTAATTTCAAACTGCGAATACGTGCAGAGAGCCAGAATTTGGCTCCAAAATAAGGCTCAAGCGTCGAATTTGAGATGTTTGGGATATTTTGAAAACTGCAGTTGGTTTGGGCAAAATGTGACCTATCGCTGCTTTCAGCAATTGGCATATTTTTTTTATAAAAAGTCGTAATTTGAAACTGCGAATACGTGCAGAGAGCCAGAATTTGGCTCCTAAATATGGCTCAGGCGTCGAATTTGAGATGTTTGGGATATTTAAAAACTGCAGGAGGGTTTGGGCAAAATGTGACCCATCGCCGCTTTCAGTAATTGTCATATTTTCGGAAAATTAATCGTAATTTCAAACTGCGAATATATGTAGAGAGCTAGAATTGGGCTCCAAAAATATGGCTAAGGCCAAATTTGGATTATTTGGGATATTTTGAAAACTGACCGGGGGTTTTGGCAAAATGTGACCCATCCCCGCATTCAGTAATTGATATATTTTCGGTATAAAAAGTCGTAATCTCAAACTGGGAATACGTTCAGAGATCCAGAATTTGGCTCCAAAATATGGCTCAGACATCGAATTTGGGGTTCTTGGGATAGTTTCAGAACTGCAGGGAGGTTTGGGCAAAATGTGACCTATCGCTGCTTTCAGCAATTGGCATATTTTTTGTATAAAAAGTCGTAATTTCAAACTGGGAATACGTGCAGAGATCCAGAATTTGGCTCCAAAATATGGCTCAGGCTTCGTATTTGGGGTGCTTTGAATATTTTGAAAACTGCAGGGAGGTTTGGGCAAAATATGACCAATCGCCGCTTTCAGTAATTGGCATATTTTCGGAATAAAAGTTTGTAATTTCAAACTACGAATAAGAGCAGAAAGCTAGAATTTGACTCCAAATTATGGTTCAGGCGTCGAATTTGAGATATTTGGGATATTTAAAAACTGCAGGGGGAGGGGGCAAAATGTGACCCATCGCCGCTTTCAGTAATTTGCCTATTTTCGGCATTAAAAAGACGTAATTTCTAACTGCGAATAGTGCAGAGAGCCAGAGTTTGGCTCCAAAATATGGCTCAGGTGTCGACCTTGGAATGTTTGGGATATTTTGAAAACTGCAGTGGGTTTGGGCAAAATGTGACCTATCGCTGCTTTCAGCAATTGGCATATTTTTTTTTTATAAAAAGTCGTAATTTGAAACTGCGAATACGTGCAGAGAGCCAGAATTTGGGTCAAAAATATGGCTCAGGCGTCCAATTTTGGATCTTTGGAATATTTTGAAAACTCTAGGGGGGTTTGGTCTAAATGTGATCCATTGCAGCTCTCAGTAATTTGCTTATTTTTGGTATAAAAAGTCGTTATTTCAAACTGCGAATACGTGCAGAGAGCCAGAATTTGGCTCTAAAGTATGGTTTAGGCGTCCAATTTGGCATGTTTGGGATATTTTGAAAACTGCATGGGGGTTTTGACGAGATGTGACCTTCGCCGCTCTCAGTAATTTGCATATATCCGGTATAAAAAGTTGTAATTTAAAACTGCGAATACTTGCAGAACGCCAGAATTTGGCTCCAAAATATGGCTCAGGTTTCGACCTTGCGATGTTTGGGATATTTTGAAAACTGCAGGGAGGTTTGAGCACAATGTGATCCATCGCCGCTTTCAGTAATTTGCATATTTTCGGTATAAAAAGACTTAATTTCAAACTTCGAATACGTGCAAAGAGCCAGAGTTCGACTCCAAATAATGGCTCAGGCTTCGACCTTGGGGTGTTCAGGGTTATTTGAAAACTGCAGGGAAGGTTTGGGCAAAATGTGACCCATTGCCGCTCTCAGTAATTGGCATATTTCCGGTATAAAAAGTCGTAATTTCAATCTGCGAATACGTGCAGAGAACTAGAATTTGGCTCCAAAAATATGGCTATAGCGTCGAATTTGGGATGTTTGGGATATTTTGAAAACTGCATGGGGGTTTGGGCAAAATGTGACCCATTGACGCTTTCAGTAATTGTTGTGGGGAAAACTTGACTCCAATATCTAATAATTAAATATATATTTCGATAGCTATGAAGGAACACCACTTTTTGAGAAAAAGTAGAAAACAAAATAAAGCAATGGAAAAACTGATCCCTAGAACTAGTGTCCTAAGGATCTTAGTGAAACTGTATTTCTTATATAAATGGAGTCAAATTAACTTACACAAAATTGGGGGGTTACATGCTAAAAGATTAATACATCTCTAACATTTTGCTGGTTCTGGTTCTTCACCAGAGTAAATAAAATATAAAAGTAAATAATGTTGATTATATAGTAATAATTGGAGGTAAATGCTCCTCAATATACTACTGAAATGTTGAACAGCATCATTAAATAAATGTGTTAGTGTAATTGATCTCTTTGAGAGATCACTACTGTAACTACAGAGTTATTGTTACAGGTAAAAAAGGGACAGCTTAGCTGTAAATCTAGTGAGGTGTAATCAGTTGCTACGCTCCACCGACGACGTGTTCCATAGGGCAAATTGTTGCACGGAACGATGGGGAAGCCTAGCACCTCGGTTGACGTAGCCTTGGTACTGAAAGGCAATTACATTGTAGAAATCTTCTACATAATAAGTAACTACAAATACATCCTAAATTATGACGATAACAGTAGGAAATTTCCGCCAATATATGTGTGCAATTTATATTCAAGCACTGTAAATTCTCTTTGGAGAAAATCATGAAATTAATCATCTATTTAGAGGGTAAATTTACTTAAGACACGTACGGGATTGTATTATTTGTTCTACGGCCTAACGACAACTAGCCTAAATGTTAACTGTGGCCACATAATAACAAAAAGGTGAACCTAGCTGCCGAGCCGCGTGTCCGTTGATGTGGAGACTTGAGCAATTCTTCGTCCTCCAGCTGCTGCTTGAAAGGCGTTGACTTTGGAATTGCTCATATGCTAGTCTGGGACATGGCTATTGTGTCAAATAACGTGGAACCGCTCTACTGGTCGTGGGAGCGAAATAAATGGGATCAAAACGTAGCTCTGCTACACGCTGTCAATGGCGTCCGCGTCGTGCTCTCTCGTTCTCTCGTGTCTAGTGACGCTCTCCCGTCTTCCTCCTCTTCCTTATTGCGCATGCGCGGCTCTCGATAGACATCTCGAGCGTAAATGTATATGTATATATCGCAATTGGCTAAGGGAGGAAGAGGTAGTGACGAGTATTAATATCACAGTAAATTCTTCAATGATAAATTAGAATTTCTCGTAACATAAATGGGCTTATTAAAGCAGTGCAGCCAATCGAGGAAATTAAAGTAAAATCATTTCCATCAAAGTAACACTTTCGCGCTTTAGATTAGAGATAACTCGTCGCCGTTTTTTCTTACGATTCCGCATAACAGCCTACTTTTCTCGTCCATCGAAAAAATATTTCTATAAATTCCAATTTTTAACCGAAATGGATGGGCATACTTTTGTTTTGTAGAGAATTTATTTGCGATTTTTTTGGTACCAGAATGAATATTATATCACATAAACTTCAATGAGTAAAAAAAAAAATACACAAAGTATGTTTGTGGGTGTGGCGGGTGTGGCGGCCGTGTGGCAGTGGGTTCCCTTTAGCCGTTGATATATCCAACACGTGGGAAATATTTGTATGTGTTATGTATATGTCTGTGTAGGGAATTTTACTGCGATCACTGTCATACAAATTATAAAATGTTTCAACAAGTATAAACATGACAAACATCAAACGAACGAAAACAATGCGTTCGTTTCTGCCGCGAACGCATACTGAGCAACGTGGTTCTATATTTGGCGCTTCTCTTACACATGCTTTCTTCAAATGTTATACAGTTCATCTTATAGAAAATTTTATTGCGAACACATTGGTATAAAAAAGAAATACGTACATAGAAAAGTAGGGTCAGGAAACGTATAAACTTTCCAAGCATGATTTCCCCCCCTGTGTTTTCGCCAGTGCGCTCGCGGCTAACTACTCTCCACTTCACACACTCTTGCGGGTGGGCAATTACCTATATTAAACATTCATATGCATATGTCCGTGTAGAGAATTTTATTGCGATTCCAATGATACCAAAATTAGCGATGTAGCACAACTGTAGGCTTCGCAACCATTAAGAGAGTGGAAACATTTTGTTGCTATTTGGTGCTCTTGGCGAGTGATCTGCATAGTTTTTTATTTGGTGTTGATACTCCTTATGGTTGGGCGGCATTTTATAGGGATGCTCGTATAGACAATTTCATTGCGAACACAGTGATACCAAATTTAAATACGTGCGCCTTCAATTATTGTCAGGACAGTCAAAAGAGTGTACACTTTTTCGGTCTTACCGCGTAGGCGCGCGAAGTGCCTAAAGCATCTGGGGTATTGTTTTTTTTGAGCGCGGAGAGCGCGAAAGTGGTAATTTCCTCTAGAATGTTTGATATCAACTAAATAAGGGAGTTCCAGTAAGTAGTAGTATACTACGAAATTAAACCTATTAGTAAGTAACTATTTTTAATAAAGGCAATGATAAACTGGACGCTATTATAAATCCAACTAAATGTGGAGAGAATTCATGTTACTGCCTGTCGTTCCTCACGTCGTCACCCTGACTAGGAAGAATCTGGCAATATGAGTATATAAATCATGATAATGATTAAATCTACAAGTTAGTAATTTTAGGAACTACTTATGATTAATACAAAGGTTGCATAAAATACAAAGATGTGTAAAACTGTTGGTTATTTCCAACAATTGTAATATTTTCGGGATAAAAATTCGTAATTTCAAACGGCGAATACGTGTAGAGAGCCAGAATTTGGCTCCAAAATATGGCTCCGGCGTCGAATTTGAGATGTTTGGGATATTTAAAAACTGCAGAGGGTTTAGGGTAAATGTTACCTATCGCCGCTTTCAGTAATTTGCATATTTCCGGTATAAAAAGTAGTAATTTAAAACTGCGAATACGTGCAGAGTTCCAGAATTTGGCTCTAAAATATGTCTCCGGAGTCGAATTTGGAATGTCTGGGATATTTGGAAAACTGCAGGGGGGTTTGGGCAAAATGTTGCCCAAACATCGAGCATCGCTGCTCTCAGTAATTGGCAGATTTTTGGTTTAAAAAGTCGTAATTTCAAACTGCGAATACGTGCAGAGAGTCAGAATTTGGGTCCAAAATATTACTCAGGTGTCGAATTCGAGATGTTTTGGGATATTTTGAAATTTGCAAGGGGGGTTTGGGGAAATTGTGACCAATCGCCGCTTTCAGTAATTGACATTTTTTCTGTATAAAAAGTAGTAATTTAAACTGGAATATGTGCAGAGAGCTAGAATTTGGCTACAAAAATTTGGCCAAGCCGTCGAATTTGGGATGTTTTACAAATTAAAAAAGTGCAGGGGGGATTGGGCAAAATGTGACCCATCGCCGCTTTCAGTAATTTTCATATTTTCGGAATAAAAAGTCGTAATTTACAACTGCGAATACGTGCAGCGAGCCAGAAATTAGCTCCAAAAAATGGCTCAGGCGTCGAATTTTGGATCTTTGGGATATTTTGAAAACTGCAGGGAGGTTTGGGCAAAATGTGACCAACGCCGCCCTCAGTAATTGGCATATTTTCGGTATAAAAAGTCGTAATTTCATACTGCGAATACGTGCAGGGAGCCAGAATTTAGCTCCAAAATATGGCTCAGGCGTCGAATTTGAGGTGTTTGGGATATTTTGAAAATTGCAGGGGGGTTTGTTCAAATTGTGACCTATCCCCGCTTTCAGTAATTGACATATTTTTTGTGCAAAATGTCGTAATTTCAAACTGCGAATACATGCAGAGAGCCACAATTTGCCTTCAGAATGTGGCCCAGGCGTCGAATTTGGGACGTTTGGGATATTTTGAAAACTGCATTGGGGTTTGGGCCAAATGTGACCGATCTCCGCTTACAGTAATAGGCATATTTTCGGTTTAAAATGTCGTAATTTCAAACTGAGAATACGTGCAGTGAGTCAGAATTTGGCTCCAAAATATGGCTCAGGGGTCGAAATTTGGGATGTTTGGGATATTTTGAAAACTGCAGGGGGGGTATGGGCAAAATGTGATCCATCGTCGCTTTCAATATTTGGCATATTTCCGATTAAAAAGTCGTAATTTCATTCAGCGAATACGTTCAGAGAGCCAGAACTTGGCTCAAAAATATGGCTCAGGCGTCGAATTTGAGATGTTTGGGATATTTTGAAAACTGCAGGGGGGGGTTTGAGCAAAATGTGACCCATCGCTGCTTTCAGTATTTGGCATATTTTCGGTATAAAAAGTCGTAATTTCATACTGCGAATACGTTCAGAGAGCCAGAATTTGGCTCCAAAATATGACTCAGGCGTCCAATTTGGGATGTTTGGGATATTTTGAGAACTGCATGGGGGTTTTGACGAGATGTGACCTTCGCAGCTCTCAGTAATTTGCATATATCCGGTATAAAAAGTTGTAATTTAAAACTGCGAATACTTGCAGAAAGCCAGAATTTGGCTCCAAAATATGGCTCAGGTTTCGACCTTGCGATGTTTGGGATATTTTGAAAACTGCAGGGAGGTTTGAGCACAATGTGATCCATCGCCGCTTTCAGTAATTTGCATATTTTCGGTATAAAAAGACTTAATTTCAAACTTCGAATACGTGCAAAGAGCCAGAGTTCGGCTCCAAATAATGGCTCAGGCTTCGACCTTGGGGTGTTCAGGGTTATTTGAAAACTGCAGGGAAGGTTTGGGCAAAATGTGACCCATTGCCGCTCTCAGTAATTGGCATATTTCCGGTATAAAAAGTCGTAATTTCAATCTGCGAATACGTGCAGAGAACTAGAATTTGGCTCCAAAAATATGGCTAAAGCGTCGAATTTGGGATGTTTGGGATATTTTGAAAACTGCATGGGGGTTTGGGCAAAATGTGACCCATTGACGCTTTCAGTAATTGTTGAGGGGAAAACTTGACTCCAATATCTAATAATTAAATATATATTTCGATAGCTATGAAGGAACACCACTTTTTGAGAAAAAGTGGAAAATAAAATAAAGCAATGGAAAAACTGATCCCCAGAACTTGTGTCCTAAGGATCTTAGTGAAACTGTTTTTCTTATATAAATGGAGTCAAATTAACTTACACAAAATTGGGGGGTTACATGCTAAAAGATTAATACATCTCTAACATTACGCTGGTGCTGGTTCTTCACCTGAGTAAATAAAATATGAAAGTAAATAATGTTGATTATATAGTATTAATTGGAGGTAAATGCTCCTCAATATACTACTGAAATGTTGAACCGCATCAGTAAATCAATGGGTTAGTGTAATTGATCTCTTTGAGAGATCACTACTGTAACTATAGAGTTATTGTTACAGGTAAAAAAGGGACAGCTTAGCTGTAAATCTAGTGAGGTGTAATCAGTTGCTACGCTCCACCGACGACGTGTTCCATAGGGCAAATTGTTGCACGGAACGATGGGGAAGCCTAGCACCTAGGTTGACGTAGCCTTGGTACTGAAAGGCAATTACATTGTAGAAATCTTCTACATAATAAGTAACTACAAATACATCCTAAATTATGAGGATAACTGTAGGAAATTTCCGCCAATATATGTGTGCAATTTATATTCAAGCACTGTAAATTCTCTTTGGAGAAAATCATGAAATTAATCGTCTATTTAGAGGGTAAATTTACTTAAGACACGTACGGGGTTGTATTATTTGTTCTACGGCCTAACGACAACTAGCCTAAATGTTAACTGTGGCCACATAATAACAAAAAGGTGAACCTAGCTGCCGAGCCGCGTGTCCGTTGATGTGGAGACTTGAGCAATTCTTCGTCCTCCAGCTGCTGCTTGAAAGGCGTTGACTTTGGAATTCCTCATATGCTAGTCTGGGACACGGCTATTGTGTCAAATAACGTGGAACCGCTCTACTGGTCGTGGGAGCGAAATAAATGGGATCAAAACGTAGCTCTGCTACACGCTGTCAATGGCGTCCGCGTCGTGCTCTCTCGTTCTCTCGTGTCTAGTGACGCTCTCCCGTCTTCCTCCTCTTCCTTATTGCGCATGCGCGGCTCTCGATAGACATCTCGAGCGTAAATGTATATGTATATATCGCAATTGGCTAAGGAAGGAAGAGGTAGTGACGAGTATTAATATCACAGTAAATTCTTCAATGATAAATTAGAATTTCTCGTAACATAAATGGGCTTATTAAAGCAGTGCAGCCAATCGAGGAAATTAAAGTAAAATCATTTAGATCAAACCACTTTCGCGCTTTAGATTAGAGATAACTCGTCGCCGTTTTTTCTTACGATTCCGCATAACAGCCTACTTTTCTCGTCCATCGAAAAAATATTTCTATAAATTCCAATTTTTAACCGAAATGGATGGGCATACTTTTGTTTTGTAGAGAATTTATTTGCGATTTTTTTTGGTACCAGAATGAATATTATATCACATAAACTTCTATGAGTAAAAAAAAAATACACAAAGTATGTTTGGGGGTGTGGCGGGTGTGGCGGCCGTGTGGCAGTGGGTTCCCTTTAGCCGTTGATATATCCAACACGTGGGAAATATTTGTATGTGTTATGTATATGTCTGTGTAGGGAATTTTACTGCGATCACTGTCATACAAATTATAAAATGTTTCAACAAGTATAAACATGACAAACATCAAACGAACGAAAACAATGCGTTCGTTTCTGCCGCGAACGCATACTGAGCAACATGGTTCTATATTTGGCGCTTCTCTTACACATGCTTTGTACAAATGTTATACAGTTCATCTTATAGAAAATTTTATTGCGAACATATTGGTATAAAAAAGAAATACGTACATAGAAAAGTAGGGTCAGGAAACGTATAAACTTTCCAAGCATGATTTCCCCCCCTGTGTTTTCGCCAGTGCGCTCGCAGCTAACTACTCTCCACTTCACACACTCTTGCGGGTGGGCAATTACCTATATTAATCATTCATATGCATATGTCCGTGTAGAGAATTTTATTGCGATTCCAATGATACCAAAATTAGCGATGTAGCACAACTGTAGGCTTCGCAACCATTAAGAGAGTGGAAACATTTTGTTGCTGTTTGGCGCTCTCGGCGAGTGATCTGCATAGTTTTTTATTTGGTGTTGATACTCCTTATGCTTGGGCGGCATTTTATAGGAATGCTCGTATAGACAATTTCATTGCGAACACAGTGATACCAAATTTAAATACGTGCGCCTTCAATTATTGTCAGGACAGTCAAAAGAGTGTACACTTTTTCGGTCTTACCGCGTAGGCGCGCGAAGTGCCTAAAGCATCTGGGGTATTGTTTTTTTTTTGAGCGCCGAGAGCGCGAAAGTGGTAATTTCCTCTAGAATGTTTGATATCAACTAAATAAGGGACTTCCAGTAAGTAGTAGTATACCACGAAATTGAACCTATTAGTAAGTAACTATTTTTAATAAAGGCAATGATAAACTGGACGCTATTATAAATCCAACTAAATGTGGAGAGAATTCATGTTACTGCCTGTCGTTCCTCACGTCGTCACCCTGACTAGGAAGAATCTGGCAATATGAGTATATAAATCATGATAATGATTAAATCTACAAGTTAGTAATTTTAGGAACTACTTATGATTAATACAAAGGTTGCATAAAATACAAAGATGTGTAAAACTGTTGGTTATTTCCAACAATTGTAATATTTTCGGGATAAAAATTCGTAATTTCAAACGGCGAATACGTGTAGAGAGCCAGAATTTGGCTCCAAAATATGGCTCCGGCGTCGAATTTGAGATGTTTGGGATATTTAAAAACTGCAGAGGGTTTAGGGTAAATGTTACCCATTGCCGCTTTCAGTAATTTGCATATTTCCGGTATAAAAAGTAGTAATTTAAAACTGCGAATACGTGCAGAGTTCCAGAATTTGGCTCTAAAATATGTCTCCGGAGTCGAATTTGGAATGTCTGGGATATTTGGAAAACTGCAGGGGGTTTGGGCAAAATGTGACCCATCGCTGCTCTCAGTAATTGGCAGATTTTTGGTTTAAAAAGTCGTAATTTCAAACTGCGAATACGTGCAGAGAGTCAGAATTTGGGTCCAAAATATTACTCAGGTGTCGAATTCGAGATGTTTTGGGATATTTTGAAATTTGCAAGGGGGGTTTGGGGAAATTGTGACCAATCGCCGCTTTCAGTAATTGACATTTTTTCTGTATAAAAAGTAGTAATTTCAAACTGGAATATGTGCAGAGAGCTAGAATTTGGCTACAAAAATTTGGCCAAGCCGTCGAATTTGGGATGTTTTACAAATTAAAAAAGTGCAGGGGGGATTGGGCAAAATGTGACCCATCGCCGCTTTCAGTAATTTTCATATTTTCGGAATAAAAAGTCGTAATTTACAACTGTGAATACGTGCAGCGAGCCAGAAATTAGCTCCAAAAATGGCTCAGGCGTCGAATTTTGGATCTTTGGGATATTTTGAAAACTGCAGGGAGGTTTGGGCAAAATGTGACCAACGCCGCCCTCAGTAATTGGCATATTTTCGGTATAAAAAGTCGTAATTTCATACTGCGAATACGTGCAGGGAGCCAGAATTTAGCTCCAAAATATGGCTCAGGCGTCGAATTTGAGGTGTGTTACCTATCGTACGTTACGGCTCGTGATCCTACAGCAGCCAAACTTTAATAAGTCTAGGGATACGACACAACTGCTGTTCTCAATAGCGAATCACCAGTATAACCCCTTAATAGGTAATGAGCACAAAAATAGAATCTTCATTGGACTGAAGAATAAAGACTAAGTATATATATATAATATTATATTAAATAAATCTCAAGGCAAACAGATGATTATATGGTCACAATATATCACATTAAAAAATATCACTGTAACTTCCAGACATTAAATCAATAATAATATATGTATGGCTATGACAGAACAAATGAACTTAACTTCAACAAGTTGTTATCTCCCTGGTTCCCGCTCAGCTACTGAACAGAATAACGCGGGAATCAAAACAGATTGCCTCGCCCCGCGAATAAATTGCCAAAGTTACAATATTTATTATTTCAACAATGGAGCACTACATTGTGACAAGAGTAATCTTAAACTAACTTAATGAATAATTAGTACATATTGATATAGACAAACAAAGCAATTGTTTCTTTACATAGTAATTAAAATATGCATACAGAATAGCATAAATGGCATGCACACCCCAGCAACGGACGATCCCACGACAATTTGCCAGATACAGTTCACTCAATTATTATTTCACTCTGTTACCCACTTATGATCACATATAAATCATTAGTTCCCATGGGAAAACTGATCACACAAAGAAATAACAATCATTCCCACGATACGCTGGGCCTAACGCCAACACTGTAACATGAATGTGCATTTGCATAGAACATATAAGTATAACAATATACATGCTTGTAATTTACATACAATTATAAATGCACATATTAATATATTTACTTACGTATCTTATAAGGGTACGTAACGCTTCCACCTCCAAGAAAAAAAATGCAATGGATTGAAGATCAATGGCATTTTTTCAGAAGTAAAAATGTTAAGTAAAAAGAAACATTTCATTTATGGTACATCAAAACTTCTTGACAAAGCATCAGCAATAACATTTTGTCTGCCTGGAATATGTTTGATTTCTACATTAAATTCCTGCAAAAACAATGACCAGCGCAGAATTCGTTGGTTCTTGACTTTCATCATATTTATAAAGATAAGGGGGTTGTGGTCTGTAAATACTAACACTTTATTTCCTGATAAGTAAATCTCAAACTTCTTGATTGACAATATAAGACCCAACGCCTCCTTTTCTACCACGGAATAATTTCTCTGAGCTGCATTAAATTTTCTGGAATAGTAATACACAGGATGCTCAATCTGGTCTAAACCAACTTGAATAAGCACAGCACCTATTCCAACATCTGACGCATCAATGTGTAATATAAATGGTTTATCAAATTGGGGACTAGCAAGAATAGGTGAGGTGGACAATATGCCCTTTAGGTTCTGAAAAGCATTCTGACAATCTTGTGTCCACTGAAACTTTACTTGCTTGCGTAATAAGTTTGTCAAAGGAGCAGCTACTGTTGAAAAATTCCTACAATAACCGCCTATAGTATGCACACATACCAATAAACCGTTGGACTCCTTTCTTATTGGTCAACACTGGGTAGTCCACAATGGCTTGAATCTTATCTTGTAAGGGGATAATCTTACCTTGGCCTACCTCGTGTCCAAGATAAGTTATCGTACCTTTTGCCCAACTACACTTATTCATATTTATGGTTAACTTTGCGTTTTCCAACACTGTAAACAAGTTCTTAAGGCCTAAGAGATGATCTGCCCAATTCTTACTGTACAAAACAATGTCATCAAGGTAGGCCTTACAATCTGGCACATCCTTGAGTAAGAAATTCATGAATCTTTGAAAAGTAGCAGGTGCATTTCTCAAACCGAATGGCATGACATTAAATTCATACGCACCATCAGGTGTAACATAAGCAGTAACCTCTCTAGCATACTCTGTTAATGGAATTTGATAATACCCTTTTGACAAATCAAGCTTACTTACATATTCGGCATGACCTATGGACTCTATACATTCTTCCAACAAGGGTAAAGGAAAAACGTCCACTGTAGTGTTCTTGTTCAGTTTCCTGTAATCCACGCACAATCTCCAGGTTCCATCTGGTTTTGGCACTAACAAACACGGAGAGCTCCAAGTACTTTGACTTGGCCGAATGAAATCATGCTGGAGCAGATATTCCACTTCTGCTTGCATAATTTTCCTCTTTTCGGGATTCACTCGGTACGGATGTTGTCGAATGGGGGTGCTGTCCAGGAGCTGAATGTCGTGTGTGATGAGGTGGGTCTGGGTAGGAACCTCCCCAAACAGAGATGTATGGTTGTCCAGCAGAACCTGGAACTCATCACGTTGTTCCTCCTGTAAATGACATAGCATCTCCCTGCCATTGGAACTGGAACTGAGAAGTTGGATATTAACAACATGTCCCTCACTACAATTATCCTCAGGTGGTAACTCTTCCCGACTAAAACAAGCTACTACACCAGGTCCAACATAAGCTTTTAATCTGTTAATGTGCACAGTCATTTGGGGTTCTGAAAGATTAGGGTTAATTAGTTTATAAGTTAGGTCTCCCACCTTGTCTACCACTTGGTAGGGTCCTGCGAACTTATGGGACATGGAAGTCCCCATACGAGGCTTCAACACCAACACCAAATCTCCGACATCAAACGACCTTAGCTTAGCTTTGAACTTCTTGTCATATCGTACTTTCATGGCTTGTTGAGTCCTTCCCAGATGTTCTTTCGCCAACTCACGAGCCCGACACAACTTAGCCTTGACCTCACTCAAGTACAATCCGCTCTGATGAACAGAGACATCTCCCAACAACTTTTCTTGTAGCATTTTAAGAGGACCTCTTACTTGGTGACCAAACACTAGTTCAAAGGGTGAACAGCCCAATGACTCTTGTAGCCCTTCTCTAGCAGCAAACAACACAAAGGGGAGATTCTCATCCCAATTACGTGGATGAGTTTCTCCGGTTGTCTTCAGCATTTGTTTCAAAGTCTGGTGGAAACGTTCAAGTCCACCTTGGCTTTGTGGATGATATGGACTGGATAATTTGTGCCGAATCCCTCGGGATTCGCAAAAAGTTCTGAAAACTTTAGAAACAAAATTTCCCCCATTATCACTCTGAATAACTCTAGGCATTCCAAACAACGAAAAGAATCTTTCAAGACACTTGATGAGATTATGAGCCTTGGTATTCCGCAGAGCATAAGCTTCAGGAAATCTAGTAGTCATACACATGAGAGTGAACAAAAACATGTTACCCGATTTAGTCTTAGGTAAAGGACCCACACAATCAATTACAACATGAGTAAATGGTTCATCAGGAACTACAATAGGTTGCAATGGTGCTCTAGGTACAGATTGATTTGGTTTACCAACAATTTGACAGGGTATTCAGTTATGACAATATCTGACCACGTCTTTCTTTAACTTTGGCCAGAAAAAATATTTACTTATCTTATGGTACATATTCGTGATACCTTGATGACCTCCCATGGGATCATCATGTGCAGCCTGCAGGACCTGCCTACGATAATCATTGGGGACAACGAGTTGGGTTCTAATCTCACAATCATCTGAAGAGGGAGTTCCCTTGGGTCTCCACCTTCTCATCAGAAGTCGATCCTTGAAGAAGAAACCCGTCCCTTCCTCCAATGCATCAATATTATCAGGAGCCTCAGAAATACACTTACTTAAACTAGGATCAGTAGTCTGTACAACACTTAAGGGCAATGACTCAGACTCAGCAGCGAGCGGGCAAGAACCTAGTAGCTTGATCTCTTTTCCCGATTGATCAGAATAAAATGGAGTCATAGCTACTTCGGCCTCACTCTCGACAACTGGCGCACTGGAGACAAGCGGGCAAGGTACAGATAGTTCAGCCTTCTCACCTTCACTTTCCTTGTGATTTAGGTTCGGCGGGGCTTCTACTACGGCCTCACTCTCATCATCCAGTCGAGTCATAAAAGAATCCTCAAGATCCACCTCCCACTCCTTTACTGAAGGGGTCCTGGTCTTGGGAACAGCAACCTCAGTGAAGACAGGATTACTCTCACCTGTTTTTCCCATTGATCTAGTTACAACACAAGCAGGGTAAATAATATCATCATCTGCTACTGGTTGAGCTAATACATTATGGGGTTTAGTTAACATGATGGGACACTTGGGCCCTACAACCATTTGGTTGCCAAAATCATTACCTAGAATAATGTCTACCCCAGGAATGGGCAGTTGTTTACTTACACCAACATTACACCATCCTGAAGTATATTTAGAATCAAGGTTAACTTGCAATAAGGACACTGGTTGCACACTACCGGCAATACCTTGGAGAAGCACAACTTCACCCAGATCTCGGGTGTCAACATCATCAAGTACCTTCTGGGTAATAAGAGACTGTGAAGCTCCAGTATCACGGAGTAATTGAACAGTCTTATGTCTACCATTAGTACATAATAAGGTACCTGTGGAAATATAGGGTTTGAATTCAGCCATCCAATTGGGACTGACTGCAATACATGAAGAATTAATAGGTTGCACTCCTTTACTCATAATAAGACCAGTTGGTCGGAGTTCAGGATGCAAACTAAAACATGAAGAAATCACATGCCCCCTTCTCTTACAATGGGTACAATGTTTGACAGTGGACACACTGGTAGAACCAACTGCCGGTTTAGAATTAGCATTACTAGGCTTAGATGATCCTGGCAATGGAGTAACCATCTTAGGGTTAGTAAGAGAAGAGTTCACGGGAGTAACTGTCGCACCAGGAGGAGACTTATACTGATAAGGAGTACGGTGAGCATTGAAATTTACTCTACGACTAGACTTAGGTGAAGTGGCCGTAAACGGGGCCTTAGTCAGCAACTCATGCACATCCGCGAGCTTTGACAGCTCATCAATATCGGTTACATTCTTTTGTTCTGCCATAAAAGTAGACAACTGGTCTGGAAGACATGACAATACTTCTTCCATTATGAGAAGATTCTTTAGAGCATCAAAATCAGTGACTGCAAGTGACTTTAACCATCTGTTGCAAAAATTCGTCTTCTGACGAGTAAAATCTGCTATTGTCTGATCCATGATTCTCCTTAGGTTCCTGAACTTTTGCCTGTGTGCCTCTGGATTTAGCTGGTATGCATTGAGGATGCTTTTCTTTACAAAGTCATAATCAAAACTATGAGCATCAGGTAGGGTTGTGAAAACCTCCTGACTACGCCCTTTGAATTGAGACTGCATAATGGCTACCCACTGATCCCTTGGCCAGTTCATACTGATGGCAATTTTATAAAAATGTGCAAAGAAAACCTCAGGATCTTCCTCATTGAACTTGGGCAACTCTATATACTTATTCATCCTGATGGGATTATTATCACTATTTGTTGAAACATTACTAGTATTTCCATGCCCAGCTGCCATACGCTGTGATTCAAGCCTGAAGTTAGTGTCAGCCATTTGTTGTTGAATCTCTAATTGCCTAGTTTGTTCCTCGGCTTGTTGCTTCTTTGTGGCTTCTATTTGCAACTGTACCGCAATTTCTAAACGCCTAGTCTCTAGCTCCCTTTGCTGAGCTTCAGCTTCTAATATTTGCTGTTGCTGTTGAGCTTCAATCTCTCTTTGACTAGCTTCAGCCTCTAATATTTTCTGTTCTTTTTGAGCTTCAAGCTCTAATTGGCGAGCTTCTAACTCAAGACGCTTTAACGTCATCTGATCACTCGACTCCTCTCTTAACTCCTCTAGAATTTCTTCCTCTAATTCCCCATTCTCAACAAAATGCGTCACAATGACTTTCAATATTTGGGCTTTAACCATTCTATTGCTGGCGGTCAAATCCAACTGATTTGCCATTTGTATTAACTCAGTCTTTTTAAGGTTCTGAATCCCTTCAAAGTCTGGGTGAGCCACCAACGCTGCAACTTTCTCCTCCATCGTTACTAACACTTGGCACTTGATTCACAACAATAATTAAAATAATGGCACTGCACTACACTTCACTGTAAAATTGTCACCACACTGAAAATTCGCTTGGCCTCACTGCACAAACAAAATATATAGGATGACTTACCTCAAAATCGTGAAACGTTGTTACTTGACACACAGGAAGGCTTGCTTGGCACATGGAATAGTTCTTAAGAAACACACAGAGACACTTGACACACTGGTACCTAGGAAGGCAAGGTTAGATTAGCATAGTTAAGTTAAAGTGGGACAATATTTCCCGGCACAGGCCCCCATAACTCTTTGTTACCTATCGTACGTTACGGCTCGTGATCCTACAGCAGCCAAACTTTAATAAGTCTAGGGATACGACACAACTGCTGTTCTCAATAGCGAATCACCAGTATAACCCCTTAATAGGTAATGAGCACAAAATAGAATCTTCATAGGACTGAAGAATAAAGACTAAGTATATATATATATATAATATTATATTAAATAAATCTCAAGGCAAACAGATGATTATATGGTCACAATATATCACATTAAAAAATATCACTGTAACTTCCAGACATTAATCAATAATAATATATGTATGGCTATGACAGAACAAATGAACTTAACTTCAACAAGTTGTTATCTCCCTGGTTCCCGCTCAGCTACTGAACAGAATAACGCGGAATCAAAACAGATTGCCTCGCCCCGCGAATAAATTGCCAAAGTTACAATATTTATTATTTCAACAATGGAGCACTACATTGTGACAAGAGTAATCTTAAACTAACTTAATGAATAATTAGTACATATTGATATTGACAAACAAAGCAATTGTTTCTTTACATAGTAATTAAAATATGCATACAGAATAGCATAATGGCATGCACACCCCAGCAACGGACGATCCCACGACAATTTGCCAGATACAGTTCACTCAATTATTATTTCACTCTGTTACCCACTTATGATCACATATAAATCATTAGTTCCCGTGGGAAAACTGATCACACAAAGAAATAACAATCATTCCCACGATACGTTGGGCCTAACGCCAACACTGTAACATGAATGTGCATTTGCATAGAACATATAAGTATAACAATATACATGCTTGTAATTTACATACAATTATAAATGTACATATTAATATATTTACTTACGTATCTTATAAGGGTACGTAACAAGGTGTTTGGGATATTTTGAAAATTGCAGGGGGGTTTGTTCAAATTGTGACCTATCCCCGCTTTCAGTAATTGGCATATTTTTTTTGTGCAAAATGTCGTAATTTCAAACTGCGAATACATGCAGAGAGCCACAATTTGCCTTCAGAATGTGGCCCCGGCGTCGAATTTGGGACGTTTGGGATATTTTGAAAACTGCACTGGGGTTTGGGCCAAATGTGACCGATCTCCGCTTACAGTAATTGGCATATTTTCGGTTTAAAATGTCGTAATTTCAAACTGAGAATACGTGCAGAGAGTCAGAATTTGGCTCCAAAATATGGCTCAGGGGTCGAAATTTGGGATGTTTGGGATATTTTGAAAACTGCAGGGGGGGTATGGGCAAAATGTGATCCATCGTCGCTTTCAATATTTGGCATATTTCCGATTAAAAAGTCGTAATTTCATTCAGCGAATACGTTCAGAGAGCCAGAACTTGGCTCAAAAATATGGCCCAGGCGTCGAATTTGAGATGTTTGGGATATTTTGAAAACTGCAGGGGGGTTTGAGCAAATGTGACCCATCGCTGCTTTCAGTATTTGGCATATTTTCGGTATAAAAGTCGTAATTTCATACTGCGAATACGTTCAGAGAGCCAGAATTTGGCTCCAAAATATGACTCAGGCGTCCAATTTGGGATGTTTGGGATATTTTAAAACTGCATGGGGGTTTTGACGAGATGTTGACCTTCGCCGCTCTCAGTAATTTGCATATATCCGGTATAAAAAGTTGTAATTTAAAACTGCGAATACTTGCAGAACGCCAGAATTTGGCTCCAAAATATGGCTCAGGTTTCGACCTTGCGATGTTTGGGATATTTTGAAAACTGCAGGGAGGTTTGAGCACAATGTGATCCATCGCCGCTTTCAGTAATTTGCATATTTTCGGTATAAAAAGACTTAATTTCAAACTTCGAATACGTGCAAAGAGCCAGAGTTCGGCTCCAAATAATGGCTCAGGCTTCGACCTTGGGGTGTTCAGGGTTATTTGAAAACTGCAGGGAAGGTTTGGGCAAAATGTGACCCATTGCCGCTCTCAGTAATTGGCATATTTCCGGTATAAAAAGTCGTAATTTCAATCTGCGAATACGTGCAGAGAACTAGAATTTGGCTCCAAAATATGGCTAAAGCGTCGAATTTGGGATGTTTGGGATATTTTGAAAACTGCATGGGGTTTGGGCAAAATGTGACCCATTGACGCTTTCAGTAATTGTTGTTGGGAAAACTTGACTCCAATATCTAATAATTAAATATATATTCGATAGCTATGAAGGAACACCACTTTTTTGAGAAAAGTGGAAAAACAAAATAAAGCAATAGAAAAACTGATCCATAGAACTTGTGTCCTAAGGATCTTAGTGAAACTGTTTTTCTTATATAAATGGAGTCAAATTAACTTACACAAAATTGGGGGGTTACATGCTAAAAGATTAATACATCTCTAACATTACGCTAGTGCTGGTTCTTCACCTGAGTAAATAAATATGAAAGTAAATAATGTTGATTATATAGTATTAATTGGAGGTAAATGCTCCTCAATATACTACTGAAATGTTGAACCGCATCAGTAAATCAATGGTTAATGTAATTGATCTCTTTGAGAGATCACTACTGTAACTACAGAGTTATTGTTACAGGTAAAAAGGGACAGCTTAGCTGTAAATCTAGTGAGGTGTAATCAGTTGCTACGCTCCACCGACGACGTGTTCCATAGGGCAAATTGTTGCACGGAACGATGGGAAGCCTAGCACCTCGGTTGACGTAGCCTTGGTACTGAAAGGCAATTACATTGTAGAAATCTTCTACATAATAAGTAACTTCAAATACATCCTAAATTATGAGGATAACTGTAGGAAATTTCCGCCAATATAGTGTGCAATTTATATTCAAGCACTGTAAATTCTCTTTGGAGAAAATCATGAAATTAATCATCTATTTAGAGGGTAAATTTACTTAAGACACGTACGGGGTTGTATTATTTGTTCTACGGCCTAACGACAACTAGCCTAAATGTTAACTGTGGCCACATAATAACAAAAAGGTGAACCTAGCTGCCGAGCCGCGTGTCCGTTGATGTGGAGACTTGAGCAATTCTTCGTCCTCCAGCTGCTGCTTGAAAGGCGTTGACTTTGGAATTGCTCACATGCTAGTCTGGGACACCGCTGTAGTGTCAAATAACGTGGAACCGCTCTACTGGTCGTGGGAGCGAAATAAATGGGATCAAAACGTAGCTCTGCTACACGCTGTCAATGGCGTCCGCGTCGTGCTCTCTCGTTCTCCTCGTGTCTAGTGACGCTCTCCCCCCGTCTTCCTTATTGCGCATGCGCGGCTCTCGATAGACATCTCGAGCGTAAATGTATATGTATATATCGCAATTGGCTAAGGAAGGAAGAGGTAGTGACGAGTATTAATATCACAGTAAATTCTTCAATGATAAATTAGAATTTCTCGTAACATAAATGGGCTTATTAAAGCAGTGCAGCCAATCGAGGAAATTAAAGTAAATCATTTACATCAAACCACTTTCGCGCTTTAGATTAGAGATAACTCGTCGCCGTTTTTTTCTTACGATTCCGCATAACAGCCTACTTTTCTCGTCCATCGAAAAAATATTTCTATAAATTCCAATTTTTAACCGAAATGGATGGGCATACTTTTGTTTTCTAGAGAATTTATTTGCGATTTTTTGGTACCAGAATGAATATTATATCACATAAACTTCTATGAGTAAAAAAAAAATACACAAAGTATGTTTGGGGGTGTGGCGGGTGTGGCTCTGGTGTGGCGGCCGTGTGGCAGTGGGTTCCCTTTAGCCGTTGATATATCCAACACGTGGGAAATATTTGTATGTGTTATGTATATGTCTGTGTAGGGAATTTTACTGCGATCACTGTCATACAAATTATAAAATGTTTCAACAAGTATAAACATGACAAACATCAAACGAACGAAAACAATGCGTTCGTTTCTGCCGCGAACGCATACTGAGCAACGTGGTTCTATATTTGGCGCTTCTCTTACAAATGCTTTGTACAAATGTTATACAGTTCATCTTATAGAAAATTTTATTGGCGAACACATTGGTATAAAAAAGAAATACGTACATAGAAAAGTAGGGTCAGGAAACGTATAAACTTTCCAAGCATGATTTCCCCCCCTGTGTTTTCGCCAGTGCGCTCGCAGCTAACTACTCTCCACTTCACACACTCTTGCGGGTGGGCAATTACCTATATTAAACATTCATATGCATATGTCCGTGTAGAGATTTTATTGCGATTCCAATGATACCAAAATTAGCGATGTAGCACAACTGTAGGCTTCGCAACCATTAAGAGAGTGGAAACATTTTGTTGCTGTTTGGCGCTCTCGGCGAGTGATCTGCATAGTTTTTTTATTTGGTGTTGATACTCCTTATGCTTGGGCGGCATTTTATTGGGATGCTCGTATAGACAATTTCATTGCGAACACAGTGATACCAAATTTAAATACGTGCGCCTTCATTATTGTCAGGACAGTCAAAAGAGTGTACACTTTTTCGGTCTTACCGCGTAGGCGCGCGAAGTGCCTAAAGCATCTGGGGTATTGTTTTTTTTTGAGCGCCGAGAGCGCGAAAGTGGTAATTTCCTCTAGAATGTTTGATATCAACTAAATAAGGGTGTTCCAGTAAGTAGTAGTATACTACGAAATTAACCTATTAGTAAGTAACTATTTTTAATAAAGGCAATGATAACTGGACGCTATTATAAATCCACTAAATGTGGAGAGAATTCATGTTACTGCCTGTCGTTCCTCACGTCGTCACCCTGACTAAGAAAATCTGGCAATATGAGTATATAAATCATGATAATGATTAAATCTACAAGTTAGTAATTTTAGTAACTATTTATGATTAATACAAAGGTTGCATAAAATACAAAGATGTGTAAACTGTTGGTTATTTCCAACAATTGTAATATTTTCGGGATAAAAATTCGTTATTTCAAACTGCGAATACGTGTAGAGAGCCAGAATTTGGGTCCAAAAAATGGCTCAGGCGTCTAATTTGGGATCTTTGAGGTATTTTGAAAACTGCAGGGGGGGTTTGGGCAAAATGTGACCAACCGCCGCTTTCAGTAATTGGCATATATTTTGTATAAAAAGTCGTAATTTCAAACTGCGAATACGTGTAGAGAGCCAGAATTTGGCTCCAAAATATGGCTCCGGCACCGAATTTGAGATGTTTGGGATATTTAAAAACTGCAGGGGGGTTTAGGGTAAATGTTACCCATCGCCGCTTTCAGTAATTTGCATATTTCCGGTATAAAAAGTAGTAATTTAAAACTGCGAATACGTGCAGAGATCCAGAATTTGGCTCTAAAATATGTCTCAGGAGTCGAATTTGGAATGTTTGGGATATTTGGAAAACTGCAGGGGGGTTTGGGCAAAATGTGACCCATCGCTGCTCTCAGTAATTGGCAGATTTTTGGTTTAAAAAGTCGTAATTTCAAACTGCGAATACGTGCAGAGATCTAGAATTTGCCTCTAAAATATGGCTCACGTGTCGAATTTTGGATGTTTGGGGTATTTGGAAAACTGCAGGGGGGTTTGGGCAAAATGTACCAATCGCTGCTTTCAGCAATTGGCATTTGTTTTGTAAAAAAACTCGGAATTTCAAACTGCGAATACGTGCAGAGAGCCAGAATTTGGCTCCAAACGGCTCAGGTGTCGAATTTTAGGTGTTTGGGATATTTAAAACTGCAGGGGGTTTGGGCCAAATGTGACCTATCGCCGCTTTTAGTAATTGGCATATTTTTATTTAAAAATATTGAAATTTCAAACTGCGAATACGTGCAGAGAGCCAGAATTTGGCCCCAAAATATGGCTCAGGCATCGAATTTGAGATGTTTGGGATATTTTGAAAACTGCAGGGGGGGTTTCGGCAAAATGTGACCTATCGCCGCATACAGTAATTGGCATATTTTTGGTATAAAAATTCGTAATTTCGAACTGAGAATACGGGCAGAGAGCCAGAATTTGACTCCAAAATATGGCTCAGGCGTAGAAATTTGGGATGTTTGGGATAATTTGAAACTGCAAGGGGGAGGGGGTTTCGGCAAAATGTGACCCATCGCCGCGTTCAATAATTGGCATATTATAGGTAAAAAAGTCGTAATTTCAAACTGCGAATACGTGCAAAGATCTAGAATTTGCCTCTAAAATATGGCTCACGTGTCGAATTTTGGATGTTTTGGATATATGGAAAACTGCAGGGGGTTTTGGGCAAAATGTGACCCATCGCTGCTTTCAGCAATTGGCATTTATTTTCTATAAAAAGTCGTAATTCAAACTGCGAATACGTGCAGAGAGCCAGAATTTGGCTCCAAAATAAAGCTCAAGCGTCGAATTTGAGATGTTTGGGATATTTTAAAACTGCAGGGGGTTTGGGCAAAATGTGACCTATCGCTGCTTTCAGCAATTGGCTTATTTTTTTTTTTATAAAAAGTCGTAATTTCAAACTGCGAATACGTGTAGAGAGCCAGAATTTGGCTCCAAAATGTGGCTCAGCGCCGATTTGAGATGTTTGGGATATTTAAAAACTGCAGGGGGTTTAGGCTAAATGTGACTCATCGCCGCTTTCAGTAATTTGCATATTTCCGGTATAAAAAGTAGTAATTTAAAACTGCGAATACTGCAGAGATCCAGAATTTGGCTCTAAAATATGGCTCAGGAGTCGAATTTGGAATGTTTGGGATATTTGGAAAACTGAAGGGGTTTGGGCAAAATGTGACCCATCACTGCTCTCAGTAATTGGCATATTTTTGGTTTAAAAAGTCGTAATTTCAAACTGCGAATACGTGCAGAGAGTCAGAATTTGGGTCCAAAATATGGCTCA